>NETU01000614.1:71938-155158 GCA_003032515.1 Huntiella decipiens
GATGTAACACCACGCATTTACCCCAGTCAATTATGTCCTGACGGTTGACCCATCTTACTTGACGGAATAAGTAACTCCAGGACCAAGTAGGGAACTGAGTATTGGCCTCGCCAGATTCAGTCCACCGCACTTGGGGCCACCAACAAAGGCTATGCAGTATTCTCTGAGTTGGAATCCCAAAGACATGCTCAACCTCTCGGGTTTTAAAAAGACCTGAAATTGCATTAATTCTGTCGGCAGGAAAAGCAAGTTCACGACTAGAATATTCTGCGATCAAATTGAGTGCAGACTTTGATGTTATTATTGTGCATTCTTTTCGACACTTTGGCTCATCTGTCACGTCCGCCTGGTGATATGTGACCATTGGACAATTTATGTGCCACAGGATTGTCGAATCGGTGAAGTAAAGTCGACGAGGAGAAAGATATTCTTCCTGCATTGTCCATCCACGTGCCCTCCATTTTGATTTGTAGCCGGGTAGCCACCTTTCAACGCTTTCGGAAGTCCCCCAGCATTGATTCTCGGAGGACGCGACCGAACTTTCACTGAAGTTTCGAGTGTATCCTGGGAGTCCGGAATGAATATCTTCAGAAAGAGCACATATCATAGTTAAGTAGGAGCTGGAATAAATATCCCCCATCGCATGGATTTGTTCGGCCTTTTCTTTTTCATCGCCCTGCATGATGCAGTATCGATCAATCCAGATGTATGGGATTTCGAGAAGCTGGGCCATAGTCATACAGTCATACAGTGTTTGGGACATTGTGTTCAGAGACAAAGAGCCAGACTGTGCGAATTGGTCTTGCGTCGCGGGGGTGAGCATGTTCTTGTCTTCAGAGTCCCATCTGTAACTAATCGCCGAGTATTGAACATGGTTGTTTCCGATGTACACAACACATCTTTTGTTGACATCTATCAGTCGAAAGGATGGGGGATATTCTACATTAAACTGTCAGTTATAAATCATTTATCCGTGTGATTCAATCCTACCCTTCGTCTGTCGGATACCCTCTTGGAGGTAAACTTGAAATTGATTCCGTATATGTTGCTTTAGTACCTGGGGATTACATCGAAGAAAGTCATGATAGGCCAGCCCCGGTCCCTTGACGTCTCTTATTGGGCATAGCCTTACAATACCCGAACGCCTTCCAGACTCCCCCTCCTGCGCGCACCATTGAATTTCCAGTTTGATTTCCAATTCATTCCGATGTCTCATCGGTTCCTCAAAGGTTTTACGATTCCATCGCACATCGATCCGTTCAATTCGTACTACGTTGTTAACGAGTTCATGTAAATCTTCCAATATCCCCCGTGCTAAAACGAAACACACGGGACAATCCGGGGAAAGTCCAAGTCGTTTCAATCCCGGATGGGAACGCTTTTTGGGGATTAACCACTGAGCAAGTCCGTCCTCCCCAAAGTTCGTTTGGTAGTTGCGTATTTGTTGGATGTCATCGTCTTCAAAGGAGAACCAATCGGGGTCGTTGATAGTGTAAGATTCTGTATGCTGGTTCAAAAAATTTGTTCTCTGGTCATCTAAGCACGCTTCGCAGTCTTTGACAACCATCTTACTGATGATCATTTTCGTGCAAGATGAACACCAATCCTGGTTGCGGGCCACACTGTCCACAACTCGACGGTTGTATTCCGCACACGATTCTCGTTTATCACCTTCCAATCGGTTGTGAACAACTCCGTTGCCTCGCTAGAATTGTTAGCACATTATCTCTATCGGAACGCCTATCAAGGGAATATTCTTACCTCTTGAGTGTCAACCCACGACAACTCACAAAACCAAGCCCCGCTCCAAAGTCCGCCGAGACATTTTTTCCAAGTTACTTGAAACATTATTTCACTCAGTTTTAAATATAGAAATATATAGTTGGATTGAATTAAAAACAGCTAAGTAGATATTCCGCAGCTATTGTGAAGCAAATATTGTCTACAGTCAGCCTGATTCCACGGGAATCAGGCAACCCCTCACACACCCAACATTTCTAGGCAAAAGGCAAATCCACAGTAAACAGCCTATCTACGATCTTGCATAATCATGTTATCTCCAACCAATCATGCCTGTAACTCTGTATGTACATATGTATGTATGCTTCTAGAACCATGCATGGAAGACCGAAGGCAGAGGAGTCTTGTATTGGCTGGGTCGTATTTCTCCTTGTCCAGACCCAACACACCCGGCAGTGATTGATCGGTATTTGGTCGTTCACTTTCAGTCATTTCAACCCAGCTAAGCATACACCGCAGTAGTAGACACTTTGTTTATTTATTAGACTAAATCCCACAACTCTTCCAAAGACACGACATCCATGAAAGTTATCCCGGTTTATCAAACCCTTGTATCATGTTATGGTTTTATTAACCCTACGTATGACCGGATGGCAACCGTCCCATGCAGGCTTAGCCTATGGAGAGACAACAAATAACCTTCCCTCTGACAACCCTCGAGATGGCACCTTTGAGGTTTTGAGATGATTTTGGATGGTTCGAAGTCAGATATACAGTTGTTTTTGGTTGTGTGGTGTCGTCGTTTGCACCGGGGAGAAGGAGGCCGCAGCGACGGAAGTTGGCCCTAGGGCGCCCGTGGGGGGTAGCCGGACGGTGTTTGTGGAGGTGTCACAGTTTTAGGTGAAGTCGTCATGGCTTAGTGACGTCATTAGGGTTGTTCGGTGACAAGTATGTCACGATGGTTTTCAGGAGGCTACATACGATAGAACTTAGAAGATTAAGCATCTATATATTTATCTACAGTTCACGTATTTTTCATTGACCCTACGTTTCTATAACGATCCAAGGACTTGCCTAATCCCATACCTTTACAGGAGGTGTCAGTTAGTGTTATACATTTTTCAAATTTACGGGGTCTATATGGCGGGGTTCAACCGTCTCCGGGCCTGTAGATAGAGGAATTAGTCCTGTTATTCTAACTGGGCCACGGCGCTTTTTTTGATTGCTCTCATAACAGCCGTCACATGAGTTACAGCGGGGCACTACATGGCCCAAACGACTGTTCTAGCTACTAAAAAGTGGGCTTTCGTTGTCCCCATTGTTCCAATCCTAAATAGAAAATGACCTATTTAGAACGTGTTGCAAGGTACAAAGGAAGACGTCAGTGACGGTTGTCAAATTCAAGTGTAACAACTTCGTTGTTCCTACGGAATTGTCGTTAGTTTGATCTGCTTCGTGAACGTAGAGTATCTTGGTGTCAGTACAGAGCGTGGGTTCATCAGTGAATTTGCCGTTGTTTTGAGGTAGTAATTATTCTTCTCTTGTTTTGCCTGGTCAGCTAATGAGCATGGTAAGTAATACGAATGTAGCTGATTGTGCAGCCGCCAATAAGTTGGGTCTTGTCGTAGCTTCCTGTAGGATGTTATACAAGTTAGCAGTGATGGGCACTAACAACGGTATGTTTCCTCATCAGGAGAAACAAGCATGTATGTACATATGTATGTATGTGTAAACGCTCATAGTTTCTACCGCTATATAAAAACATTTTCACTGATGAGTAGGTATGTGCCCAAAAATAAAAAGCCGGCATAAGCGCCGGCATAAGCGCCCACCGTGACAATCCTTTCTATGAAACTGGGCAACAAAAAGTATACACTACATATTTGTACAGTATCACCAGACAAGGGAACCCTAGTCAAGGCAGGTGATGTTGTTGGAAAAGGAGATGCATCAGAAATATTACTGTACCAAAAAGATGCGGAACCTGTGCCTGGTTATAGTTGGTACTCCTGCTCTTCCTTACAGGTAAAGTGGGTTGTTTCCTCCATATCCATGCGGACCCTTACTGTAAGGCAGAACAGCGGTCTTACAACCGGCGAGTGTCCGGCTTACAGGGCATCGTCTGACAGTTGCATATTTCCTCTACCCCGCTCTGCAAGGATGTACATACATATAACCGTATGCTCCTACATTTGAATACAAAAGAGTGTATGGTTTGGAGCCAATACGGTTGTTTTGTATACCACATTTGATTGAGGGAATCCTCTATAACAAATACATCGAGGGTTTAACACTTAGCAGTGCATTCTGCAATCCTTACAGATTTCTTCAACTCGAAGAATCATTTCACAACTTCGATATGTCCAGTACCTAGTAAACTGTCTCGCAATCATGGTGATTTCTCGATATCCCAGGAATCTTCCGCCGGAGATAACTACTACGGGTTTCATGACGATGAACGAAAGTCTCGAATATTGTAAGTGAACTCAAAAAGGCTTCACTGTCTCTAAAAACCACACTCCCAGGTATCAACTAGAATGACTACTTCAGTGGTATGTGAAATATCCGAGACTAACTAGCTCAATACAGGGGCAAATGAAGACTTTGCTCCGTTGTTAGATACCAAAACGATACAAGATCCCACCGGGAACCCGAAGGAATATGAGTACCGATTTACTCCCCGTCGACCTGTACGGACTGACTCAAAAGCTATGGCTTTCAAAATGCGTGGGCCACTTGGACCGCTATCCTACGAGTACAAGCCACTCAAACACGACCAGAAACAGATCCGTATCGTTACTTTGCTTCCCGGACAAGCCCTTGAGCCGATGAGATGCACTACCTCTATACATGACTTTCCATCCGAGACAGGGAAATATACGTGTCTGTCATATGTATGGGGTAGTCCCAAGGGAGTACATCCTATGTTTCTCGACTCTGGCATCATCGGACTCACAAATAACCTGATGACAGCGATGTGGCATATTCGTCAAAAGAAAAAGCCAATTCGTCTATGGATTGATGCTTTATGTATTAACCAAGAAGACGACAAAGAAAAGGCCAAACAAGTGCAAATGATGCGGGATATCTACAAAAACGCCGACCGGGTAATTTCGTGGCTCGGGCCAGCGCAATCCGATCCTACGCCCATCTTGCGCGACCTTAACCGCCTTTTTCATGCCTGCTTGGATTGTGAGGAGAATGACCCTCCTTTTCGTCTGTTTGTCGACGCATTAACAAAAGTAAACTGGGTTAATCTTCGTCCAATATTTGATAGTGCATACTGGTCTCGCGCTTGGATTATCCAGGAGGTTGCTATACGCGAGGAAACCCACGCACTATCGTCGTTAGCACGTGGCGACATTGATCATTCTAAATATCCACGGGCCAGACGCGAAGCCCAATGGCCCAAGATCAAGGGCCGTACAGTGGATTACCTATTGTATGGACATAGTAGGATTTCATTATGGACCATCTTTCTAATCACTGCCCGGCTTGCTCAAAACATAAACGATGAAGATATTCTGTCACTAAGACACGCATTGAACGCCGGGGGAGACTTCAATGGCGATGTATTCGGCCCAGCCCAAGGTACAATGGCTAGTACTTGTCTCCCAGCATCAGTCAATCTCATTTCACAGCTGTTGTATTGTTCAGGCATGGATGCGGGGTTTTGTGATGCATATCTTCACTCATGCTTGTTCCTGCGGGTTGGTCTAGATCGTGATCGTTTGTTCTCGCTAGCTGGACTCTATGAGGATCTCAAAATAGAGATTGATTACCAAAAGCCTGACACCGAAGTTGTGTTAGACGTTGCCGAAAAGTGTGTTGAATCTCTTAAAACATCTCACGAGGCAGAGTCCATAACGACCGGCCAAAATCATGCTTTGCAGCCAGGCCTGACGGGGAATCTACCGGCGGCGGATACCTTATTATCATGGATTCCACATGGCAAGACTATATTGTTTCCACCCAAGCTTTACCCCGACTGTTTTACATCCCGAGACAGTGATTATTTCATTGGTCCGAGAAATCACACCAGTGAAAATACAAGATTCGTTCGAGGTCCAGGGTGGGGGAAGTTATACATGCAATGCATGTACCGAACAAGAATCGTCAAACTGTTTCAAGACTATACCGATACCGAATTAAGAAGTGCGATGGCCGCGCGTTTTGGGGGATGCGAGGTTGATGACATCGACAAGGAGAGGTTACTCAGGTGGTTGACGCTTACACCACCTACCCCACAAGACAACGAATTTCTAGGGCAGTACTTGAATATTGATAAGTACGATAGTTCAAACATCGATCTAAGCATAATTCAAGTCTTCGACGATATGCTCAAGAGCGGCCACAAGTGCGGGCTCTTATCAGATGGCAATATATTTGTAAGTTACTCATATACCCATATTGGCGATGAAATTATCATAGCAGAAGGTTGTGCGGACGTCCTCGTTGTGCGTAAGCAGAATGCGCAAGGCGAAGTTATCTTTGTTGAGGAAGCCCTTTTGGTGGGTATTTACCACTCGCAAGTCATCACTGAGTGGAGGGAAGAGGTGGTCATCATTTAATGTAGATCAAATAGGAGTAGAAGAACATTAATATTGGGTGAATCTAAGCCTTCAACTTTCGTGTCTCTCAATCATTGCTCACACAATTGAACTCAACTTGGCATTAACCATCCAACTATGTCGTCAATTCCCCTCGGTTTCTCAGGTTACACAGTCTCCCATTCAGGGTCACACCAAACTCCATTCAGCCACACAGCCACACGCACAAAATTCAAAACCCGCGACGCCACAATCTATCCCTAAAAGCGCCATCAGCCCCACCACCATCTCACGGTTACAGAATCCTGCCAACCCAGGTAAAAAAGCGCCCCACAATCTTACATTTTTTTCAGTTTCTCGCTTCCCTCTCCATACGCAGGATAACCTTTTTGAACCTCTTTGCGTTTTCACATTCTCTCTTCCTCTCCTCTTCATCAACAGAGATCAAACTTTCCCTCGACACTTTTTCGTCAACACCGATACAATGGCTCCTGTATGTATAATCCGAGACTAATCCGGCGACAAACCGCTTTGCTGTTGGGCTACGTCTACCGATGGATGCCGTGATGCAGTAGGCTAAGTTGTTATTTTGTGATATTTAGAAGAACGTTAAGGCCCCCAAGGTCACCAAGAAGGTAAGCAAAACATTATTCCCCTCCCAGGTGATGAAGATGAGATGAGGCAAGAATAACCGACTAACCGTGTTTTCATCCATAGTTCATCATTGATGCTTCGCAGCCCTCCAGCGACAAGATCTTCGACTCGCCCGCCTTCGCCAAGTTCCTTCAGGAGAAGATTAAGGTCGAGGGCCGTGTCGGTAACCTCGGTGACAAGATCACCGTCACTGCTCTTGCTGACGGCAAGGTCGAGATCGTTGCCCACCGTGAGCTGTCCGGTCGCTACCTCAAGTACCTGACCAAGAAGTTCCTCAAGAAGAACCAGCTCCGTGACTGGCTCCGTGTTGTCGCCACCTCCAAGGGCGTCTACACCCTCAAGTTCTACAACGTTGTCAACGACGAGGCTGAGGATGACGAGGAGTAGATTTAGTCTTTGATAGACTTCTTCTACAAACAAAATAAAAAGTTGACTTTTAAAAAAAGTATTAAACAATTTGGATACTTTGGAATGTGATATACGTGAATGAATGTTTGTTTCGAAGTCATGGGATATCATTGCTGTGCATGCATATTAGGGTATCAATTGATCTACAAACTTTTAAAACTCCGACATCGCTCTAAGGAAGCACTCTCATAGCCGCCTCAAAAGCCATAAGCGCCATAGCATTAGCCGGGAAAGCCCTCAAAAACGAAGGCACAAAGCCTCTCCAATAGCCTTTCCACCCAGTCTCCCGATAAACCGCTCTCGCCGCATCGCCCCATGAATTAAACTTGCGCACGCCGTCTCCCAATGTCCCACCAAGCGGGTCCGTCATGAGCCGCTGCTTCACTACATCAGCAGGATACGCTGTAATCCAGAAGACCTGCGCGGACATTCCACCGGCCCAGAAGTTGATCGCGGGGGCCGATAGACTGGTGTTTCGCTCAAAGTACTGGCTGAACAAATGGTAGGTAGTCCACCAGCAAAAGAAACTCGAGCGGAAAATTAAAGTCGCCGTAAGTCCGTGGTAAAGCCCGCCAATGCCGTGGTGGCGGTAGATCTTCCGAATGGCATCTATCGGCCCGTGATAAAATCGGTCCGCCTTATTCGCACTGTACTGTACTTGTAACCGTGCCTTGATATGTTCCACCGGCGCAGCTACAAAGGAAACTGTCGCTCCCGCCATAACACCTGCGATACCGTGACCGAGCGTCGGCATGTTACTGTATGGGCGACTTTGTTTTGGGAGTGGCGTAAGATTGGGGTATAGATTTGAGGCGACGAAACGACGGTACATTGTAAGGGAGCCGAGCATGACGGAGTCCATGAACATCCATCCTACCAAGGGGGGGGTTGCGCCTTTGTATAGGGCGAAAGGGCCTTCAGTTCGGATGGTGCTTAAAAGGCAATGGAGGGGGCCACGAAAACGAGTTGGATCGGTGGTTTGCAGGCGGACTTTAATGGTGTCAAACGGATGGCCGACTAGGTTTTGTTAGCTTAGAAGTATCAGCGATTAGAAATTGACGGACCTGACAGTTTGGCGATGCCAGAGGCAACACCGGCTGCGAAGCCTTTGTAGTGGCTTGGTTGGTTTGCTTCAGCGGCGGCCATGACGGGTGGTTGTTTAATGAAAGAATTAGGAAGGAAGGAAGTCGTGAAGAATCAAACAAGGTTTGAACTGGCGAAGACGGAGGATGCAAGTGGGGCACGTGGGGGTGCGGTCAAGGTGTAGGGACGCGACAGTATATGCCTTTGTGATTGATTGATTGATTGATAACGAGGAACATATGCATAACCGTGTAAATATGATCAGGGCAAATCAACAAAATGGACAAGAAAAATTCATTTACGCTGTGGTGTATATAAAACCCAACCCAGAACGCCAAAAAACCCATCTACAAGAGCTCAAAATCATCCAGCTCATCTCTATACTTCATGATATTTCTCTTCACCTTACTACCCACCGCCCACGTAACAAAGTCCTCCATACCCCTCGTAACCAAATACGCCGTATCAGTAACTGTCTCCGTACCAACTCTAACATGACCCGCCTCCACCATCTTCGTCGCCGCCTGAACATTCTCAGCCATCCGGAGTCTGGTCATTACCACGGGGAGTCTCCGGCGAGCAAAGGCAGCGACCGTCACATCGTGTTCGACTGAGGAGAGCTTGCTGGTTGTAGGGAGAAGGCCCATGTCGTGGAGTTTGGAGAGTAGGAGAGCTTCGTGTTTGAGACGGGTGGCGTTGTCGGCTGGGAGGAGAGATAAACGGTGGGCGAGTTGGCGGAGAGACTAAGGGGTTGATTAGTTATTTGATTGGGTTTGGTGAGAGCGAAATGGACATGTAGACACTTACACCACAAAGGCGATTGTACTTGTGATAATCCTCCGGCTTCTGAATCATATACCGTCTAACAACATTCGCATCACGATGCTCATCCTTCTTATAGTTGACAAAGTCAACCTTCCTCAACAACTTCTTTTCATGATGTTTTAAAGCCCGAACCATCTTGTAAATTTGTCTGAATAATCACCAATACAATCTCCCATCTAAAGCTCTCATCACCACTGAAGCCATCACCAAGTCCACCCAAAATTTTAGTGGGGCGGCAGAATCGGGCGGTGAGCGTTGGCAAAAAAGGAAGAGGGTGACCGCTTTTTGAGACGTCATTGTGAATTTGGGTGGACGACGTCACTGTGGGAAAGGGATTATCAAAAATAAGCAAAATGGCGTTTAAATTGTCGATTGGAATGAAGCCATTTGGTCTTGTGAGCCGGGCTTTCAGCACGGGAGCTATCCGGGCCGGTAAGTCGTCATACATCCCCCGGAAAAACACATACTAACCCCCACCAGGTCCCTCATCAATTCTCAACGTGGACATCGAGAAGCCCACCGCCAAACCCGCATCTCCCGCCACCACGCCAGTTAAAGTAACCCCCACCCAACAAGTGCAACGTCTCGCCGCCTCCATCCAAGCGCACACCACCTCCACCGCCCGCACCTACGAACACCTAAACCGCGCCCGCACCGCCGCCGACTACCTCACGCAAGCCCCCCGCATCTACCAAACCGGCGACGTCTACGCGCCCCGCGACCTTGCGCTGTCGGCGCAGCAGAAATGGAAGGCGGCTAGACGTAGACGGAATGCCGATGTTATTGATGTGTTGGGGATTAACCCGTTGGATATGTATGCGAACCCGACGTTTATCGCGGACTTTACGAGTTCGTTTGGGCAGATTTTACATAGCAAGGTTACGGGGTTGAGACCGAAGAATCAGCGGAAGGTGGCGAAGGCTATTCGGAGGGCTATTGGGATGGGGTTGCATCCTAGTGTTCATAGACATCCGGAGATTGTCAAGGTGGAGTTTGCGGAGAAGAAGAATTCGCCTTAGGGGGGTAGAGTGTAGGATGTTTGGAATTGTATACTAGATGTTTGATTATAGGAGAAATGGAATGAAACTGTCCCCGCCTTTTTCGAGTGTCTTTGTATTTGATTTTGTTAGTTAGTGTGAAGGTTATGGAGACTTGGTGTCTAGGTTGACATGTACAGGTGGTTAGTGAGCGATGAAATTAGATAGGAGAAGTGCCCCGTTCATCGGCTTCGTGCTTCACAGCTTGAATGTTCTCATCCACCTCATTGAAATTGACGAACGCGTCTCATGATGTAACGCAGTAATCTAGTAGACCATCATATATAGGGTTACTACATACAAGGTCCCAAGGTAGGGTTACTCGGTCAATTTCAAAGATGTAGTCCTAAGTACAGCACAAGCAAACTCTCGGCTAACGTACATACCTTCTTATCCTATAACTACCAAGCTCACCATGCAGGTTGTCAATCAAACGTGGTACCACATTCTATCACGTTACACACCTACAACCTCATCAAAAATCACAACAAGACTTATATTCCTCAAGTTAACCGGCCCGTCTGTTTCGAGCATCATCTGTCTGTCTGTCTGTCTGTCTTTCACGTAATCTGTAATCTGTAATCCCTTCCTTCCTTCCTTCCTTCCTTCCCTCAAACCCCCATATTCCTCTCAACAGGAAAGCGCCCCAAAAAGAACTGCGTCTCCTCCTTCCCCAACACCTCCAGTGCCATCCACTGCTTAGGCAATGTCCCTCGTATCCAATACTCGAAACTCCTTTGTAAATCCTGGCCCGGAAGAGCGTTATAAGCGATAGCCAACCTACATGGCTACGTTAGTTCAATACCCATCTGGTAAAGTGTAAATAACTTACATGTCAGAGTCAGGTTCATATCCCAATGAAACCTGCAGCTCCTTGAAGAACCCAATGACATCGGCCAAGTTTCCTCCTCCCGCTAATGCACCTGCATACGCCGCTGCCACAGGCTTGGGAACTTCAATTTCCATTTTTTCAAGGTTCCGCCAGATAGCCTTGGCTGTTTTCTCACCAAACGGCATTCTTTCACATACCCAGAAGACTGCCATGAGACTTGCATAGTTAGGCCCCTCAATACTATGTGATATCTCCGTCCAATAATCCAAAGCCTTGGCATGATGTCCGGCTGCACAGAAACTCAGCATAAGGGCATTATACAGTCGTGTAGAAGGGATGACGTGAGCGTCTAGTTTCAAGTGATTATATATCTTCTTGAGAGCCCCAGGAGATGGAGAGAGCGTTGTCAGGTGTTGAAGAGTAGTGATATAGTCTTCTGTCGTAGGATGGATATCAACAACTGGATGTTCGCGCATGTTACAGAACACATCAGCTCCCTTATGGGCATCTCCACGCTTGAAGAATGCTTCAATGATCTTCAATAAGTCGCCGCGTTCTGTTTCAGGGAAGTAGTAATGAAGCATATAGTATGCATCCCAGGCACTCTGAACATCCGTCTTTTCATCCACAACGAAGCCTACAAATGCCTCGCGAATGGCAGTTCTTTGACCAGCAGAATACTGAAAGACATTCGCAGAAAGCATATCCGCAAGTTCCCTTGTCTTGCCAATACGTAGTAACGCAACAGATAATGCAACAACAGTGGCCGGCTCGAGTGTTATAGACCTTGCCTCAAGGTCACTTACCACACTTCTCGCCATTTCCAAATCCAAGAAACGCGCATGACAAAGAACCCGAATGTACCGATTCGTCACCGCCACATCCTTATTATCCTTCGCCATCTCCCCCATTTGTATCTCCCGATACGCCGTCTTCGCCCCACTCATATCGCCGGCTGTAATCCGATATTCCAACTGTAACACCGCTGTTTCCGCATTCGTCTTGATGCCCAGTTCTCCCGCTAAGCCAACGAATCGTTCGGCAAGTAACGGTTCATTTCTCTCCATTGCCACGCGGATTAACCCGTTGATACTTTGAATGTCCGGACGACATTTGAGATCCTCGGGGTTATGTTCCACCATCACCTCAAACATCTTCTTGATATCCGCGGGTTCCTTTCCTAGAAATAAAACAGCCCACTGGAAACATACATCCCAAAGCTCCTTTCGCGGGTTCCCTTCTACCAAATTCTGGAAAATGTCCTTGACCCAACGACTTTCCTTGAGTCGTACACAGGACCTGAGAACCTCATAGTAACATTGCCTAGTTGGTTGCCACCGCCCATATATCTTCTTCCTCCACCACTCCTGCATCTCCGCCAAGCGATCCTGCTTCGCAAAGAACACCACCATGATCTCATGGAAGGCAGGCATATATTCCACCCCCACAATCTCCGCAAACTGTACAATCTCCTTCAATTTCTCCTCGTTGCGTTCCTTGGCGAGGCCCCGGAGTACGGTGATCCAGAGGGATTTACTTTTCCTGTAGACTCTGTCTTCTTGGAGAAGATTATGCCAATAGGGGATAAGTAGTTCTGCGGCTTCGACTGCAGCGCCGTATTGGCAAAGACCGGAAAGATAGGCGTAGAAGTCGTTATCCGTGGGTGTAGCGACCTTGGAATTTGGCATCGGATCTTCCGCTTCGGGATCCCTCAACGCATCAGGAATTCTCATACCTCCATCGCCATCCACCTCAAAATGAACCGCGCCATCTCCCTCATTGAAGACGTCTTTTGCCAGGTCTTCTCTCAAACGCCCAATGACCCCATGAACCTCCCTTAAAAACTCCAAATGAAACGCTGGGTTATCCTCCGCTCCTCTTAACAGAACCTCCCTCGTCGCTTCCAAATCTCCCACCGCCAAGTCGGTCCCTTCCTCTTCCAACGGATCTTCAACCAAATACTTCAACAACGCATGACATTGTTCTGCCTGTGAAGCGTTCAACGGTAGTCCATAGGTATTCTTATATTCCACCAGCGAAACAAATGCCTTCCGTAGCGTCTCGCGTTTCTGGGCTCTCTCTTGGTTGCGTTGTCGATTTGTAAACGTTAAAATCACCATATACCCAGGCTCAAGTTCAACCGGGCGAGGTTCCGGTTCCGACTTTGTAAAGAGGGATATAAACGGACGTACTTGTACATGTGTTCCACCCACTGGCATCCGTACCAAACTCCGCCCCGGTACTCCTCCACGGGCCCGTGAAACCCCCAATGCCCCGGCCAATAAAACTCTCCTAGCCAAATGTCTCGCCAAGTCACCTCTCATGATAACGCTGAGTATCTCAAATATCCGTCCTGTCAGACCAGTCCTTTCCAAATCCCGCTATTTATGGCATGAGCTCGGGCGGATCCAGATTGCGGGGGGACATGGATTATCCAGTCAGCTTAATCCTGACAAATTTGTTCACCTCTAAATCATGTCACCAACCAAATCACAAATATTCACACTTTTTCTTGCCAGAATCACGTGACAAATGATAAAGGAAGTCTCGTACATACGTTTCGTACGTTTGTCAAGAATGTTTCTGAAAAGTCAGGTACCACGGCTGTCATTATTCGGAACATGCCATTAGCTTGTATGCTAAAGTAGCTCCAATGCGGTTTCCCTTTTAGGATATATCTTATCTTATCTTATCGCTAGGGACATGTGTCAGGACGTCATGGCATATAATTGCATATATGCAAGTATCTGCCACGGATACATTTCTAGAATTTATTCTTCCGTCCGCAGAACCATGTTACCGCGGATATTGTTGTTACTCGGGGTGTTGATGCTTTCGCATCTCGCCTTATGCACTGAGGATTACTACAAGGTGAGTTCCTCGTCATGTCTCTATCTCTAGACTACATCCAGCACCAACTAACACCTCCAGACCCTCGGCCTCACAAAATCCGCTACAGAGAAACAACTCAAATCAGCCTACCGCTCTCTCTCCAAGAAATACCACCCCGACAAAAACAACGGCGACCCCGCCGCCCACGAACAATTCGTCGCCGTCTCCTCGGCCTACGAAATCCTCTCCGACCCTACAACCCGCCAAATCTACGACACCCAAGGCCACGCCGGTATCCAACGGCATAAAGAATCCGGAGGCCGTTCTTCCCAAGGCCATGATCCCTTCGATTTATTCTCGCGCTTCTTTGGTGGCGGTGGCCACTTTCAGGCGCAGCAGAGACGTGGACCGAATATGGAGTTGAAGGTTGCGCTTTCGTTACGGGATTTCTACGTTGGTGTAGATACCGAGTTGGAATGGGAGAAGCAGCATGTTTGTGAAGACTGTGGTGGTTCCGGCGCCTCGGATGGAAAAGTGGAAGATTGTCATGCCTGTGGTGGCCACGGTGTACGTATTCGGAAACAGATGCTTGCCCCTGGTATGTACCAACAAGTTCAGGTAGCTTGCGACGTATGTAACCAGCGCGGTAAGGTAGTCAAGAACAAATGTCCCGTGTGCCAAGGAAACAGGGTTATTCGGAAGAAAACCCCGTTATTCCTCAAGGTTGGCCGTGGCGCAAGACGGGATTCTAAGCTTGTCTATGAGAATGAAGCGGATGCATCCCCGGATTACGTCGCTGGCGATCTTATCTTACATTTATCGGAGAAGGACCCGTCGTTGCATGAGGAGAATCCTGAGCAAGCAGATGGAGTCTTCTTCAGACGGAAGGATGACAATCTTTACTGGACAGAGGTACTATCCGTTCGCGAGGCATGGATGGGCGGGTGGACACGGAACTTGACGCATCTTGATGGCCACGTAGTCCAGTTGAAACGGGAAAGAGGCCAGGTTGTTCAGCCGGGGATGGTGGAGAAAGTTGTTGGCGAGGGAATGCCCATTTGGCATGAAGATGGCGATGATGTATACCATGAGACAACATTCGGTGACCTCTTTGTGGAATACGTTGTTGTCTTAGCCGACCAGATGGAATCAGACATGGAGAAGGACTTTTGGGAGTTATTTGAGAAGTGGAGAGGGAAAGTCGGTGTTAGCATTGACCAGGAAGCCGGTAGACCGGTTAAGGAGACGGCGGAAGTTACACATGACGAGTTGTGATTGTATAGAGTATATCCATTGTTTATAGACCTATTACCTCTTAAACATCCCATCAGCAACCTTCTTCCACGCACTTCCCTCTCCAAGTCCCTTCCTCTTGATGGGAAACCCCGAATCATCGAATCTCGCAGGTAACTCCTCCACACTATCCTTATCTTCATCCTCCTTAATCACCAAATCCATTCCATTCTGTGACTCTCGTCTCGTCCGTTCCTTCGGATCCAAGGTCTCATGTAAATCAACCAACGTCCTACTACTCTTGGGACTCATAGGAACAAAAACAACCCCCTTCTCCGAAGGTGACATAGGCGGTGTTTCCAAGTCTGAATTCGTTAGCTATCTCATCTCATCCGTCTAGGCACAGGCCGTCCCAAAACCGGGATATCCTCAGGTAAGTCTCCCACCGGCGGTGGCGGCAACTCGCCGCCAGGCGTCACCGGATACGGGGGTATAAAAGCGCGCTCTTCCGCCTGAGCGAAGTAATCCGGGGCATTCGGGACCATGGGTGACGGCGGAGGACGGAACGGTTTGAAGACTTTTGGGGGCAGTGGTGACGAGGAATGGGCGGGGGAGAAAAGTGGGGAGAAGGGAGAGGAAAGAGGGTTTTCGGGAAGGGCTAGTCGGGGCGGAACTTTAGATACCCGGGCTATCGGCGGGGAGGGAGACGCCGAGGCAATGGAAATAGTGGGCGGTTCTAAGATAGTCTGGACGATCTCTGGCTCTCTTTCAGGTTCATAGGGTGTAGGAATGGGCCCGTCAGACGCCTTGTCTAGATTAGTTAGACTTAACGTCTTCAGGGGGTGTGGGGCTATCTAACTTACCTAAGTCATCTCTCCTTCTCGCCGAGGGCATAACGTCATCTTCCTGTTCCACACTGCGCAGACGATCGGGGCTTCGCTCGGGAGAGTATTCATAGTCATAGTCCCCAGCGACTCCACGTTCTCTACTTGCGCTTCGATCAGACCAGGTATCTGAGTATCCATCCCAATCACGTTCTCGGGGCCTTCCACGGTCATTTTCAAGGAACCCGTCAACAGTCTCTTCCAACTCCTCTCTGCGTTCTCGTTCCCGCTCAAGTTCCATTTCCGCCCGGATCCGATCTTCCCGCTCATCTTGATATTCCCGTTCTCGCTCTCTAGAACGGTCCCGTTCTTCTTGTAACTTGCGCATCCCAATCGCCGCAGCTCCAGCTCCAAGGGTGGCGGCGGTGATGTTCCGTAGTTTATGAGACTCTTTCTCTACAGGACGGCGGGGCATGGGAGGTTCGATTGGGCTGTAGGGGGGACTATAAGCCTCCTCTTCTCTCTGATTTCTTCGAAAGTTCAATGAGCGGGAACGACTTCGTTGACGGGATAACCCCGGGATAGTCCCGACTCTATCCCTATCACGCCGTGATATCCCCGGGATAACGGTCGGAGTATTATCATATTCCAGCATTGGTCGACGATTCCGTGGCTCGTCATAGTCAGAATGGTATTCATCGGCGGTGATCCCCGGGGCAAGTTCCTCACGAGTCGTCGTAACGGTTTCCACCAAGGCGGGCGCAGAAGGAAGAGATACCATAGAGTATGTCGGTGTAGGATCAACGATACGACCTTCGGGAAGTCTCGCATTTCTAGCACGTTCCCGTTCAAGTTCCAACTCCAACTCCAATTCCCGTTCCCGTCTCGTCGGTCTTTCCCGTTCCCGCTCCCGCTCCCGTATCCTATCCGCCTCTTCATCCGAGTAATATCCATCTTCAAACTCCTCATCTCTCTTCCTTCTCGCCCTCGACCGACTTCTACTCCGACTTCTCTCCCCTCTAACCCTATTAAAAAGCTTCGCAGCACTCAACCCCGCCATCCCCGCCGTGGCAATTTCCGCACCGGTCCTCAGTCGTCCCTTCTCCTTCCCCCGTTCTCTCGACCCACTGATCTTCCTAGCAACTGCCGCTGAAGCAATCGTCCCTGCCGCCAACTTCGTAAGACCCTTCTTCTTTCCTCGTCGTGCGTATTCTGAGTCGGAACTTCCCGAGTAGCTATCATCATGACGTTCATCGTGGCCTCGTCTCAACTCACGAGCAATCGCCGCCGTGGCTGCCGTCCCCGCGGCAATCTTGGTCAGTGAATGTCTCTTTGGACCTTTCTCATATGCCAAGTCGGGATTGACAACGCGACTGCGACTTCGACTTCTAGAGAATTTCCTAGATATGGCACTTGCAGCGCCGGCGCCCATAGCCATCTTTGCAAAAGAGTGGCGTCTTTTCGTTTTTCTCTTTTTATACTCGACAGACGAGTCACTGTAATAAGAGTCGTAACCTGAGGAGACGGATCGGGCCCGTTGACGACCTCGTGAGGCAACTTCGTGAGCGACGGTGGTAGTAGCGACAGTACCAGCAGGTGTATTCGCAATACTTTTCGTTTGGCTGTGTGTCTCCCTGGCAAGTGACCTATGTCGTCGTCTATGATCCCTCTCACTCGAACGACTCCGACTTCTTGAACGCGAATAACTCCGACTGCGACTGCGACTGCGACTCCGACTCCTAGAATAACTCCTAGTCCTCGACCTACTAAACCTCCTCCTCCTCAAACTGAACCGCGACTGACTCCTTCCTCTCACAATATCTCTCTGATCCTCCTTCCGCGTCTTCATCATAGTCGCCGTCCCCGCCAACGCCAACGCCGCCGCACCAACCCCCAAAGCCCCTCTAAGTGACCTATCCGCCGGATTCCTACTCTGCGCCCTTCTAAGCGCCTCCGCACCCAACGCACCCAATGCCGCGCCCGCGAAGACCTTGGATCCTCTATCCTCGGGTAACTGGCCATCATCGTCACGCCGCGACTGCATAAGTGCCGTGAGACCCGCACCGGCAAGTGCGCCTTCGGCTAGCGCGCGTTTCTTGTGACCGCCGTCGGAGTATTCGGGGGAACTTGCGCGGCGATGGATGATGGTGTGTCTGGTGAAGCGTGATCGAGAACGGCTTTTACTTCGCGAGCGGGAGTAGGATCTTGTTCTAGAGCGGGAGTAGGATCTTGTTCTAGAGCGATGTCTCCAAACATGGCGACGTTCTTGGATCGGTGGGGGTGGTAGTTGAACGGGTTGCTTGTATGTCTCTCTTCTCTTTTCTTCATATCTGACAACCGGTCTGTCATATCTTTGAACCACGGTATTTGGCTTCGGTGTAGGAACAAACTCCCTCTCAACGTTATCTCTCGTCCAATGTTTCTTATAAACCAAGGCCATATTATTAGCCGCGGCAGTCTGCATCACATCGTAGTGTCTCCCGCCACTCGACGAGACCATCTCGGCCTGACCATTCTGCGAAACCTGATATGTTGTCTTTCCTGTTTTCGCGGGGACAATGGTGGTTGATGAAGCTGACGGATGATATCTTCGTACAGTAGTAGTTGTTGTTCGTTTTGTAGGAGGGGCTGATGAGCCGTGGGAGTTACTGCGCCAACGAGGCATTTTGGAAGTATTTTGGTGTGTCGTGATGATGATGAGGAGAAAGTTAGACCCCGCGGTACTTTGGTGGTGGGAAATACGGTGAATAAACGTGTTTAAACACACAGACCATGTTTCTAGATATCCAAAGTAAGCATAGGCAAAAACGAAACTGTGCCGCTGTTTGAATGTCAGACACCTGGCAAAGTCACTGGTTGAAAAGCGTCATAGGTGTGGAAGTACAGTGCATGTATAGGTACTTATAGCGGGGTTCTTCCGGAACATGCATCATGGATACGTCAATGTCTCTGGAGTTTTCTAGAAAAGTGATTAACCGCTCAAGCCATGATATCAAACAAGCCCCTGTTCTTTTCAAACGACGGTTGTAGTTTTTATAGTCCAAGCTACGGCACAGACAAGATTTTCAACATCATGAGTCTCTCGAACGACAGGTCATGTGAAGTCCCTGTGTCGATGATGATGTACACAAGTACATGTACCTCACACTATCCGAACAAAAGGCAAAAACCATGGATGGCAACAATCGTCATTGTGCATATGAACGGAACAAACCCTCGCCACGCTAAAATCCCAAAAAAACGAACAAAACAAAGGACCGAAAAAGTAAAACAAAAGAAATCCCCCACTAAGTTTAGAATCTACTCCACCTGTAAATGTCTCTGAAACCACTCAACAGCCTGTTCCTTCGCTCGTCCTCCACGAACCCCGTCATCTTCTTTACTATTGTAAACCCTAACTTCACAACCATGACACGCCGCAATGTCCTTCTCGACTGCCTTTTGTCCACGTAGAACACCTTTACGTCCTTCAACAGCTGCACTCACGGGGACTACTACGCCGCGCCAACGGCCTTTGGGACCACGGATGAAGAGACAGTCTACAAGCTGTTCTAACATTCCAGCGCGTCGGGCAGCTCCCCAGGATACGCCACGAGCAAGTCTGGTTGCGAGTGGTGATGTTGATGGGGGAGATGATAATGCTATCCGGTTTAACGTGGTGATTGTGTTTGTTGGAGAAACTGGGAAGGTCCGAAGTGTTCTGAGAAGACGAAGAAGTGGTGCAGGATGAAGATGCGATAGAGCCGGTGGGATTTTCAAAGCTGCGTCTTGTTAGTCAAGTTAGTACCTACAAAAGTCATTAAACCTACCAGAAGTCAAACTCGGCAAGACAACCACCGCTGGCGTCGACCTGGCATAGAAATCGGCCTCAAGTCTTCCCTGTATATCCTTCCAACCTCTCGGTCCCGGAAGTAACAAAATAACACCCAATGGTTCGGCCGTGATTCCCGTATCAAGTGGTCGTGCAATATAGCATTGTAACCCAGCAATCGACTCAACTAACCCCATCGTATTGGGAACCGGGCGAGATTTCAAACGAAACGGCATCTTGATGATGAATAATTGTTTGTTTGTGCGGAAAAAAACTTTGTCGGTTTGGTTTGGTTTGGTATATATACCTTTAGAAACTTTTTGGCTGACTGCGCGGTCTCACAGACAGTCGTCTCACTCGGGAATACAAACATGTAATAACCCGTGATAAAAACGGAAGGAGCGAATAAGTCGAATTAAAAGGTAATGCATGATACAATGGCAAATGGGGAGCTTCCCCCAAAAAAAACCGGAGAAATTAAAAGTCTTTATAACAAAGAACTTACAAAGACTCAGCCTTCTTTTTCCCCTACTGACCCCATTCCAATTCATGTAGATCCTAACCCCATCACCACAAGGATCTCTCATCCCATCAGCGAGATGAAAATTTCCCGGTTGCAATTATCACGGCTTTCGCGTGTTTCACTAATGCCTGGGGTTAAATGTGATGACAGGGTTAGGGTATGAAAGGTCTAGGTTGTTGGGTTTTTGGATAGTTTGGTTTGTTGGTGATGATGTGGGTTGAACATGACTATCATGGCGGATAATACACCAGAGTTACTTGCACCGGGGACGAAGAAGTCAGTTACCGTTGATCCGGAACTTCTCACGGACTTAGCGATTCTAACCGCCGAGGAAGCAAAGGTATAGATTGACATTCATCAAGCATGACCAACAAAGTCTCCTAACTAACCCTACCTAGGACCTCCTCAGCAAATCAACCACCCTGAAAACTCAAGCGAACGTACTCTTTGGCGAGGGAAAGTTCCAAGATGCCCTAGGTATCTATGAAGAAGCCCTAGGGATTCTCCCACCTACGGTACCTGAAGAGAATGAGGGGTTCACAAAGGCTGTGTTATATGCGAATCTTGCAGCGACCAATTTGAAGCTTGGCGATGACGTTTCAGCGGAGAAGGCCGCCACGAATGGGTTGAAACTTCTACAACGGTTTCTTGAAATCGAGAAGAAGGAGGAGAAGGAGAATGATGACGAGATAGAGGTTATCATCTCCCCTGGGTCTCTCAACTCCGCGCAACCCGACTCTCCACTCACACCAATCTATAAGCTCCGAACAAAACTACTTCTTCGCCGAGTAAAGTCCACCAGTACCAAATCCACCTGGTCCTCTCTTTCCCGCGCCCAAGAAGACCTCCAAACTCTACTAAAGCTACAATCCCAATCTGGTCAAGATTTCCTCACCCGCTCAGAAGTCACCTGGGTCAAGAACGAACTTGCAAATGTCGCACCTAAAGCTAAACAAGCACAAGACAAGGAAATGGCGGAGATGTGGGGAAAGTTGAAAGGTCTTGGTGATGGGATTCTTAGGCCTTTCGGGTTATCTACGAATAACTTCAAGGTGGTTCAGGGCGAAGGTGGTGGATATGGTGTACAATTTGTGAATAACCAAAACACTGAATAAATCTTCTACATATCTATGTACTACGTATACACACTTTCCGTAAACTGATTCACCGCCAATCCCCGTTCCGCCATCTCCGCTTTCTCCAGGAACGCCAACGGCATCCAAACCAAATGTCCCCGTATCTTATCCAATTTCTCCCTGATATCCTGCGGAGGTAAGAACGAATCAAAGATGTGTCCCGGCTTGACCGTTCTCGGTGGTCTGAAATGATCATATTCTTCAAACGTTTTAACATGATCATCTGGATCAGCGTGGAAAAGGTGTCGGAACATCTCCGTGTTTGTTGTCGCGCGAGTAGTCCATAAGTCCCATAGTTCGTCGGAGAGGGGATCGAGAACTGTGTTGAGGGTCTCGTCGTCGAGTGGGTCATTCATGGAGACTCCCGGAGGTTGTGCGTTCGGATCATTTGAAGCATCGTGGTCTTGTGGTTTCAACAACCCAAGATGTTCTCTCCACAGATACCTTCTCAACGTAGCAGCATGCCAGCCAGCTATGTAACTCTTTCCATCCATTTTACTACTCAACGGTCTTGTATCTTCCATGACGATACTCAACTCACTATCATGTGAACCCAATTGACTCCGATCATTCAAATTCGACGATCCACAAATAACAATCCGATCATCCGCAATCAGCAGCTTCGAATGGATATACAGTTCCTCCTGAATCCAATTAGCCACTTCACTTTTCTCTTCTCCCGGCCACTTTTGCGCCAACAAAGAATCCTGTTGAAACATGGCACAATGAGCCACTGACGGAGTAACAGGTGGCTCTCCGGGGACACGACTCTCCTCGAGGGCCTTTTCAAAGCGAGCTTTTTGCCGGATACTTTCCGCCATTTCATCGGTGCTAGAACGCCGAGAAGAAACAGGGTTATGATCCCTGACTTTGTCATAGTACTTCTGACCACGCCATTCGCTTTCCAACGGATGTAATGAATCAGCCATGACCTCCTCTGCCGCACCACGTTGAACAGCCGAGTATGGAACCCCAGAGTCTTCCTCGGCCTTGATAAGCCTTTCTGTTCTAGGAAGTCGATCGTATGAACGAAGGTTAAAGAAGAATAAATACTTCTCTGGATCAACGCCTTCCTTCCGAATCTGTTCGAAAATGGAATGTTCACCCCGACAAATCGATTTAAACTGATAATCCATGATAGCTCTCGTCCCGGCCGCCGAGTCATCTCTCAAGTCCCCAGCGAACCCTGGGATCGCCGGAATCAAAATGATAATCCGAAACTTTCTCTCCTCCTTCGCCGCGCGCAGAACAGCATCAACCATGGCCCTGCCAACTTGGTTATGGATAGGTGCCTGTTCTGTTCCCGTGGCAGTAATGAAGAATTGATTCTCAATGTACACGTAATGTTCCGCCTTCCTAATGATCTCGCAGTAGGCATTTTGAATAGATTTGTCGTTCAAGATACCCATAGACCAATCATCTGACGATCTAACAACTTGCGCCTTAACAGTGCCGTTGTCCGCGGGGAGAAGAGTGTCAAACGCCGTCTTAGGATGTATGACATACTCCCCCACCGGATGCGACGGTCTCTGCACGCCAACAAGGTCCTCATCATCTCCGGGGCGTGTCCGTAGTTGAATCCAATCGAAGCGGGCGTCTCGTTTATATTTATCCCGCTTAATAAAGTTCCATCTCAGAACAAAATGCTCCGCAATGTCATGGACACAGGGACCGATAAGCCCCATAGAGACATCATGCCACGGCATCCGACCATGTTGATCCTTGGAAATCTCATTGGCCATCCAGTCATCAACACTTTTGAAGTCCATGATGCGGTTATTATTGAAGTCCTGACCGGGCCAAACCTCCTTTGTCTCCGGGTCTGGATGGACGTCTGATAGGGGATGTTGGTGGTTATCCCAGCGACCAAAACAGAGATCAAGTCCCCCAATAAAAGCCATTTTGTAATCAATTACAATGAACTTTTCATGATGCGCCCAATAAAGCGTCATATCCGCGGCATTCTCAAACACGTTATGATCAGGATGTCTCTGAATCTGAATATTCCCATACCCAGGTGATCCCTCGGGACATAACGCTCTCAATGCTTCTTTCGTATGCCGCGAGTTACACGTAATAGCCGCCTCCACCTCTCTATAAACCGAGACATAAATCTTGACTCCCTGTTCGGCCTTCCTCTTCAAAATCTGATCAAGTCGCCACTGCGGGTTATCAGCCGGAGGTCTCCGCATGAATAACTCGGGAGAAAGCCACCAATCGGCAATATAAATAGTCTCCTTAGCCTCTTCAAGCGCAGCCGAGACAGCCCAGAAGTAATTGCGGCCGTCGACATACCACTTGATATTATTATTCTCGCGAGTCGGGAAGAACGATGTAAAGCGGTTTTGTTCCGCTGTCGCAGTCCGTTTGGCGTCGCAAGCCTGTTCGTGGGGTTCATCGTGTCGGTGGTTCCTATTAAAGATATTTCCGAGTTTTCCGATTTTCGCTCTGACTTGTTAGTTATGTAATTGAAGGAATATAGACGAGGTATGTACACACTTTTGATGGATCAACGAGACCTTTGCATCTTGCACAACAGTGTGTTCTTGTAGTTTGGTGGTCGCTGAGCTTAGAGCGCCTCTAAGGCCACTCATGCTAAAACGCCCCTTTGAGGAACCTGAATCAGACATTTCAAAGTGGCGAGAAAGACTAATTGAAATGGTATCTAAACTGTCCGGATCGCGGGCTTTTATAGTAGCTGATAGTAGCTAGGTATTTGGTCTATCCTTGATTCTGCCGTTAGGATCTAATGTGGATTCAGCTCCATGTGGCGCAAGACAATTACAAGCAAGGGCGGCATACTATCCCTCGTTCCCCTCGTATTATCGTCCCACAACATGCCTTTCAAGTCCGTCTCCCAGTAAATATGTACATCTGTACATACCTGAAAAAAAACGCCACCACTACCTATCCGTCCGCCAGTCCGTTCTCAACACCCCCAACAAAGGCGGCCAAGAACACGGCCCATCTCACATGACGTCACCTTCTGGCGCTGGTAGACACGAACCCTTGCACGTGACCAGGGTTAAACAGCCCCGCTATTGCGGCGGTGTTTTGTGTTTTGGTTGGCGGGCGCATGAATGGCGTGGTCGGGGAAGGGAAGGATGCAACAAGGGGTGGGTTTCGGGGTATAGTGAGGGAAGGAATGATGATTGCGTGTCGTGATTTTGGATGATTTGAGGTTATATTGATTGGATTTTTGGTTGATACAAGTAAAGTATAGATGATTAAGCGTACACTACGGGAACCTACAGTTTCTAACAAATTCACAAATTCCTTCGTATAATAGCTATAACTCGTAAAACACAAGACATACGTATGTAACAAGCTACATGCCTCTCCGCGCAAAGGAAGAAGGAACGACGTGGCCGGAGCTTCCATCCATCCCTGTCCCTCCCAAAGCGTATAAGACTCTCGAGCTTCACCAACTTTCTCCTCTTCTTATTCACCAAATCAAATCCTCAAACAAAACATCTACAAAATGGCATCCACCTACCCCCCCAACGGCACCATTCTCGACACCTTCAAGCGGTCATTCGTCGACGTCCCTGTGACCGGCGAGGCCGTTTCCACCACCGAATTCCTCGAGGCTGCGGAGTCTCTGACGGGCATTTTCGGTAAGTTACGGACGAAGGAAAGGATATTATTGGAGGTATCTAGGTAGCTAACTATCTGGGTGATAGATGTCCTCGGTTCCGTCGCTTTCGGCCCTGTCAAGAATGATATCCTCGGAAACGTCAAGAAGATCCGCGATCGTCAGCTCGCTGCGCCAGGTCTCTCGGAGGACTTGAAGACGTTGTTCGTCAACGAGCTTAAGGAGAAGAAGCACGTTGCCACTGAGGGTGCCGTTTGGCTTTTCCGGTACGTTTCCTCTGGTTTCTATCAACACGTTATAACAAAAACTAACTTATCAAGTGGTCTGGATTTCACCCTTCGTGCCCTCCAGGCCTCCATTGCCAACCCTACTCAGGAACTCGCCGACTCTTTCCGCTCCGCATACAGCGTGACTCTTAAGCCTCACCACTCGTTCCTCATCAAGCCCATTTTTGCGGCTGCCATGTCGGCTTGCCCATACCGTAAGGACTTCTTTGATAAGCTGGGTGCCTCGCCTGCGTTGGTGGAGGAGAAGTTGAAGGAGTACCTCGATGCGCTTGCGCGTATTGTTGCGATTATGACTGCTTTCTTGGGAAGTAAGGAGGTCAAGTGGTAATTATGTATTATGTTTAGTGGTGAATATGAATGACTATGTACATTGTTTAAACTACGAGAGAACCAGCTTCAAGGAGGAAACCCATGGTGAAGGTGGCATGTCTCATGACGGTCTCGAAATCAACTACCTCGTACTTATCGTTAGGTCCATGCAGATCCTCAAACGCCAAGTCCATAACCTCATCACAAGCATAAACAGCGGGGAAACCAGCAGCATAGGCACTTCCATGGTCAGAGCAAGCATAACCACAAGTATCAGAGGTACTCTTGACGCCAGTGTACCCCTCAGCAATAACTCTAGAATAAGCAATCAAGGCACTATCGGCATAATCAGTGTAGATAGAAATGGCCTTTTGGGGAGAGTAACCAGCCATATCCTGGTTAAGGAAACCAACAACCGACTTCTTAGCCTTCTTATACGCCTGCCAGACATCCTGCGAACCAAGAAGACCACCTTCCTCGCCACTATAGAAGTGGAATTCAAGAGTATTATGAGTCTTGAAGCCGTCATCTGCAAGAACGCGAAGAGTCTCCATGAGAGCAACAACACCCGATCCGTTATCCTCGGCACCGGGAGAACGAGCGTTGGTGCTTCCACCGGTAGAATCATAGTGAGCGCCAACAACGACAAGGTCGTCAACAGCACCAGGGATGGTCACGATGATGGAGGGTTGGTTGTATCTGTGAGTTTGTTGAGAAATGGTGATGGAGGGGTTTGAAGAGGTCAGAGACTTCAATTGGGCGAGGAGCCAAGCGGCTGACTGGGTTCCATAGGTGGACCGGTAGTGACGGTTGTGGAACTCGGTCATGGTCTTAAGCCACTCTTGAGGCTTCTCATCGGTCATCTTGGCGATCAAGGGGGCAGCAATGGTCTTTTGGGAGAGAGTGGTGGGGTACTTGATGGCACGACCAATGATGGGGGGAGTAGCGGGGGTTTGGCTAAGAGCCTCGAGGAATTCATTGTCCTGGAAACGTCACGTTAGTATATGTTTAACAATAGTTGATGATGGAAAACGTACAGTCACATATGTGATATCAAAGAAATGCTGATGCAAAAGAACTAAAGTCTCCTTTTGCTCATCAGTAACCCAGATGGGCTCGGCATCAGGAGATGTCTTGATGAGTGATAAACCGGCTTCCGTGCCGTTGGTAGGAAGGGAAGAGACTCCAGTGAGAAGGAGAGCGGTGGCAAGAAGTGGGAAGTACATGATGAATAATGAATGAATGAATGATGATAATGATGTAATGCTAAAGAATGACTAAGATGCCCAAGGATACAGATAGAAACTTCCTGATCCCAATTTGCCTATGAACATGACCATCTTTATATACATCTCCACTCCCATCTACATCGTCAAAGAAAAGTCCTTCACGATAGCCTCGCCAAGAAGCCAAGCTCTCAATGAAGAAGGTCACCGTGCCAAGAACGCCCGTCCTTCCAAAAAGGGCAGACCGCCGGGATGAGCGAGCGGGTGGACGTGCGTTGAAGATAGATAAGCGTGAGTGGATTAATTATTTTTAAGGAAGAGTGTGGTAGCCGTGCCAGTTTAGACTAGACAGAGAGTATTCTTGGTAGACTTTGATTAGTCGTGGTGTGTTGAGGTATCCGGCGTATACATCTTGAGAGGGTCCAGCGTAGTTCATGTATATGAAGGGGTGGTAGATGGCTTTATCGTGGGCGAGCTGGATCATGGAGGAGAATATCTCGTCGGCTAAGTTGGTTGTCTTGTTCTTGGTTGTACCATCCGTATACGCGTGAACCATCTGGACAATCCAAAGAGGTCCCTCGGAACCATCTAACCCCATAGGATTCCCATCTAAGCCTGCAACATCCAACATTGTCGTCGTCAAAGTATGAATATTAACCCACGTCATAGCTCCATCATCATATTCTCTCACCAAACCAGTCAACAACTTCCCAAGCTCATTAACCTCCTTCAAGAATTCCGCTAACCCGGCTTTCACGGTGAATGTTCTCCACACTTGGTAGTACCCACTAGGCGGGATATCCTCAACCAAGATATCCGCGATTTTAGAAACTTCTGTTTTGACGGTCGTTGCGGGGATATTCGTTAGATTCTGGAAGATGGACGGTGTTGAGTTTCCAGGGTTTTTATAGAACATATACCCCGCAAGTTGTTCCCCTCCTAATGCCGCACCACTAGCCATTTCGATATATGCGTGGCCATTAGTATCCCCCTGTAACCCACCCGCCAACTCCGCCCAAGCATCTAAAACGCCGGTCCCATTACCAGCTCCAGTCCAAGCCCGTCTCTGTCGATAAATATCCTTATATGGTACCCCTTTAACAGCGAACCCCATAACCACGCCACAAGCCTCCCCACCACCACCTTTCAAAGCCCAATATAAGTCCTGGTCATTCTCCGAACTGACGTTTCTAACAGTAACCTCGCCCGTGACTATCTCCGCCCAAGCAATATTATCACCACCCCATCCTCTTTCTCCAGAAAAGAAACTCATTCCTCCGCCGAGAAGAAACCCACTGACTCCAACGGGACCTAACCGACCACCCACAACGGCAAGTCCCGAGTCTCCCCCGTCAAGTCTCTGCGCAACATCCTGCCATCTCAATCCAGCACCAAAGTAGACAATGTCATCATCAAGTACTTGTAACTTATTAAACCCTGCCATATCAATCAACACCCCGGAGGTACTGGAAGCCCCTGCAAATGAGGCATGTCCACCACTTTTAACAGTAAAAGAGACACCGGTAGATTTAAGGTACTTGAGAATTTCCGCTAGTTCTTCATTCTCAGTAGGTTGTAATACACAATCTGGTTTAAGATCCGCTTGATCCTGTGACCAGTATTGTGTAGATGTGTCGTAGGCTGTAGTGTTTGGCGCGAAGAAGTGACCTGCGTTGACACTAGCAAAGTAAGTGCACTAACATGGTTAGTCTGTGATACCAAAACTAGACCAATTGACTTACAGCTTCATTTATATCTGTCACCGCTGAAACCTTGCCAACTCCAATAATCAACCCCAACAAGGAGGCCTGTAAAACTCTCATCTTTACAAAGTCTGCTAACAAAAGTCAACCATCCAACTCTCTAAATCCCGTAAACTACCGGAAACCGCCTTCTACTTATTGTCACCCAAAACGTCACCCAAAGTCACTCTCCACTTTCTGTACTACCATCACATCAGGCCGCCCCCAAACTCCCAAATAAGCACGCATCAATACCCCGCATAACCTCACTTCCTACAGAATCCTCAAATCCTTAAACACCTCCAAATCTCCATTGAAATCCAAAATATGACACCTTCTATTGTCAACTTCTCTATCTGCCCCCGCCTCGACTGTTACTACCAGATCCTCCTCTACTACCTCCTCGACCGCCACTGGCTGTTCGTCCCCTCCGGCCTCGGCCTCGGCCTCTACCACTACCCTGACCCTGCTCCGAATGTGACCCTTCCGTTGTACCAACTCCTTCACCACCTGTCTCAGCCCCATAACCAGCTGCTTCACCACCCAATCTCACCGAACTTCCACCCTTAGTAACCATGGAACGGAACCACTCGGGCGGTACAAACTCTACACTCTGAAGATAACTTCCCGGCTTGTCTGATTTAGAATCACAGAAAATCAACTCACTCGTCACTATCTGCTTAGCAGCTCGCTTGCCATATCCTTTGTGACTCTCAAAGTATTCCCAACACTGTTCTTCATTCGGTATGTCGCGAACAATCCGATACAGAGGCGGTTGGCCCGGCATGCGACGAAGCAGGAATCGAAGTACAATAGATCCAAACTCATTGTAGGACAACAACGTGTTCGTCACAAAGTACAACCCGTCATACCGCACACCACAGAATGGTCTATATGTTCGGTTGTACACTCCGCCACCCGCCCGAATTACTCGGACAGGTGCATGTCGAATGTGTGACATTAGCATAGACGACATTTGCATTTCCGTGCGCTCCGATACCAATGATCGTCCCGTGAGCTCATCGCGAGTCTCGATATCCGAGGAATAAAGCTTACTCGGAAATCTGGCTTGCAGGTCATCCAGCTTTTCCTGCGCCCGGTCGACCTGTCTTTGCAACGTCTCAAGGTGAGGTCCACTTTCATAACCCTGGGAACGAAGCCGCGCAATTTGTTCTTGTATCTCCGAAATCTCCCGAGTTCTCTCCTCGCAAAGCATCTCATATCTGAGCTGGAGACACTCACGATGTACACGAACATCAACCAGTGGCCCAAACACTGACCGAGGGTCAATCGCCCGATCCGAGTGCCGCCGCATATAAACCGTAACTTGCTCATCATATTCTTCGCTGAACTTGGGGTTTTCCTTCTAGTCAACACCCGGGCTCTTTTTAGACCATGAAAATGCCGGCTCTGTCGAGCTTTCCGCCTCGGCTCTGTTCGTGCTGTTGTTGTTGGCTGCGTTATTGATCTCATTGCCTTCGTTAGCATCATTGGGATCATTAGCATCAACATTGTTTGTAGTCCCTCCTAAGACACCATCAATCTCTGTCGAGTCCCCAACAACCTGCGCCGCCGGAGGTCTAGTCTCCGGGATTGGAAAGTCTCTAAACCACCTTGGTGGTCTAATGGCATCCTTCATTCGCTCTCCGCCATCCAAGTACCTGGCATTGGAATGCCACGACAAGTCTGGATTCCGCTCCCTAGCATACGGCGTGGCATCTTTGTCTGCCCCAGTCAACGAGTAAATCACCACCTCGCCCATGTCACGGTCCATACGGTTATCACCGCCCATCCAGATTGAGTAAGCCCCAATCATAGCATTGCCATGAATTCCGTTCATTGACGTATCATGAAGACCGCTGGTCATCGCAACACCGCGACCCAGGAAAAACTGTCCTGGCACGAACCCATTGTGCCCAAGTTTGTGCCCAGGACGGGCACCCCAAGATTCACCATTAGCCCTATGCCGAGCCACAGACTGCTGCCGTGTTGTGCTCTGTCGACACATGGCATCGGTTGCACAAACTTTCTCCAGTGGGCCCCCCTTACCCCAAAGAGGATGGTCTCGAGGAACATACGAAGGCCATCTTGATTTTTTGGAATTACCCGGCCAAGCGTTCATCTTCTCAATCTCCTTGTCATTCTCCATAACTGCTTGTCTGAGTGATGCCGGGAGACCCCATCGAGCAATGGACGAATCCGAAGGAACACCATGAAACCGGTCGTAGAAACCTAGCTGTAGCTTCTGATTTAGCCACACATTCGTCGAAATTGTGTGATAAAAGTTGGCACTCTTGACTTGAATGACAAATTCCCGCTTTTGCTTCTTGCTAAAAGAATATGTCTGTCCGTCTTCTGAAATTTGTCCATCAAGAAACTTTAGGTATGGACGAGCAATAATCCGCCGATTGCTGCCTGCGCCTAGGTTCTCGTGGTCAATCAAAGTAGGCAGACGTAATTCAATCTTCTGTGTAATATCAATATCTCCACGGAAATCCCATGTCATTGATGCACGTAGGATAGTTGGCCGTTTATCACGGGGCCCACCCACGCGAAGTCCTCCATCACGGTAATTGGGCATCTTCCTCAAATACTCCTCGCTGTCATGGTGAACTGGTTCATTTTCCGACATGAGCGGGAATGTACAATAACCGTCAATGTCCATTGAGTCGCCTTCCACTAATGGGTACACCCAGTGGAAGTTGTCTGTTGTATCAATAGGCAGTACTTTTGTTTCAGTATCACTAGGATTCTTGCTGGAACGCATAGGTTGCCCTTTAAGGACATTAGTTCCAGGCCATTGAACCACCACACCCAAAGCATCAGATGCTTCTGAGTCATCATCAGAAGGCCAACGCGCACGCTTCCTGTCTTTGGAAGTCTTGCTCCGAGACATGACTTTGTTAACACGTTCAGTCTCTGCGGCATCAGACTTAGCCTCCGACTCAGATGAGTCGTCAGGTGCAGCGGTGGGCTGTTCTAATGGTATGCCCGCCAAGTTGTCAAGCTCGACTAGATGCCATGGACGCTGGGAAGATTCAAATCGCACACGCTTGCATGGGTGAGCCACAAACGTATCAGAAGCCCCAGAAACATTCCGTTGAGGACGCGGAGCCCGTGAGGGTCGCTGAGCCCGCTGGGCCCGCTTCCGTTTCCGCTGTGGGCCGGATGTGGCAGCAGGGACATCAAGAGGGACATCAGGAACAAAGACACCGTCTGCTTCGGCTGAATCGGTGGGTTCAAGGTTGGATATAGCCTGGTTATTGTCAACGGCCATGCCCGCGAAAGGCACTCCTACTCCTTGATCAGGGAAGTCGAGTGGGTTGACATCCATTGGGTTGAAACCGTAAGGGAATTGACCTGGAAAGTTTGTAGTAGCTAATCCCGGTTGAGGTATTCCCGGGACTAGGTTCCCGTTGTCGTAGCCGGGTTGTGGCATATTGACATCAACTGAAGCAGACCAGTTTATAGCTTGTTCTCCTGTGAAAGTATTTTGGCCTATAGCAGTTCCATCCTGAAGCATGTACTCAGGATACGGATCATCTCGATTAGCCTGAGTACTGTTCTCGTCATTCAAAACACCATTGTCCAGATTGCCAGCTGTGGTATTCACAGAGTCGGCAGCAAGATTGGGTTCTCCCGACGTAGGGACTTCTTGATTATGGTTCAAAGCTATGGGTGGAAGTTCGTAGCCCGGGGTGTTCTAAAAGACTAAGCGTTAGTAGTCTGTTAATCATGATCTGTAGACCAAATCTAGTATACATACCGGGTCAACAATGGTAGAGCTACCGCCAATCGGGAATGTCGGGTCTTCGGTCTTGCCATGCCAGTCAATATAACATATAGGGTGTGCACAATGTGACGGAGTCCGCTCATATTTGTCCTTCACCAGAGGAGGAAGCTGGCGAAGATTCACCCAAATCTGGATAGGAATGTGAGGCAGAGTATGTGTTGGCAGTCTTTCTGTCGGTTCATGTTGTCTACCCTCAGGATTGTCGATGAATTCAATAGAGCGGTCGGGATTGTTTGCTGATACCATCGCTATAAATTCCAGGCCGCCGATAATTTGGCGTGTAGGAAGAATACGAAAGTCTGGATTCCATCGAATAAACGCGCTATGATCCCACATGTACGGGTTGCTGAACAGATACACGTAGTTTTGGGATCTGCCCACAATAATAGAAACTGCCAACCTTTTGGCGTCAATCACTTGGAAGGCACAACTGTTGAAATGCCCGTCCGCGTAACTTGGCAACATCTTATTATCCATAAAATATTTGCCATCTAGAGGTAATTCCACGTGGCGAAGGCCAAAATAGCCACCGTTGAGGGTCTGGAAGCAACCACAAAAGTGAACACCTTTCAGTTTATCTGGGTTCTCTGGCATTGGTGGGCCCTGATCGGTTGCACTATACAGCGGGTTCATGCCCTGTTGCGTATTATCTAGTTCCTGCTGTCCCGCGCCAGACATGTACGAAGTTACTTGCGTGTTCTCTTGGGGAATCATATAGTTTCCCATTTCGCCAAATGTTTGTTGGTTGTTTCCAAAAGGGGTGGCTTCCATGTATCCTGTCTGCTCCAGTGGAACTTGACCTGGGTTTGTTTGAACGGTTGCTTGTGTATAACTCGCGTTCAAAACAAGCTGCTGTGAGACGTTTGAAGGGACCAACGTTGATTGGGACGCCAAAACAGTAGGTTGAGAAATAGCCGGTGAAGGGGTTGTCTCCACGGTCGGTAGTGATGTTTCTGGTACTGGTGCGGGAATATTCGTGATAGCATCATTCGTTGGTATACTGACATTCTGTGGTGCAGTAGTTTGAGGAACGTGAGAATTCTCGGTCACCTGTGGTCTCGGAGGCGGACCCATAGAACCGGGAGTGTTCTGATTCCCGGCTTGGCCTGGAAGAATCGGAAAACCGTGACTGGGTTGGACAGATACCGGCTGTACATGTTGAGAACCCGGGGTACGCTGTGGGATATTCGCAGCTGGAGAAGTGGGAAGAGGAATGGCAAAAGCGTGCGTTGCAGGTTGTATAGTTTGTACTTGTAGAGTTTGAGTGGTAATTTCCTGTGCCATCTGGTCCAATAAGGCCTGATACGGATTTTGATACTGGCCAGCTGTCTGTTGGCCATGTTGGTTTCCAGAACTACTTTGACTCATCATTCGAGAGGCTTCAGGCAAAGGAATTGCAAACTCATGAGACACCGGTTGTCCAGGTTGATTTCCCGAAACATTCTGAGCGGTGGTGATCCTAGGAGCTTCGGGCAAAGGAATTGCAAACTCATGAGACGCGGGCTGTCCACTTTGATTTCCAGGAACTTTCTCACTCGTCATCATTCTAGGAGCGTCAGGCAAAGGAATTGCAAACTCATGAGATGCCGACTGTTCAGGTTCATTTCCCGACGCATTCTGACTCGTGGTGATTCTTGGAGCTTCAGGCAAAGGGATCGCAAACTCATGAGATACCGGCTGTTCAGGTTGATTTCCCGACGCATTCTGACTCGTGGTGATTCTTGGAGCCTCAGGCAAAGGAATCGCAAATTCATGAGACGCGGGCTGACCAGATTGACTTCCAGGAATGCTCTGACTCGCCATAGTTCTAGGAGCTTCAGGCAAAGGAATTGCAAACTCATGAGGTACCGGCTGCCCAGGCCGATTGCCTTGAGCTACGTTTATGTTACTCGCCAAAGGCTGAACAGACTGTGATTGTGAAATTTTCTGGGCGGAGGGCGGCAGGCAAGCATCAGTTGCGGGTGGGTTCAGGGTAGACACGTTGCCTGCCTCTGACTGTACCAGAGTATCATCAAGAGGCCCTGATGGTGCTGGAGCCGACTGCTCGCTAGTTGTTTGGACTGATTCATAGTCGCTTGTAGGGTCATACTGGTCTCCGGGCTGGACCATCGGAGCTTCCTGAGCCATATCCACGTAAGGTAACATCCCCCTTAATAATTCTTCTATGGCGCGCTGTTCAGCTTCAGAATCGTCGATCTGTGGAGGAAGACCAGATTCGCCCGGGACTGGCTGCGACTGTGGTACCAACCCATTTGTCGTAGGAGGAAGGCCCATGTTCTGACCAAAAAAATCATAGTTTTGGAGTTGGGTGGCAGATTCTATATTTGAGTTGGGGATACCCATAGTCATGTTCATAGGTACTCCGTTACTATCCGTAGGTGCAGAAGGATCTATCCCGCTGACAAAGTCAAAGCCTGGAGGAAATTGTGCAAAGAAATTAAAATCGCTGCTGTCTAAACCTTCAAGCGCGGATATTGAAGAATTGTCGGTAGCGGAGTTCACTTCGACGGAGCCAGGTTGTGTCGCATCTACAGTAGAAACTGCTCCTGGATTGGTAGCAGCCAGGATAGTCGCCGGAGTAGACACTGGCTGCTGCTGAAAAGCCTGTAGTATGCGTTAGTTCGGAAAGATGAAGAGATGAATAGCTGAAAGTAACTTACCGTAGATGCCATAACGTTAGTGGTGTTTTGCGCCTCTTGTGGAATCGTCTGCCCACCAGTGAGAGCCAATCGGCTTACATCAGCCCAAGATCCAGCCATGAGCATACCCCCCGCGCGATGCATCTCCATCAGACGTTGACCATCAGCAATACTTGTTACATCAGCGGAACTATAGTCCCCAAATAGACTGGACTGGTCTGCTTGCTGCCCATCAGCATCCCGTGTAGCCTGGACCAAGGCTTCAAGCCCGTGTTGAAAAATTTGTTCAGCCTCAGCATCAATAGGAATATTATATTCCTGTTGTTGTGGGCCCGATGGTTGCGTATTCATTTCGTTCGTAGGCTGTTGGCTTTGTTGTCCCTGGTTTTCCGGGACGCCGCCGGGAGTAGACGTCGGGACCTGCTGCTGATTTGGGGTATCGGCATCATTCTGTGAAGGAGTCATATTTTCTGTATATGGAATGTAATGAACAATCTAATAAGTCCATATTATCCTCCGACTAAAGGTCGGAATGCGCGCTGCAAAGATATATATAGACATGACGGCAAATTTAGTCTTAAGCCTGTGATGTGGGATGAAGGTCGGTGTCGACGATGTAATGGGGTGGAATCTATGTCGCGCATGGTTTGCAGACTCGAAATTGATTTCTGTTGTCTGTTTGCTAATGAGATGATTGTTGAAAGTTTGACTCGTGAGTGTCAAGAGTGTATAGCCGGCGCAATGTGTTTTTTTCGGTTTTCGTTTGTATGTATATGTTAAAAGAACAATAACGGCGAGAACAACAAAAAGAAGAAGCAAAGAACAGGGAAGCAGCAACCCAATCTAGATAACAGAAACAAAAAAACGCATCATGTCACTCATGGCAGGTGTGATTATCAAAGTCCCTAGTTACAAAGACTTATGATGATGACTTTTTGTTTGGGGTTTGGGACTTCTCTGGGGCTTGCGAAGTGTGTTTTGAAACTCTCCGGTTAAGCATCGTGGGCTTCTCAGTCCCGAATCTGTCGAGTTTCTAGTGTAAGCCTATGACGTCATGTATAAAGCTTCGGGAATGAACTTACTTATAAACGCTTGCTGGGTCTGATGGTGTATTATTGATGGGGCGTCTAGGGCCGCCAGTTTGCTTGTAGGTGTTTCTAGAGTCAGACATGTTGATAGATTGTGAGATTGTGTATTTAAACGCGAGTTGTAAGTGCAAGATGATAGTTTATGTTTTTGAATATGTCTAGCCAAAGGGTATGTATTTGGTTCTTATATACTTTTTCTATAGAATTTACCAACATTTATCGATTGGTATACTTTTTCTATAGAATTTACCAACATTTATCGATTGGTATACTTTGTCAACATCTTCTTCTCTTCGAGTGGGCCTCGTACAAGACGACTTACTCACTTCTTGATTTGCGATATCACATGTCTATCGCCAAGTCGCCTTGGGACACTCAGTGAGTTACCGGCTGACCCCCACTATCCCTCGCGCATCTTGCATGGCTGTATGGCAACAGGTTGTCCAATCCCTTGCAGCGGACGAACGATCTAATCGCCGACATGTACATATGTACATATGTGTATGTGATATCACATATTTCCAGGTCCGCTATGAACTACAATCTATCCCGTTATGGCCGTTATGGCCGTTATCTTCATTGAGCTCGCGAAAGACTACTCGATTTGAAAACGGTACTTTCAGTAGATTATACTATCGCGATCGAGTATGTATGTATGTACCGACATGGCGGGAAACAAGCAAGTCATATCGATTGATTGATTGATGTGTTTTTATTCCTCGAGAAAGTCATATCAAGCTACTTATTTAACCCTAATATGACCACAATCAGCACATTGACATCACAAATATCAAAATAGTCATCTTTTTTTCCACGTACATAGTGTAGAATATTCAACCCAGCCCTTCATCGCCACGATAACTTTCCAAAATCAATGATGACATCCCGCACGATTCTAGTAACCGGCGCCAGTCGCGGTATCGGCTTCGCCACAGCCAAAGCACTTCTCGTCGCAGGGCACAACGTGGTCATCACAGCTCGAAACCAAGCTGCTCTGGAGGCTTTGAAAGAAAGTTATCCCGGACAAACCGCATTTCTTGCCGGCGACCTTGCCAATGATGATTCGGTGAGCACCTTTGACACCCCCACTCTTTTGAGGCCCGTTGCGCCGGGAACCATGTGATGGGATAAGTAATCCGCGCAGCTGACATTCTTTGGCGTCACTTATAGTTAGCTGCTAAGCTTGTCGGGCTAGCTATCACCACTTTTGGAAATCTCCATGGCTTGGTTGTCAATCATGGCATCATTGAACCTCTTGGTCGCATAGCTGATGTCTCAATGGCCGAATGGAAGGCCTCTTTTGAGACGAATGTGTTTAGTGGTTTGGTATTGGTAAGTCTATTTTGTCTGGCCGTCTCTCCCTAAAAGAGGGGTATGTTACTCAAGCATTCCAACGCCGCATCTAACGATAAACTCTAGGCCCAAGCTGCGATTCCCGAGTTGAGAAAGACCAAGGGCATGATTCTTTGGATTTCATCTGGTGCCGCTAGCAAGCCGTACATCGCTTGGAGTGCCTATGGTACAGCCAAGGCTGCTTTGACATCCATCTCAGCTCACATTAGTGCGGAGGAACAAGATGTGACGAGCTTTGCGTTGGCGCCGGGTGTTGTAGCGACAGATATGCAAACTGTGATTCGCGCAACCGATACCATGGATTCGGAACAGCACAAGAAGTTTACCGGACTGTATGAAGATGATAAGCTTCTTAAGCCTGAATGGGTTGGCGGAGTCGTGGCGAAGATTGTGTCAAAAGCTGATGCTAGTCTTGACGGGAAATCTTACAGGCAAGTGACAAAAAAGGCAAACCAAAGTATTGGCGCATGTAGCTAACATGACATTAGGATCACGGATGATGTATTGTCGGAATACAATTCGTAGATAAGACTTGTTTGTAGAAAAGATGTTCAATTAAGATTAAGTTTTGTACATATGTACACATAAATATATGCGTAAAGGCTGCATTCCTAAACTTCGGTACCAGTTAGTAAACAGGCTCCAAGATTACATAAAAGTTGCAGATCAAGAAAGAAGAGTCAAAAATCAGGCGAAAGATGAAAAAAAGAGATATTCCACATATAAATTCGGAAAGCACGAAATGTTTATGCATCATTTTGACAGATAGATAAAAGGGTAATTGACAGAAAACAAAAAAACATACATTTTATTATGGTTAATGGTTAAATTAAACGACGCGAAAGAAAATCTACAATACTGAATCTCTAGTTAGCGTACAGCCTCAAATACAAAAGTTAAGTAGCAAAAAGAGATGAAGGGTGAAAAATCAGATACGTCGTTTGGCATAGACAAGTCAATCAGCATCGAGGCAGAAACCTCCATAAGCCTGGGGCGACAACTTATTCATCATAGAAAAGGGAGAAGGATCGTGAAAAAAGTGGCGATGAAAACTTACCAAGTGGTTTGTATGGGAGAAACAGCACAACGTGATGGCAGCTTGATTGAAGCGTGTTTAAGCCTTGTATGCGTTGTTGTCTGTCTCTCCCTCAACCTCAATGAAGAGACTAGACAAATTGTGTTGAAAGAAAGAAGGAGAGTTTGGGGGAATAGGGAGCGAGACAATGAATTTATATTGCTTCAGAAAAAGTTGACCCGCTATCTGGACTTTTTTGTGGGGATGGTCTTATCGTTTGTGGGGCTGGCTACCGATAATGGTTGTCAAGAAAGTACTGTATGCGTAGCTAGAACGCGTCGGAATGTATGGCATACGGCGATGGATTGGACTATTCAAAGACTGTCTTTGTTGTTTAAAGACTTATAAGAATAAAACAACGTCATCTATACGACTTTATTGTAAAAAAGTTATTCTAATCCATATACGTCCAATTGTGTTACCTATATGTCATCGTCTTCACCGTCTCCTCTTTGTAACCACGTCTAACCCCGATTAACCCTATCAGACACATGATATCATTCCAACATTTCTTAGGGACCCCTGTCTTAAATGTCTTTTACGCCAGGCGCTGGTCGTTTAGAAACATAAATATTCAGCAAATCCGCAGCTTCAATCCAGATCACAAGCCAAAGCTCCTCCATTTTGCGCCAACTTTCCAGACGGAATCACCCGACCTACGACAACAACATAACCTAGAGAAAAAAAGACCAATTTTTCGTCGTTATCAAATCATCTCATCATCTATATTCACTCTTTTAAAATCTCAATAATATCGACAATAACAACACACTTTTGTTTTTCAACTGACTCCCGTCGCCTGTAAATACACTACATTCACTATGTCCGACCGTGAATTTAACAGTATGTACGCCACAGACTTATCCCCTCCTGTATTAGCACTAACAAAACGCCACAACCCAGGTGCCAACGACGACCTCAGTCTCCCCAAAGCCACTGTACAAAAGATTGTTGGTGAGATTCTCGCCCCGACAGCTGGTCTCTCCTTTAGTAAAGAGTCTCGCGACCTTTTAATTGAATGCTGCGTCGAGTTTATCACCCTCGTCTCATCCGAAGCCAACGAGATTTCCGAAAAGGAAGCAAAGAAGACTATTGCGACCGATCATATTACAAAGGCCCTGGAACAGCTCGGCTTCCAGAGTTATGTCCCGGCTGTCTTGGAGGCTGCAAATGAACATAAAGATGCACTAAAAGGTCGCGAAAAGAAGGGGAATAAACTAGCTTCTACGGGGTTGTCTTTAGAGGAGTTGGAGAGATTACAGGCTGAACAGTTTGCCGCTGCCGCTGCTAGACATACGTAGTTTGGTTGTGCGCATTTACAAGCAAACGTGTTTTGGGTGTTTTTGTTTTATCGGTTTCTCTTTGTGCATTAGGGTTGGTTTTTGTCAAAGCTAGGGTTTTATCATAGTCTTTGGTCTTTTGAGTTTTTGTTAGTTCATGATGGTATGTTTAATGAATGGTTCTATCTTGATTGAAGTCATGTGAATAATTTATCAATCAAGTAATCACTGCTTATCGAAGAAGAATTCTACTGATCAAACTTGAATTGGTGTTATACGAGTCAACATATGATACCTTGATATTTATACAGTGATGAAGCGTGCCCTGTTTAGTGGAGTCTGTCCTGTATACTCCGCAGCAAGTCCGATTTATACATGTGTACGACGTACCAGATATTTAAACAGCCTCACATTTACAAATTCACTCTCTTTATTTCATCTTCACAATTGTTCCAAAATGTCTGTTTACGATTCCAAGCATATTTCCTACGAGGACCTTGTACGTCTAATCGACCCGTCGACTTATTGCCACATGTAGCTCTTAACTGACCCATTCCAGCCCCTCGAGGAAGCCAAATGGACCCGTCTTAAGAAGTAAGTCTTCTACATATATACCTAATCTCCACCCACCTAACAAATCCAGAGTCAACTACACCGACCCCAACGGCGTCAAACGCGACTGGGAATTCGCCGAGCGAACTACTCGTCCCGAAAACAGCACTCTTGACGGTGTTGGTGTCATCGCCATCATTGAACGTCCTACCGGTCCTGAAATCATGCTGCAGAAGCAGTATCGCCCTCCGTTGGCCCGCGTGACTATTGAGATTCCCGCTGGCTTGATGGATGCCGGTGAGACCCCTGAGGAGGCAGCTTTGCGTGAGTTGAAGGAGGAGACGGGATATACCGGGACTGTCCTGTTTAGTGCGCCTATTGCGTATAGTGGTAAGTTGGCATTTTTTGGGATGAGGGGGGGCTTGTCATTAATGAGATTTCTTTAGATCCTGGCTTCTGCAACACGAACCAGAAGACTGTACATGTCAAGATTGATCCTAACGCTCCCGAGAACTTGAACCCCACGCAGAACCTTGATGATTCGGAATTCATCGAGATCTTTTTCGTCCCTCTTAAGGACCTTGCTTCCGAGGTTGCACGTTACGAAAAGGAGGGCTACGCTATTGATGGTCGTGTTGGCACTTTAGCCGAGGGTATCGAGGTTGCTCGTAGATTCCGCATCGTGTAGATAGTCAGCCATCTTACAGGGTTAACGCCCCCACCCCTCTTTGATAGATAACGTCGCATAAATGCAGATTAACCCAAAAGCAATACCACGAGCGTGACGCCATAAGGCTTTTGTAATATACACCTTGATCCGCCTTCGTCATACCGTATAATCGGGTGGGATTCTCGGAACCTCTACTGATTCCAAGTATTCTTCATCAACCCAATCGACCCCGCTAAACCCTTGTCAACTGCATCATCAATGACATCACCAACTAAACCAAGCGAAAAGTAAGCCTACAGCCAAGCGACCACCACACAAGCACAAGCCACCAAACCAACAAACAAATCGTGAGCCTAAAAGTCAAATCCGACAGCCTCTTGCCCGACAAAATACCCCACTCTCACTACGTTTGGGCCTCACAATGACGTTGTCAGAATCATCAAGATGGCTGCCTGCCTGACTAGCGCACAGCATATAACTTGGGATACATGGCACACATGATTTATCACCAGCTACGATTCAGCCCACTGAACCCCAGCATTGCCACGCCTAAAGCCTATTGCTTAAACCGCATTTGTCCTACCCTTGATCTCTTCTTTTTCTCTTCTTTTGAAATGTCCGACAATGAAATGTTTGGTGAAGACGACATCGAAAGACCATCTGCCGCACAACGTCTCTGTCAATATCTAAACGCCCCTTGGTACGAACCCGACTTATTCAATAACTTTGCTAGAAACCAAGAAGAACCAATCATGAACGATCATCCCAACTCACCGGCGGATACAGGTGCCGATGATGATATGACGGCTACGAGAAATGCTTTGTTGAATAAATTGCCTATGGAGTTGGTCGATGAGGTTATGGACCATGCAGAGTATTGGGGAAGTTCAAAACTTGGCTTCTCGGAGAATGTAATGGTTACAAACAACACCAACGGGAATGGCACCAGGATTGTGGTAAGTACATACATTTATCCCCGCACGACATCGCCGTTATGGAGACCGTTTCGCCGACGAAAGTGGGGTGACCAGGAAGCTCGGACATACTTTCCGCGTACACTGCGATACTAACCACTTCGCCGTTGAAACCTATAGCTCCGTTCAGCCCCGATCGGTCTCCGTGCAACTGATCTACCCGACCAATACTGGAACCAAATGCCGCCCCCTCAACCCGTCATGCCCGATGACAAACTACAGAGTCCCCGGGCTTTCAACGAGTTACTCTCCACGACACCTCCGTCAGGATCTCATCCTGTGCGCAAGGTAGTTTTCACCCTGCGTAGTCGTGACCAGGGCTGGGCCAGTAACCGGCGAGACCCCGGATCCTCCGAGTATTCCGGCTCCTGGACCTGGTTTGACGTGGGAATTGAACGATTCTCTGAAACCGAATGTCTTGAAAAACGGAAGAATGGCACCTGTACACACGATCAACTACCCACCTATTTCGGCGAAACCTTCACCGCATGCAGACTTCGTACCGTCCTTCCCCTCAGATTACAAAACCAGGAAGAAGACGGCACGGCCCTGGATCCCCCCAATTCCCCGGGATCGCAATATAACATCCAAACTAATCGCCAAGCCAACTCCGAAGTGAAAACCCACACCGTGACCTGGCGAGCGGATGATAACGCGCCACTTGGCTCTGAGGCCGACATTGATGCTCACTATAAGGGATCGGGGAGAGGCACTTTGACCGGAGACTGGGTGCGCAGTTTACAAGTCGGCGATGTCATCACCGTATGGGCCAAGGCGCGTTTCGGTGGATGGCGCAACATCATTTCAGAGGTATCAGTCGAGGTATTTTGGGCTGTCTAGTTGCTTAAATTGTCGGTGTAACATTGCCTTATTCATTGTCGACCCATCTAATTCGCCGATTCATGTGTAGTCTTTTCTTTCCCCGTCCCCGTGAAATCCATGGAAACCCGAGGTCGGCGGGAACCCTAAATATACAGGGCACGTGAAATTACGCCATAAATCGAGTCGTTTGGAAGCTTTCCGGCGACTAGGATCTTGACTAATACCGATTGATGCAAGTAATGGCATCATTGAGAGCGGGCCTAGACTATATAGACAATGGTTGTGTCAGATATGTGGGCTAATGTGATTGCTCTTTTTTCATTAGTATAAGTTTTCTTTTCTTTTTTTCTTGATTCTTCTTGACTTGTGATCGGTAATTTCGTGACCTTGCTCACTCACTGAATCTACACACAACATATCCATTTTTCACAGTTAATTTTTCCACACATTCGCAACTCAACTCCGCCCGCCATGCTCTCCCGGGCAACCACCAAGCGGATCGCCACCCGGCTGGCCCCGGTCACTATCCGCCCTGTATGCATCCGGCCCTTCACCCACAAATCACCATCCTCAAGCGCTGCCACTCCCGCCGCCGCACCCGCAAGTAACCCAGCCATGGCCTTCCCATGTCTCGACAAGCTTGAAAGCCGCAGCGCGACTCTCTCCGCCAGTGTCGCCTCGGGTCCTGAACCATCGTATACCGTTGGAGCGACGGAGAAGTTCCATTCGGCTGAGCCGTTCCTTCTGGATTGGGGTGGTGTGTTGCCGGAGTTTGAGATTGCCTATGAGACGTGGGGTACGTTGAACGCCGACAAGTCTAATGCGATTTTGTTGCACACGGGGTTGTCTGCCTCGTCGCATGCGCATTCTACTGAGGCGAATAGCCAGCCAGGCTGGTGGGAGAAGTTCATTGGGCCTGGAAGACCTATTGATACCGACAAGTACTTTGTAATTTGCACCAACGTGATCGGCGGCTGCTTCGGGTCCACCGGCCCCTCCTCAATCGACCCCGCCGACGGAGCCCGCTACGCAACCCGCTTCCCCATCGTCACCATCCAAGACATGGTCCGCGCGCAATTCCGTCTTCTCGACCACCTGTCCATCAATAAGCTTTACGCCTCAGTCGGTTCCTCCATGGGTGGCATGCAGTCTCTTGCCGCGGGTGTTCTCTTCCCCGAGCGGGTCCCCCGGATCGTCAGTATCTCTGGCTGTGCGCGCTCTCATCCATACAGTATTGCCATGCGCCATACCCAGCGCCAAGTGCTCATGATGGATCCTAACTGGAACCGTGGGTTCTACTATGGTCGGGTGCCACCGCACGCCGGGATGAAACTCGCCCGTGAGATCGCCACTGTGACGTACCGCTCCGGTCCCGAATGGGAACTCCGTTTCGGTCGTCGTCGTGCCGACCCATCCAAGCCCCCCGCTCTATGCCCCGACTTCCTCATCGAGACATACCTCGACCATGCCGGTGAGAAGTTCTGTCTTACCTATGATCCCAACAGTATGCTGTACGTTAGCAAGGCCATGGATTTATTCGACCTTGGTTCTACATACATGTCTGCAACCGCCGCCCGTCGTGCTGAGAAAGCAAAGCGGATTGCCGCCGGTGACGAAACCCCAGAAGAATCTGCCTCGTGCACCTTGACGTTACCTAAGACGCCATACAAGGAGACAGAAGCCGCTGCGAAACAGGGTGAGGCGGAGAGTGGTCCACCAAGAGACCTGATTGAAGGCCTTGGTGCCTTGAAGGACACCAAGACATTGGTGATGGGCGCGGCAAGTGATATTCTCTTCCCGAGTTGGCAACAAAAGGAAGTTGCAGAGGCGTTGAAAGCAGCGGGTAACAAGGACGTGGAATTCTTTGAATTGACGGAGGAAATGAGTATGTTTGGGCACGACACATTCTTATTGGATCTCAAGAATATCGGAGCCAATTTGAAGCGTTTTTTACAGTAGATAGACAGACAAAGACAACTTATATTTTGTAATCATACATATGTACACTTCTTACACGAAACCCTTGATAACAGCCGCCTCAGCGTTAAGAATCGAAGAACCAGCCGCACCAATGACAGTGTTGTGAGACAGCGCAACGAACTTAATATCAAAGATACCAGTGTCATCTTCACGGACACGACCAACACTGATACCGTACCCATTGTACAAGTTACGGTCCAACCGGGGCTGCGGGCGATCAGGTTCGTCAAAGACCACAATCGACTCAGCAGGGGCACTAGGGCAACCCAGCTTGGAAGCCTCCGAGACGTACTCGCGCATAGCCTGCTTAACCTGCTCAGCCGAAGGAGCAGGTCTCTTAGCGAAGCGAAGGGACACGCACGCGGTATGGCCGTCCAGAACGGGAACACGGTTACAGTGAGCCGAGACGCGAAGACCAGCCTGGGTTTCAAAAGCGGTAGCATCGGCGTTCAACGCACCCAGGATCTTCTGCGCCTCAGTCTCCAATTTATCCTCCTCGCCGGAAATAAAAGGAACTACATTATCAATCATATCCATCGACGAAACACCGGGGTATCCGGCGCCAGAAACAGCCTGCATGGTGACCACGGAGACGGTATCGACAGGCCCGAATTTAGCCTGGAGAGCGGCAAAGGGGATGACGAGACCGATTACGGCGCAGTTACTGTTGCACACGAGGAAACCCTTTTCCAACCCGAGAGTCTTGCGCTGGTGCGCAATGAGGTCCATATGCGCCAGGTTAACGGTAGGAACGACGAGGGGAACAAGAGGGTCGCGACGGAAGTTCTTGGCGTTGGAGAATACGGCGATATTGGCCTGGCGGAACTCAGACTCTGCATGACATCCACATGTTAGTTCAACCCGTGTAACACAACCAAAAAAGGAACTTACCAACATCACCAGCAACATCCGCATTCAGCCCCGAAAAGACAATCTCGCAATCCGCAAACTCCTCAGCCTTGCACGAGCGAACAACAAGGTCCCCAGCCGGCCCGATAGGAACCGCCTGTTTCCACTTCACAGCATCCTTATATTTCTTCCCAGCCGACGCAGGCGAGGCACCGACAGCGTGCAGCTTAAGGAACGGGTGCTGCTGTAAAAGCAGAATGAATCTCTGACCAACGGACCCGGTGCATCCGAGGACACCTATTTCATTTCTGTTAGCTTGGGGATTTCCACGGGATAGGAAATAACGAACCGACGTTCTTGACGGGGTAGGAAGACATTTTGTGGTTTGGGGGGATATACCAAAGGTACGGGATCTAAAGATGTGCGAAAGAAGCGAATATATCGTGCCCTTGATACTGGACTGAGTCAGCGAGGTAAATCCCAATCGGGAGACATTTAGCGCCTGTCAGTCCACTAATTCACGTCATTGGATTGCCCCACGAGTGCTGAATTTATAGGACCGATGTAAGCCGCAAATCGGAGTGGGTTTGATTTTGCTGACCTGACCTGGACTTTTTAGGGTTTATGGAGTGGTTTTTATGGGGTGATCCATCGGGCCGGTTAGACGCCGCCGGGGCATCCGGGGTATGTGTAGAGAGAATGAATATATTATACAGAGTAATGTACATCTTGTCTTGTATCCCTAGAGGCTGAGATAGACATGAAGACGGTGTCACGATGTCAGGACATCCTACTTGGATGGCCCAGCAACCAGCAAAACAACACTTCCATAGTGTCTCCTAGTATCCCTCTTCTCAACATCATGAGTATCTTCAACCTCACCCCATCTCCCAATCTGCCAATCCACCTCCAAACTAGCAACTCTCGCCGCCTCATTAGCACCCCAACCCCTCCCCTCACCAATCCTCCCAACATCATTTCCACTCCACTCCGCAATAAGTCTCGCCGCAATAAGGAAACTCTTCCCCGTGATAACTGCTCTCTCCAGCCCCGCGAGATCCCACGCATCTAACCCACGAGTCCACGCTTCAATCCGCGCGCGAGTTTCACCCGGTTGTTTGGCGGGGAAGATGGATGTTGACGAGAGGACGGGGATGATTTCGATGCCGGGCCATAGGTGTGTTGATAGCCAGTTGATTACCTCCGTTGCCGCCTCCTTCTGAACTTCCCTAAGAGTCTTGACACCCTCTTTCAAGTCCAATTCACCCTCGGGCGCCCAGCATAGGATACTATCAGTATCAAGGTACTTGAGTAAAAGCGAGACTAACCCTTCTCTCACCGTAGGATTCCCCGACGCATCATCGGCAGCGATATCCAACGCACGGCAAGTAAGAGACGTCAACGGTAACAGATGTCCCTTGTTAGTATCCGTATTCTCCATCAACTGATCCCACTCCACCGCCACCGCAATCGCCAACGGCGCCTTCCCCTCAGGAATCGGAATCGGCTGTTTACTAGTCGGATGTCTAACCGTTCTCTGATCCAACTTAACGAGATAATCACCCTCACCTATCCCCAGTTAGCAAGGCAAGTTCCTCAAAACCTCCATCAATCTCCAAACTTACTCTCCCCACCCACCAAGACCTCCTTCCAAAACCGTCTTTGAACAAGTTTCTCCCCACTCAGTCCCCGAATCCGCTTAGCCTCCGTCAACATAGCCGCTTGTTTTCTCCGTCTGGCAACTCTCGTCATGGCCGCGGCTTTCTCCGCCGAAGGGATAGCCGTCGGTGGCTCTGGAGGGGGGCCAGTGCCGAGAAGAGGGGAAACAGACGCGGCTGAGGGAGGAGCCGTGTGGATGGCCCGGACGCCGCGAGCCGGGACAACCCGAACAATGGGCCGGAATAGAGGGGTGAATCGTAAGGTTGCCATTGTTGTTGATGAGATCCGAGATACAACTGTCTGTCGTTGTCGCAAAGTCCCATGTTTCGCAAGTGAATTACAAACCCTGGCTTATCCAAGGTGGGGCTGATGACTAAGCACTTAACATGTAAGCTCCCATCAGAGTAGAGCATCTACAACGTCCATATCCAAATTATCACAAAAACTCATAATTTGACAGTCGAACAAGTCTATTAATTTGAAATGACCAACCACTACAAAAGAAACAAAGTACCCGCTTGCAAAAGCAGAAAACCAAACAAAAGAAACAACAAAATCAAACAAAAAAGAAAGGCTCCGGCCCAAACGTTAAATGCATGTAAATCAAGGAATCCGCCCTATTAATATGGCGGCCGGCCACCACTACCCAGGCTCAACTCGCCCGTTCTAGACGGAATGTGGTTAAGCAGATTTTGCAAGTCAACCCCATTATCCAGCCCCTTCAAGCTATCTGCACCAATAGTGCCATTGCGACTCCTAACGCCCTTACGCACTGATCCGACACGATAGCTCCCGGCAGAAGGTGACCTAAGATCGTTACCATCACGGACTGAAAGATTGTCTGCCCCGGGAGTGAGCCTGGGAAGTGGAGGTACTGGTGGGATTTCCGTTGGCACATTAGGCTCAATGGCTTCATCAACTGCAACTCTTGGTCCTTCCACGCCGTTGATCCCGCCGGTAGGGTTCATGATTAGCGGAAGGGCAACGCCCGATCCTCTAGATCCTCGCGAACCACGAGAACCAGTCCGTGCCAACGACGTCTTAGAGAGATAGCCGTATCCACCATCCGCTGCATCAACGTTGAATCCCATTGGGTTGTAACTAGCCTCAGATGGCGTCAGTTCAAAGCTGACCATGCTCTCCGACTCTCCATCATCAGAGTCGGCTGTCCTCCGTCCAGCCCTAGAGGCAACAGCAGTTACTGGCTGACCTGATAAGACTTGCTTTAGCTGGTCGACTGAGGTAACGTAACCTCTGCTGGACGCCGACCGGGCCCGCGAAATGCTCCGTACACTATTCTTGCGCTGCTTCGTGGGCATCAATCCGTTGTTAGGGCCTCCATTGCTAGAGGTTGGCCTTGTGTTGGCTGGGTTACTTCCGCGAGGGGATGGCGGCAAATGACTGCCACCATTAATGACAACCCGGTGCTTAGCCGATCCATTGGTACGAGACCCATTGAGCGAAATACTCTTGCTGGAAGCCTGCATGGCAATTAGCGCCATCTCACGCGTCCACTCGGTGAGAAGCTGTTCGCGAATGACAGCGGGCAGCTCCTTTTCTTCATCAGAAAGTCCCTCGAGTCCAGTGGTTACGGGAACTTTACTCGTTGGCGGCAGTGAGTCGCGTCCACCCATAGCCGAAGGGCTATTAGGAGGGATCCGAATAGAGAGCTCGTAGCTCTGGGCCATGACTTCAATCAAAGTGAGACGGTCATCAAACGGCAACAAAGCCTCGAATTCAATCTCTTCAAGGGGCATTCGGGGCTGTGGACGGGGAAGACCCGGGGTACCACAAAGCTCAACAGCAGATGGCGGAACATTGAGCCCTTCAATCCAGAAATGCTTGCTGCGCCGACGAGACACTTCATTACCAATAGCTTGTCCCACAACGGAATTCTGAATACTAAACTTCTCTGTGACAGCCCAGAAATAACCGTGGCACAGACAGCCAATCCGTACCTTGTGTACCGGAGGGTCGACCTCCAAAATATCCTCCTGCAACCGAAAGATCATTGGGAGACCAAAACGGGCAGCGTTGACGCCAAGGCGAAGTACCATCTTGCTCAACAGTACATGCAGTAACAAAAAGTCTGTTTCGAAATCCACATACTGCAGTGCATTGTCATACACAGCGAGGTGGATCATCTGCAAGAAGCGAGACCCGTTGTGCATGGGCAGTGAGTCTCTAGTGTTCATCGTTGAGACAGCCCTGCGTCCATGAACACTACCCACAGACTTGAGTGGAGATGAACGCTGCCAGAAAGAGTCTTCTTGCGCCCGAGAGTCATCAGCTATGGTCTCCTTGTCTAACCACGCACTAAAGGCATCAACATATGCCTTACGAACCTGGCCGTCGGTGTCCCGCAGCAGCCAGTGGGTGCCCTCCCATACCATAATGGGCACCTTGTTGCGGGTAAGCGTCGTCTTGGCGGACGGACGGACCGTGGGGTTGGCCACCAAAAGGATCTCCTTGATCGCCTTCAGAGCCACGATACGACCCTGGTTGGTTACAAAGTATGACTCGCTAACAGAGTGGCCGTCGCCGTTGACCTCAACAGCTGAAGCGTGCTTCGAGACAGCCACTTCACCTTCGTAACCTTCGTTGGTCGGTGATGGGTTTAGCGTCAAGGATGGCTTGGCCGGCTTAAGGCGGATCAACAGGGCCAAAACCATGTCAGAGATTTGATCAGCATAATATATATGCGTAGCCAGGCCACCGATGCAGATTTGTACCTTTTCCAGCAGCTCGCGCTTCTTCTGTGCAACCGACTTGACGGCTGGATCGTCTTTGGCGTCAGGAACCACCTCGGGGAGTCGCACGATGCGCTTCAGGAACTGCATCAAGCCAACCAGAACATCCATCACACTCAGGCCAATCAGGTTGATGTCGGACCGCAGGAGAGAAGACGCCATGCATACGAGCGCAAACGCCTGGTCCAGGTTTTCATTGGTCAAAAGCGTCTGGCTCAGAGTATCCATGGCGGTAATAACAATTGTGTATCGGTCTTGTACCGTGGCCCACCGCGCAATCAAGATGAAGATGCGAATCGCCCAGCCTGTGTCCTTGTGCTTGAGGGGATCTGATGTTACCACAACATCCTTGGCCGAAACGCGCTCTGCAATAAACCGGAAAAGTGACTGAGTTGCTGCGTGGATCTGCTGTCGGTTCGGTACCACATAGATTTGCTTCAAGCATTGAAGTGCCAATACTCCAATATCCTCCTCAGCCAATCGGTCCACGTCGCCTGCGGTTCCACCTGCTAATGCTGGGTTCGCCTCTGAAGGGCCTTCCGATGTGCGCACCGTGGCAATACTTGGCCGCCTCCGAGACATGCGATCTGTGTCCTCCTTTTCCTCTGATCCAACTCGGGCGACCAACGTCTCCAAAAAGACGTCATTTTCAGCCCATAGGTTTTCCATTATAACGGGTACCGTCGTATCAATCTGTCGGGCCGGAGCCGACGACATGTTGTCGGATGAAACTAGACATCTGATGGCTTCGAGGCCAATGTGCTTCCAGCGCATTTGGACCGGAAGACTAGCCGAGATATGTGGGGAGTTGGCCGAAGCCAGTGCCGTGTATTTTTTCACAATGGCAATGTACTGGTCAAGGTACTCCTGGTCAGCTGTCAAGGAGGTCGCATCCTGGTGATCGCAAAAAGACTGGAAAAGTTGGATGGAAGATTCGCAAAGAACAATGTCTTTCGAATCAAGAACTATGTCGAGGACTCGGAGAACGCATTGCGCAATCAGTGGCAAGTCTTTAGGGCTCTTTTCGATAACGGCAGCGAGTATTTGAATAGTTACTTGGACGTTTCTACGCATTGTTAGTAAGACAGCGTTCCAGAAGTCAAATTCAAATGTCCACTTACCCAACTCGTTGACGCCATACATCGTGCGCCGTACGCTTCTCCAAAAACGCGCCAATCTTTTGGATCTTAGAGCGTCTAGAAGTGGCGTAAAAAAGGAGATAGCTGAGCTCACTCGAGTTCGGCTTAATGTCGACTGCGCCTTTTGTGATGCGCGGGTAACAGCGCAGGACAAGCACCTGGTGCTTAGGTCTGCACTTGCGCTTAATAGCCTCCATAGTAACGGGATGATTTCGTGAAATGTCGTAAAGTAGAATAGAGGTCCCGGGGAACTGGTATATGTCGTCAACCCGAGTGTTTGATTGACACCAGAACCTGGTCCGAGGGTCAGAAGATAGATTAGACTAAACGGCGCGAGAAGTCGGCGGATGGCGGGGGAGAAGAAAGTGAGAATTCGAGACTCTTGTCTAAAGAGGATTTGTAAAAACTTTCAAGAGCGTGTCTCAGTTGAGATTGTCAAGCTCGGTTGGTGTGTATAAGGGGACAATAAGATCGACGAGCTGATGGTGTTGCCACAAGCAGACCTCGATATCGCAATTGTCAAAACGCGAGTGCCACCGTGATTGTAGGACAGATGATGTATGTGTGTATGAGTGGGGGTGAATGTACGAGCAAACTGCAGTGTGTCGAGAGAAATCCGGGGACGCGGCCGCCGTGTGATTGATGACGAATTTGGTAATCGAGATTCTGGACCAACAGTCAATAAGGCAACGCGGATGCTCTGTAATATAACTGGATTGCGCAGTGGGGCCCTATTCCAAGGATCGCCTGGCAGTGTCTTTAGGTACTTCAAATTGAAATAAGGGAATGTGGATTTCGATGCGATAAGGAAGAATAAAATCACATATAAAGAGAGAATGAACGAACCAGCCAACAAAAAGAAAGAAAAACGATGACCAATTGATGGAAAGTCGATGGAAATCTATGACGTTGATGCAGACGATGATCACCGTCGAAGAAGGCAAAAGAAAAGAAATTCACGGGTGGCCGGATTTGGCTTGTGATTTTAGCCAAACCATGAAAATGACGGAACAACCTACGACTTTGGTGGCTTTTACAGGTCTACGTGTGTAGGCCTAAAGCATGTACCAAAACAGGCATTTGCGCTTTTTACCCCAGAACTACTACAGCACGTTCCTACCCAAAACGGACCTCGGGTTCATTACTCGGCTGGCGATTTTGTAGGCGACGGACTTTTATGGCATTCTTGAAGTCCGATATTTGCAGTTTATGTCAGCTTGTAGCTGACTGAAGATGCAGAATGATGCAGTATTTACATGGAAATGTGGGGGCGTAAGTTCCAAACGGCAGAAATTATTGCCACTGGTGTATTTAGACTGGGTTAGTTTCCAACGGATCAGTAAAATGCCAACCACCAAGTTGGATGTTTCAAAATTGATGCTGGAATAAGTCGCCGTGTCAGCAAGGTTGTAGCTGACTTTGTTCAGACAGGGCTCTACACTAGGATTTGGGGTTACTTTAGGCACCCGAATATCAATCTTTTCACTTGGGCGGCCTAATAGTTCATACATGACGTCAGTTTTCTTGTTGCTTCCACAATTGTGTTCACTTTTTCAGGTGGTATTGTATCCCTAGATATCGACAGTCACATGGGAAATTAGGGTCACAAGTACAAGAAAGGAATCCCAACAAAACGACATCGCACTTGACCACAAAATTGGGCTAGAACACGTGGTGTGAGGATTGAAAAGGAATTGTCGTATTTACAGTTCATCCACTCGTTATAACTTTCTAGGCCACGAGCTTCATTCGCTTTGCTCAAGGAGCTTCTCCATGAAGGCGCTGACATCGTCAATCTCCTCCGGGCAGGCCGAGTGAGGCATGGGATACTCATGGAACTCAGGCGTGATGTCAAAAGTCTTCAACACTTCACGCGACATCTTGTTGAATTCGGGCCGCACAATGGGATCTTCAGTACCGTGAGCCATGAAAATAGGAGTGTTCTTGAGATCATCTTTAAGAATGTCCTTGAACTTTCCGCTCAGAACTAGCCAGCACGATAAAGCCAAGATACCACCAAGCTTGTACTCGCCGGTAAGACCAGTCAAAAGGGCCATGGCACCGCCCTGAGAGAAACCACCAATGATGATCCGGTTGGCGGGGATACCAGCGTCGATTTCCTTCTTAATGAGAGACTCAAGGTACTTGCGAGTCTCCGTCATACCACTCTCGTCCTCCTGACGAAGAAGAGACTGGATGCTACCATCAAGACTAGCCTATAAGGTTGTAAGTGGGGGCTCTCATAGCTACCTCCTGCATGAACGACTTACAATGTCAAACCACCCCGGCATACGCATTCCCATGTTCTACAACGCCAAAGTCAGCAATAATTCCGTGTACGTTTACAAAAGCCACTTGCGCAGGTAATAGGAATCGACGGGGCATTTGGCAGGACAAACTTGACCGAGTTAAGCTTGCTCCGTAGTCTCCAGTTGCGCACAACGTCGATCCACCCAGCACCAGTGTCGCCAAGACCATGGGCAAAGATCACGGTCGCCGTGTGGCGAGTAGTCGCCGGGACAATAAGAGGAGCAGGAGGCATGATTTCAGGTTGACGGAATAGATGTATAGATATAAGTCCGATGACAAGAGACAGTAGGCTGATGAAGATTCTGTGAAACATGATGTTGGGCGCTGGAAAGCGGGACGGTTGTGTTTTAACCGTGAAGTTATGATTGACCCCGCCAGAAATAGGGTTAGAGAATGGTCTAGTGATGGTGTAAACCCTACTTACGAGGTGAAACACAACTTTGGAGGCTCTATACTAAGTTTTGACAGAAATTCTAGAAAAAGGAAATGACGAATGACATGTGATCCTATCGAGGATTCCTCGTTGTTTACTAATTGGTGGGACATTACATATCACATTTCAAGTTCACTATATATGTATAAAAAAATATATGATGCGTGATTTGCATATATTGAATGACAACCATGACCAAAGGAGAACCAAGTAAAAAACAGCGTGAGCCGTATACCAAAATGCTAAAAGATATAACCACCAAAGAAGACCCAAAGAAAAATAAAGATATCAAAAGAAGCGCTGCGTAAAATGCAAAAAAGAAGGCATGACAAAAGAAAAAAGGTGTTTAAACACTCTCACCCTCACCCCTCCGGACAATCTCACAAAGAGACCGAACGAATAGTTCATCAACACCGCCAACGGCACTACCTTTCATCATAGCAACCAACTCAGCTACACACCGAGAAAGACCACTCTGGAGGTCCTGAAGACTCTGTTCTGAAACTCCAGGAGTAGTACCAAGGGACATGGCAGACTTGACTGAGCCAGGGCTCGAAGCGAGCATAGGCGATGGCGAGTACGGGGCGTTCCGGGAAACAAGCTTGCGTCGGCTTGAACGAGCCTTGGAAGAAGAAGATCCAATAGACATGGGTGACGAAGGACGACTGCTGGACACCCCGAGACCGAGAAGGTGAGCTGCCTTTTTGGGGATTTCGATGGGAGTGTCCTCGGTAGAGTGTGACGAGGAAGGAGCAGGGCGAGAAGAAAGAAGGGCACAAATATAGTTGTAAGCGACAAGGTGAGCATAGAGAGCATCACAAAGATGTTCTGGCGCACCGGTGAAGATGCCGCGGAGGGGAGCCCAGGGGACTGTCTCGGCGGGGGTAGGCTGAACTGGCTGGGGAGTCTTGCGACTAAAGCCGGGAAGACGCCACTTCTTAGGCGAGACGGGTGGTGGTGAAAACACGTTAGGAGAATGCTTGAGCTTGCGCGAGTATGAGCGGATCGTCTCAATTGTCAGACTATCACACATAAGCATAGTCTCTGGGAAGCAAGTGACGTTGACACGAAGAGTGTCAGCAACATCCGGGGGAAGACGCATGGCAGCCCGGTGCTCAGTCTGGTGGGTCATAGGCGAGTTAGCGCCGCTGTCGAGCCAAGCCTGGACTGGAGAAGAGACGGGGGCGGGGCTAGCGACACGGCGGGCGGCTGACCAGGAGTCGGGAGTAGCGGCGCGACGGTAGCCGGTAGGAGAGGGGCTGGTGAAAGATGAGGTTTTGGTGATGTTGGCCATTCCGAAACGGTTGTGCCGAGCAGATGAAAGGGAACGACGAATAGGTTCACGCTCCTCGTACATAGTAAGGTCGAACCGTTTGTTGGAGGCCGAAGAGGAAGGAGTAGGAAGACGTGGGGCAGTACCGAAGGCAGTAAACTGCATTGGGGTATCCTCCGGAACAGAAAACTCGGGAGTGGGTGGGATATTCTCCGAAACTTGTTGAAGACGACGAGGACCGAGAGAAGACCGTCTAGTGGGGAACTTGCCCGAGAAAGCGGGGACAGAAGTGTCCACTCGGCAGGAAATTCCCCGGGACAGGGGACTCACAGTGACGTCTTCCATGTGTGATGAGATGGGGCGCAACGGTGGTGAAATCGGTTCATAAGCCACGTAGTTAACAGGCTGGAACTTAACTCCCCGACCAAAGGTACCATGTGCTTCAGTTGGAGCCGACTCTGGGAATGGTGGTGGACTGTTCTCACGAGGCGGGGTCGCAGGAGGACTGGCAAGAGCAGAACGGGATGAAAAACTGGCTTTGTGGACAGGCATTGAGATGCGACGGTTAGCATGGCTAGTTGGTGGACGCGAAGTCAATGTAGTCATGCCAGTTGCCCGTGGCATATCCTCTTCCATTTCAACATCTTCCTCATTGTCTGAGTCGATCCAGCTGGTGTCCGGGTCACTCCGATATGACATCACTGAGGCGGCGCCGGAAACTGAGCGGCGGGGGAGACTGGATGGTTGAAGACCGTTGAAGGCAGACATTGATGGTAATCTGGCACAAGGGGCGAGACCGTTGTGTTGCATGGAAGACTGACGACTGCCAGTCACTTGAATCAGTGGAGAAACCATGGTCGGCGAGACTAGCGACAAGTCCTCTAATGGAGGGCTAGTCATAAAGTTACTCATGGAGTGTTGGGCAAGGCTGAAAACAGACTCTCTATCCGGGTTCGCAGCCTTTCCAGAGAAAGATGTGGAGATACGAGGGATGCCATCATGCATGGCCTCGGATAATGGTCTGGTAGCAGTAGCTGGTCTTCTAGGAAGGTCTGATTTTGAGTGGCCGTAATCTTCTCTGAGGATAGCGAGAGATTCTTGGATAGAGTCAGCTTCAGAAGCAACCTTGTTGAGTCTACTCATGACGTCAAAGTAGACGTTGGCAGCAGCCATTGGGTCGGCATCGGTAGTAGAGAGACCGGCTGATGAAGAAGGCTTCATGATAGGAGCTGGAACGGCATCAACCGAGTCGGCGTCAGAAGTAAGGTCTGAAACCATGGAGCGAGTAGATACAGCACGGTTAGGTTGTAATTGTGGGATACCGGCGGTCATATTCTTGGAGATGAAGATGTCACTGGAAAGCTCGAGATCACGAGCAAGTAACTCGGCAAGGTTATCGGACATCATAGTGCCGACGGCGTGGAAGTCAAGATCGACATCCATGTGGTTCAAAGAGTCCATAGTGTCGTTGGATGTGGTGGTATAGATAGATATCAAACGACGATGAAGAAAACGACAAAACAAACAGACAGAGCACTATGCAGTCAAGATAGACTCAATGTCAGACAGCTCAAAAGCAATGTCTTGAGGCGTAGGTTTCCAGGAGTATAAACTCTATAACGGAAACAGCTTCTCAGAGAAGGACGAGTGTCTTGGTATACTCGAGATCGAGCAAAAAGCAAGTGCGGAAATATACTGAAAAGAATGACACAAAAGTCGTTCAGTAGAAAGACGACGCCCCTTCGGCGGGAAACACCTGGTGATATATACCGTAGGAGGGTGTAAGCCATGCCATCGAACACAGAACACAGGGGACCTGGAAAACTTGAGAAAATAATCATGGCTTTAAATAAATTCGGGGATTTAATTGCTGGTTCTAGGGCTAAAGCAATGATCTGACAGGGATCCTGTAAATGCGAATATTTAATCGATGATATGGTTCCTGTCGCCAGTAATTGCTCTATTTATGTTATTCATTGTATACCACTATCAAGAGAACCAAGGTGCCGGTTTGTTTTGTTCCGGTATTTGTGCGCAAAGACTATGTATTGGCCGTAGTTTTATACGCTAGCGTTGGTTGACAGTTTTATGCGATCTGGATACATGTGTACATACACACAAATGTACATAAGCTGTATAAACATCGCGGGCTCCGTCTTCTACTCCTGGGACTTCACCCAGCAACCAACTAACACTTTCAGGCTGAAGCTGTCGTAGCCCAGTCGTACACACCGTGCAGCTACTGCATCCTTTTTGTACCCCGAGAAGCTTCTGCAACACGCTGAACCGTTCCATGTGTGGCCATTATCGTTCTTCTCGGGGCCCGAGACTCCAGAAGGATTTCCGATTTGACCATCGAATTCGTCTTGTTCGCTTTCTTTCTGTTGCCGTCCGTTTTGCCACTTTGCACGTTGTTGTCAGCTCCAAGTTAAACGAATCAACGCCCTCTACGGGACGAGCCTTTCTCTCTCTTCAAGCTAGACAAGGGACCCTATTTAGTTCCCCCCAAAAGTAAACACGATAGACTACTTGTATACCGACTGAGTAATGCCTGTTGCGTCATGGAGAGGTCAGGCCCTAGGGTAGCCTATACCCGTCCAACGCGAATCGAGCCTGACAAGCCTCTTGCCCCCTTCAACCCCGTGTCGTCACCCCAACATGCCACAAGTTGAGTGGCGTCTCCGGAGGGTTACAGATACGAGTAGGCTGAACAGAACGAGTATGTACAGTAGAACCCATCGACGCCGTCCCTTTTTTTTGCGTTCCCCTTGTTCTTTCTTGGGAAGGTTGTGATCGTCGATAGTTATCCATGTGTACCAACCGCCTCGACCGTGACCAACACCGGTTGTCTGGATGAGTTGCGCTTTTTCTGGTGGCGCAGTATATATGTACGTTGTACATAGTGGGATAATTGAGAAGCCTCTCTGTCCCCTGGAGTATCCGATGCCCTTGTCATCTTCGTTTGTCCTGTCATGGCCGGGGTGACAAACGACAATCAATCACCAAGAGGGAGGCCTAACAACTAGGACAAAAAATCCATAAAGTCAATAGTCCCAGCCATAGGGAACCAAAAACTCTATACTTGTAAATCAGAAGGGAAGGTTGTAACATTGTAACATGTGTCGTTACCGCTGAAAACGTTGATATTCCACGAAAACCAAAGCCGCAATTACCAAAACAGCAAGTACATACACTTACAGGATCTTGTGTAAGGTCAAGCATAGGGTCAAGGGTTCATGCAAAGCACCCAGTGGAGTAGGTGATTTACACTCTAACAATATGTGTGTCTCCGATTCCCTTAAAAAGGTGTACTTTTCTACCGGGTGTTACGGTTTTTTGTTATACTATTGGAACGGGTGAAAAGTACAAGTGATTCTTAGATGACAAACATGAAGAAAAAAGAGTGATGTGACCCAACAGCGGCGGTGCACCTACGGGAACACGGTATTTTGCTGTGATTTCACCGTGATAATGGAATTTCTGCGGTGTTCAGGCGGTGATGTCAGCGGACAAGGACCACTTGGCTGTCGTATCCACATCAGTATGTGTGTGATTGTCTTAATACATGACGATAAGCCTGCGACAAAGTTTCTACACACATACGTGGGTATGTATGTAGTCCAAAAACCCCCAAACGGGCTGAACCGGACCCGTCGGTCTTCCCATTTTCCAAGTCTTACAACACAGGCGAATTCGTCGTGGCGACAACGACGGACACTGCTGGTTCCCGACATGGCTGTTGTGCGTTACCAGGCTCGGTTGGACTGGCATAGTGGAGTTGGAGTCATGTTAACAGTGGCTTATGATTACCCGGGTACGCACAGTAAGTCCCAAGAGCCGAACCAAAGAGGATATGTACATATGTATGTACATGTCTTTTGTTTCTTAGACAGATAGATGGACAGATATGTATCCCCCGTCAACCAGCCAGCCGTGTCAAAACAAAACACAAAAGCCAGACATGCATCACGCCGTCCGCAAAGCCTGTTCGTTCCCGTGTCCACCACCATTCAACCAAACGAGACAATACGTGACCCCCAAAACGACCAAAGACCAAAGAAAACGCAACAACCCCAACAGGAATCCTGCATGAACCCTCAAGTCTTTCTTTCAAGACAAAATGTGAAGTCATTTTTAAACAGCCCATTTACTGAATGCAGACCAACTTCCTCTCCGCATAAAAAACGCCATTACCAAGTCGCGGGCCATAGATAGTTGGCGCTATCACGGGCTTTTTGGGTTACGGAGATGGCTTGTTTGAGGATTCGTATGTAGTGGTGGATGTTGATGTCATTAGGAATAGAGGCGCTTTTTATTGGGGAGCTTGGGTTACTTTTTTTTTTCCTTCTGTAGGCGCCCGAGCTGGTCGGTAGTTCAAAGGATGCGGCTAGGCTAGACGCTTGCACTAGACCAGATTGAGCAAGATGTGAGATGTAAGTGCCATGAACTATCCAAGACAATGAGGCAAGTTCAGCTTCAGTCATCTGGCAGTGACGAAAAGGCATATTCCGTTGGTGATAGTTAATGTTGGTTCCCCGCTATCTTGTTGACGGATCGCCGTTTTTCTAGCCCGTTGATTACCTTGTTATTCTTATTCATCTTTATGTAAGTACATACGCCCTGCAGACACTGAAACACCAACCTTTTTTCTTCACTTCCTATATAAGCTCGGGACACAGACATAACTTATGTTGTTGGTTTTCACAACCCCGCAGTCGTCGCAGCCTTAACCAATGAAATGCACCAGCCTCGATCCCAATGCATTGCTGGATTTATACAATCCATCCTCTTGGCACAGGTATTGTTCATTCCTTCACCTTGTTGACGTGGCCTGGCCTATAACCTTTCGATCCTCGTCTATATCGCACGTCTGCGACGGGCACTAAGCGCCCCGGTCAACCATGATAGGACCAGGGACTCAAGTGCCCAGACAAGACTTTGCGGCCCATGAGATGAACAACATCCTTTATCCAGGTTCAGCCAACTGTTGACCTCCAATTCTTCTTACTCGTCTCAAAACTTTACCATCAAGACTGGGGTCAAACTACTTTTTGAGGACCCGGTCTGCCTAATAATCATCCCCAAATCATTTATGAATATGTTCTCGGGGTCCCAGCTTCCGTGTATCGTGACATTGCAAGAGATGAGAAATGACCTTGATCTCAGAGATCCCCACACAACTCAAACGAACGGTCACCCTGATGATGATGAACTCGTTCGTTTTTTGTATCGTATGTTCAAAAAGAGTAATACCAAAATAGAGGCATGCCTTACGCGCCAACACAATTTTCATCTCGAATTACCTGATTAGGAATCTTCAACGAGGCGTTTTCGGTGAAGAGGATGCCATGGCGGGTACAAGCGAGTAAAAGAATACAGCCATCTAATTCCTCTGATTGGTCAATTTTCGGTATTACACCGGTTTGGGGCGACATCTCACCTTTTTGAGGCTTTTGTTACGTGGTATTCCAAGTTTTGCGCGGCAAGCTATCGTTTTGCGTTCTGCACTACACGTACCTTTTTTCGTTTCTGTACATAGATAGACCGTGAGTAGACGACGGCCCGCTGGGTCAGCTTTTGGCAAGACAATATATGGCTCGGTCCCGCACATAGATATGTATGAAGATATGCACGAACATAGAAGCCCGAAAGAACGGGAATGGAAGTGAAAATGGGGGCTGAAGAATGCCTGTGCATGCTGACAATGAAGTCAGGCAGGAAAGTGGGCTATAAGAAAGTGATGGTCTGAGAGTTATTTGTGAAGTCAACAGACATGACCCCACAACCTCAACGAAAATCTCGACCAGTCTTAACGGAAATGAAGCTAAGAACTCACGGTTGCTATATCCATATAGAGCATTGTCAAGTTCCGAGAACGTGGGTATGTGCCAAGGCTGACTAGTAGTCTAGAAGAAAGAACTTCTGCCTTTGGTTCCGGTAGTGCCATGTGTGTCTATACCCTCTCGACAACGGCATCCAGTCAAACGACAGAACAGATGTCTAAGCTAAAGTTCCGATGCAGCTGCGTGCATATCATGACTTCTAAACAGGCTGCCCCTCTTTCCCTCCCAGCCGCCTTTAGTCCAGTTCGAAACCCTGCCTAGTCGCCCCGGCCACTTGTAAACCCGTGTCAACCGTGTGACCACTTCCCATCAAAAGCCAGGGTCCCCATCCCCATAAGCCAAGTTGAACCGTTGCGCACAAAAACAAAAAAAAGAGATATCCCTTCAACAATGGTTCGTGATGTTGTCGGCAAAGGGGTAATGGACTCTTTGACTTGTAGGCGTTTGCCGCCTCTTCAGTAAGCACCATCCAAGAAGGAAAATCACTAGGGATAAACTCAATGGACATGACAAACACTTTCAAGTCCGAGGTTGTCGTCCAAGTAAACAGCTAGGATCCGAATACTAGCATCTTAGATGCCATGTTCGATTTTGCACTTTCCCGATTGGGACAAAGTACAAATAGACTCATCCGACATGGGACACTTGCTCAAAATGGTAACCACCAGACTTGTGCGTGTTTGTTTCTGCATCACAAATCGGCGAACAGGAATGCACTTGCGTCAATGTATCCCTCTAGTAGTAGTTAAACGTGTGTATCCCTATGACCGGAGTCAATGTTCGGTCCCGAATTGATTTGTTATCAGCATTGAGACAGAACAGGCAGTCACAGAATGATTTTATTGCCTTGTGTGACTGGTGCGGTTTTTGGTTTGATATCAAGACCAGAATGTTCTTTTTCAACCACACGACTTTCGATTGATTCGTCTGTGGGTGGATTTTTTTGTTCTTTTCTTGTGTAGCCAGGAAGGTCATCTGGCTTATTCATTATCGCTACCTCGACCCTTGTTATGGGTGCTGTGGGTTAGACTACTCCGGCAAACAAGGGAGAGTCCCTCCAAGGGAGTTGTCATCTGCAACAACGGAACCAACAAGAGGTCCTACATACATACTAGCAAACCAGCAAACGACGCTGCCCGTGCTGTTCTTGACTGGGTAAATAGAAATGGCAAACCAAGGACATCCCTCTAGGAGGTAAAGGTATAGCTGAATATGCATTATCGTGTTCTACACTGGTATATGGCGAGAGGTATTTTCTTTCTTTCCTGAACCCAGGGAGTCGGGCAAATTACAAGGCGTAGTTGGCTGGAGGAACTTGTCTACTTTGGATATCTGGTACCCCCATTCTCGGTGTGAATGATGTCTCAAAGAGCCGAAGTCCGCTTGGTATAGACCGCCGATTATGTACAAGTTCTATCGACCGTGTCCCTTGATATACACCTAAACAGGGTGAAAAAAGGCATTACCTCCATGTGTTTGTTCCGCCCTTTTACTTTTCTGACTCCCTTTCCTGACAAACAAAAACCCCGGTGTCGCAAAAAAGCCAAAATCCCAACACAGGACAATGACCGAAATCACTGTGACCCTATTGCTACCACCAAACTCGTTGGAAACACTATCCGCCTTGACATGATCGCCACGGTCATTTCCAGCAGTCTGGTGTTGTGCAGCGGTCTCTGGGAATTCACTATCCGGAACGTCAAAGCGGAGGGTCCAGATATACGGGTCTGAAATGAATGTTCAAAGAACAAAGCTTGGGCGTTAAAAAGGGAGAACAGATGTGGAATTTATGAAATGAGAAAGGGTTAATCGAGTACCTATAGGGTTGAACTATTGTGACAAGGATTGTAATATGATTATCGATAACATCTTTTTTTTGTGATGCCGTACAGAAGCGACGATTGGCAGTTCGTCAAACGTCTAGTTTTGAGATCTAAGCAGTCACTTCTTTGATTCGTCTCACCACTCTACAATCACTTGACATTGTCTTTCATATAGTCACTTTTGTTCTGCCCTTTTTCTATTTTCCAAGCCACTCGTTCTCTGGCAACGCCTTTTGGGAACACAAAGTACAAAACGCCTCCAACCAGCTCGCATCGAGAACCGAGAGTCCGTACTCCCTAAATACCTTTGTCTCGACCAATCAACTACGCCATAATGCTCACCGAAGACTTCACCATTGCCATCCAGGGCCCACCGCTGGCCTCAAACACCTCTATCTCCAAAGATGCGGGCATCTATACCTACCAACTTGCGCCAACCCTACAGGCGCACCATGTCTTCAAGAAGTCTTCAAGTGCTCTGAACTCTCTTGCCGTCAGCCCAACTCACATCTTCACGGCGCAACATAACAAGGCGCATGTCCACGTCTACTCACGGGAAAAGGGTAACCAGGAAGCGTTAGTCGCTTTCTCCGAGCGCATCACTGCGGTGGCCTTGGTAGATGAGGTTTTGGTGTTGGGTACAGCCGAGGGTCGTGTTATCCTATGGGAGGTAAGTTTCTTCATGTCTTGTGGCTTGGCCTCGACTTCGCGGGGTGCCCGGGACTTTCGGCGGACTGCGAAAGTTGGGATTGGGGTCTCTTTTTGCCTTTGATGGTGTCATTGGGCATTTTGTGCGACGGGAAAACGAACCCATAAAGTTCCGGGTTCAGTTCCACCAATCAGAGACACTCTACAATTGAGGGTGCGCCTCTCGTCTGCTGAACAAGACACCATCATTGTCCAAACACCGTTGGGCCGCCATGACGCAGTGGCTGAGACCGCCTCGCCAACCGGGTCCTATCGGCCGGGACCTAGAACCCATGACAAGGATGATCAATAAGACTAACACAATTCTGCACCATAGACTACCACCGGTCGTCAAGTAACTACCCCACCTTGCCATGTTCAACCTGTAACCTGCATCACTACCACGCCACACCACATTCTCACCGGCTCTCTCGATGCCAACATCCACGTATGGCCTACCGCCCGTCTTCTCGAACTTGACTCAGCTACCGACCACGAGCCTCTGCACATTCTCTCCAACCACCGTGGTGCCATCACCTCATTGAGCGCCGGTTACTCGGCTAACCCCGAGACGTCGATTGCCGTGTCAGCGTCCCAAGATAAGACCGTCATCATCTGGAACTACGTAACCGGTGACGCCCTCCGTACTCTCTTGTTCGCCTCGGCGCCTTTATGTGTTTCCCTTGACCCGGCCGGTCGTGCAGTGTTTGCTTCAACTGAAGATGGTGGCGTGTATCTGGTGGACATGTTTGGGCCAAAGCCATTGGTCGGCCCCCACAGTGAAGAGCATGCCTCGGCAGCTGTTCATGTCGGTAAGCCATTGGGTAACGCCGATGAGGCGTTAGGTCCGGCACAAACTCTGGCTGTTTCGTATGACGGCACTGTATTGTTGACGGGTCATCCCAAGGGGAAGGTGATGCAGTGGTCGTTGACGGATAACAGCCACCCAAGCGAAATTGCCGACCTCAATGCCAGTATCACCAATCTTCAGTTCATGCCAGTTCTATCGGCGGCTCGCGGCGTTAAGACCAACATGGTTGTTAAGCCGACTCAGGCTCAGAGATTGTACACCGTGAGTGGTCAGATTGACGGCAGACGGACCGGGTCAAGTCGGTTTGAGCGCATGTTGGAAGGAGTAGGGTTCCCGGAAGAGGAGTTGCATGAGGCTGTTCTTGCGATGCAGGAGGAGCGGTTGGAGGAGTCGGAGATGGAGGCGTTACGGAAAGAGAATGAGGAGTTAAGAGCGAAGCTTGAAGGGTAATTAGTAAAAATGTAGGGTAATAGACATTAGGGTTTCTTTGTGACGTCAATAATTGGTTGCTGCGCGTGATTTTAGGTCTGATTATGAGTGTACTGAAATCGGGCGTTCTGAAGTATTGCATCATGAAAAAAGAAGGCGCAATTGTTTTTCGTCTTTAACCATTACTGGCGATTGAAGTTGTCGCTTCATTGTATTCATCCAGATATCTCCATTTGAAAACACCTGATTGGCTCCGTTTACCGAACCCACACCGACATCCATCCATCCCTGTAATATTTTCAACCTCATCGCACTTGGCCTCCGCCCGTGACTAAGCGGCCACGACGACATTTCCACCTCTCCATATCACCACATCTCACCTATACACACAAAAATGACTGTTGTCACTGCTCTCCGTGGCGATGCGCCAGCACAGGCCCGTTCGTTGGTAAGTTCCCCTTCACTTGGGAGGGGGGTGTTCTGAGTTCGCATTGTGGTAGTCTTGACTAACCGAAAACGATAGTATCGTCAACTTTTGAGAACGGGAAAGGGGTTTACTGCGTATAACTTCCGCGAGTATGCTCAGCGGAGGACGCGTGATGCGTTTAGAGAGAATAGAGGGGAGTCGGATGAGAGACAGGTGCAAGATTTGCTGAATAAGGGACTGCGGGATTTGCAGGTTATGAAGGTTTGTTTGGACTGGTTGGAGGTTGATTAGGGTGATTTGCTGACGGGTTTACAGAGACAAACGACGATTAGCCAGTTCTTCCAGCCAGATAGATTAGTTCTTGAGGTGAAGGGCGTGGTAAGTAGATTGGGTTCTTCATGAGAGATGTGGAACTAACGAGACTATAGGAATCGGCACAGCACGAGAGTCTCCCATCTGGGTAAGTTCATCATGGCGTTTATGATATGGACATCATACTAACATTCACAGGTCTCGCTAAACTAAAACGTCGGGTATGGTGCTTGTAAGATTATGTCCATGATATCATGGGACACGGGTTAGGATATTTGGGTGGTTTGCATAGGTTTTATAGGTTGTGAATTCACATTTTCTAGTTGCGAAGATTAAGGAAGACGTAAGATTTGTTTCTATGTGATTTTTGGAGGGCTTTATGCGACCAGGCCCATGATATGACTGAGTTTTCTTCTTTGACATACTCATGATATATCTCGTTGACTCGTCATGATACCCTAACACAAGGGTTAACACAAATCGCCAGTACCAACGAGATGTTGGCGTCATACTGAACGCGGAGTTCTAAAGACTGCTATATATTGCAAATTTTGCATTTGAAAACCCTTCGGAAAATCCAAGTTAAACTCCCAATCCCTCCTGCGACGTCTTCAGCTCATCGTATAAGCATTCCGGCGAGTCCTGATTTACCCGAAGTTTACCCACCATGCACATGTATCGTGACGCGCCCTAGACAAGCGGCGCAAAGCTCAAAAAATGCGCCAAAAGTCGACAAAATCTAGAACAAATCGCACCGCGCCATTCCCCTAAATTTCGCAGTGTAAACCACTTGCCCAAGTATCTAACAACCATGCCCCCCGCATACGCAGCTCCAACAAACTTGCGTTCCGTACGTCTATTTTCCCTAAATACTTAGTCCATTGTACTAACAAATGTGTCTGAATAGTCTCGTCGAGCACACAGGAATGCCTATGAACATGATGACCTCGATGGTCTCCCCGTTCGCCAATGGCGCGAAACTTGGACCCGTGTGACGCCAGGAACACTCCCCGATAACGCGTCCCCCCTCGACAGATGGACTCGCGAGCCGGAAATGCCCAAAGATACCCCGTTACTCCCACCACACAGTCAGGAACTTCTCCGGTTAGCGCGCGCGGGAAAAATCCACGGGAAGAGACCGGCGCCGACGGATGATGATGAGGTGCAGGTGGCAACTGGCCAGGCGAAGGAGGAGGCTGATGAAGAAGAAGAAAGACGGGAGGGTGGCTCGTATTTGGCGAGGGTTTGGAAGGCTGTTGAACAGGAGAAGGAGAGCCATGTTTCGTATTTAGCGAAGCGGAGGAAGGGGACTATCACGATTGCGTCCAAGACGGTTGTTGAGAAGCCTTTGGGTCCGTCAGTTACAAAGGCCACCGTGCGCCGTCTCGACGCCGCTGGTAACCCATACACCCAAGAAGTCACACTCCAGGCCGGCCAGACTCTATCCAGCATTGACGGCGAGGTCGTGTCCACCCGCCAGGTGGTCATTGTCCCTGCCTCGCAACTGGTTGAAACGGCCCCTGTAGAACCCGTAGTGAAGAAGCGGGCACCGATCGTCGGCAAGAGAAAGCCCAAGGGTCCTGGTCGTGGTCGGAAGAAGAAGGTTGTCATTGAGGCGGAAGGGGCGGCTGGGGCGGCACGGACGACGGCGGAGACGTCGGGGATGGCGGAGGGGAAGCTTGGGGAGCTTAAGAAGGAGGATGCGGCGGATCAGTCTGCCCTTGGGTCTGATGAAGATGATGACGATGATGATGATGAGGATGGTGGTGATGATAATGAGCATGATGTTTCAGAGTTACCGCAAACACAGGGGGATTCTGATATGCCGGATACATCCGTTGTCGAGGTCAAACCGGTAGTTACCGAGCCGACGCCCAAGGAGGAACCCTCCAAGTCCCTTTCTGTGGAACCCGCAACCCCATCCACAGCCAACCCACTCCGTAACGTGGTCACCATCGAGGAAGCCGCCCCAGTAACTGTCCCGGAACCCCCAGTTGAGCCTAAAGAGGAAAAGCCACCGGTGGAGGAGAAACCTATTAAGTCCGAGAGTACTCCTGTGCCAACGGCATCTCTGCTCACTGTGGGTGGGGGTGATGGTGATGTTGAGATGGGCGAGGATTCTATTATGGGGGATATCCAGGCTTCACTTGCGTCGGAAGTTACGGTGCCGGCGGTGGTTGTTGAAGAGACGAAGAAGGAGGAATCTGTGCCGTTGGTGGACCAGATGACCAAAGCTGAGTCTCCTGCTGTTGAGGCTCAGAAGCCTGATGTACCAGAAACTTCCGATGTCGAGACTAAGAAGGAACCGGAAGCACAGCCGGAGGTACAACCTGAAGATCCCGCCCAACCCGGTCCCTCAGGCGACGGTGATATGGACATCGACATGACCGAAGCGCCCATCATCCCATCCACAGAACTCCCTACCGAGACGTCCCCCGCCCCAGTGGAACCCATCCAGCCACTAAAGGAGGACTCCGAAAAACCCGAAACCACAGTCCCTAAAGAGGAATCTCCCACGATCAACATGCCCGCTGAACCAACAAATGAACCTGTAAAGACGGAATCTACGCCCGAGGTAAAGCCAGAAAGCGAGGCTGCCGAGGTTAAGATGGAGGTTAAAGCGGAGAGTGAACAGCCTAAGGAGGAGGTGAATGAGGATAAGATGGAGGAATAAGTTATTTGGGGGTTCTTGGTCTTTTGGCGTCACGGATGGGATTTGTTTTTATTGTCTGTATGTTTGTCTGGTAAATATATTAATCTGTTTGAATCTGATTTTTCAGTCTGTAGTGCTGTTTGTAGGTAGGTACTGTTACATGTCTCTGTTTTACACTGACCCCGTTAAAAAGGATATCCACCCAATAGGAGGTGCTCTTGTTTCTTCCAGGAACTTCCTATCCTGTCCCATCCTCTTCAACACGCCCTGTTTCTCCAACATCCACCGGTCATCCATAGTCGTACGAATCTCGTCATACTTCTTATTAACTTCCTCTGTCTTGATGCCTCTCCTCCACTTCTGCCACCAGGAAAGTTGTCCATGGTCAAGTTGATTCTTCAACTGCTTGATATCCGCCCAGTCACGTGCCTCCTTTGTCTTTTGCGACGCTACCATGCCATCAACCATTCCAATCCAATTTTCAAAGCCCACGATGAGACACTGGCGACAATCAGTCGTGGCATCACGGACTTGGGTAGTTGGTTCCGATGTAGCCCAGAGACTTTCAAGTTCCATTTCGGCAGAGGATATCCCCTCGCGTGTCCACACAATTCCTTCTTCTTTCTTCGACGCAGCAAAGAACATTTCACCAAGGAGGATACTCAACTTAGCCTCTTTACAACGCTCGGCACTGTCCCGCCATGGAATTTCCCAGCCGGAAGGTGGTGGTGGGGGATACGCGGGGAGACTGAAAATGGACAGGATATGGTCCCAGAGAGTCTGTGGTTCGTTTGGAGATGGGGCTGATGGGAACTCGAGAGGGTAGTTTGGGAGGTTTCGACGAGCGCGGAGGATGGAGAGCATGGCGGGGACGGCGATGTCGATTCTGTTCTTTTGGGCTTGGAGAGTTAGATACTCTGTTAACGTGCCGAGGAGGTTCTCTGACGGGGGACCGGCGTCGTCGTTGAGGATGAGAGTTTTTCTGTCGAATGGAGGGGTTGAGTAGCGGGAGGATAGAAGGGTGAAGGCTTGGTCGAATGCATCCTCTGCTTTCTCTGGTTGATTGATGAAGTCGTAATAGGTAGCCAACATAGTTAAAGCCTGCAGCCGCTGATGATCCTCAAAGCCCTTGGTGGTGATAATCTTGCGATACAAGTTCACCGGACTAATAAAACTCTCAATGGTATCCTTCCGTTGAAATTCCGGCTCGGCAGGATTATCCGTACGGGTCCACGAGGCATAGCCTTGGCGTTCATAGTTATAACAGGCATCCGGCATGTACTCGCAACACTTTGCAGCGTTGAGAAGTAATGTGAAGTACTCACGCCGCCACTCTTCACTCTTCATGGAAACATCGAAACCGGCGGCAAGAAGTCCGTACTTCCGAACGACCTCGGGCTGTGACTGAATTCCTTCACCATCATCTTCGTAGTTCTCCATAGCCGCGATACACCGCATAATCAACTGATATCCTTTATTCGCCTGATCCGAGTTCCTCACCGCGCCCTTCTCCATCAGAGCCCATGCATCCCGTCTCCAGGATTTCAAGTTACTTGAAAATTCCTCTGGCACCGGTACCAACTTATCCAGTTGGTACGAATGCAATGCCATAGTACATAACGGGAAAGCACCGAACAAAAGACCCGCCCAGATAGCAGAGAATCGCATGAGTAGCTTAAAGGCTTTATACCCTTTAGAGTCCCGTCGAATGGTGATTTTTATCCACGCCCTGTTGGTAGGTTTGCGTTGAGCAGCCGGGACATATTGAATAGAACGACGGGGTTGACGGGGTATGAACCGGGGAATCCGAGTCCGTAGGAAAACATACGGTCGCAATGGCGACCTAAACGGCGCCATTTTGTATAACACAATCGACAATCAATTGACACAAGTCGAACCGAACAATGGCGGGGGAAAGGAATGATCTAGCCTTCTTGGTCTAAATGCTGTGGAGTAAGCGATGGGGTGATGTCATCGAACCCTATTTATGGATCCAGTAACCCTATAATGACTAAATTTTAGTTTATAGATCTTAGTGACCACGGCGACTTGCACCTTGTTCTTTTGAACTTTACGTTACACATCATAAAATGTCGTCGCTCACATCTACCCTAGCCGAATGGCTAAACTCGCCCAAATTCCAACTGGCAGCCACCGCCATTCTCTCCGGTGCCGCTGTCGCTGGTATCATTCTCGGAGCCCAGGCACTGGAGCGTGAAGAGCGCCTAATCCAACTTAAGAAGTCGATTCCCCCGCCCACCAGCGAAAGCCACCCCGCCGAGCCGGTCAGTTTCACATTTTCTCCCTTCTCTGTCCAGAAGACCCGCTAACCTCGGAGCCGTCCAGTTCTCCAGCTCCATGTCAACTCACCACAAAACTAAGGAAGATGCGCATAATGAGGCACTCGCGGCACGTGCTATTGCTGGCGACTTTGACGAGGACTTGATTCTTGAGCAATTAGCAAGAAATAAAGTGTTCCTTGGCCCCGAGGGTCTTTCTAAGCTTCGTTCCTCCTTTATTATTGTAGTTGGACTTGGTGGCGTGGGATCGCATTGTTGTACGGCGCTTTCGAGATCGGGCGTGGCAAAGTTGCGGCTTATTGATTTTGATCAGGTTACGTTGAGTTCGTTGAATCGCCATGCTGTGGCTACGTTGGCGGATGTAGGGTTGCCTAAGGTTCAGGTCATGAAGAGACGTCTTCAGGCTATTACGCCCTGGACGGACTTTGACCTTTGTGCTGAGAAGTTTGATGGTGATGTGGCCGAAAGACTACTGGGTCCTTGGGCCAAGACGGGTCAGAAGCCTGACTTCGTCATTGACGCCATTGATAACATTGACACCAAGGTAGCCCTATTGAAGTTCTGCCACAGCAACAACGTCCCCGTCATGTCTTCGGCCGGCTCGGCCGTAAAATCCGATCCTACTCGTATCATGGTTGGCGATATCAGTGCTAGCACTGACGACCGGTTATCTCGGGCTACACGGAGAAAGTTGAAGCTTCTTGGTGTTGGGTCTGGTATCCCTATGGTCTTTTCAACCGAGAAGAGTGGTGATGGAAAGGCTGAATTAATGCCGCTTAGTGAAGCTGAATTCTCAAAGGGCAAAGTAGAGGAGCTGGGCGCTTTGCCGAACTTTAGAGTACGGATTTTGCCCGTATTAGGAACGATGCCGGCCATCTTTGGTTATGTCATTGCGAATCACGTAATTTTGACGATTTCCGGTAGGTTATTAGGTTCTGAAAAGAACCCAAACAAACATTGTATATTGAAAGCTTGTGCTAATCTATAAACAGGATACCCAACACCATATCTCCCAACAAAAATGAGAGATCGTATGTATGACACTAGTCTTGCGGCTATCCAAGCTTTTGAAGAAAAGCTGATTCGTGTTGTATCTAACAACACTCCCGAAATTGCCGTCGGTCTTAAGATTCCCATCAACATTGCTCAAATCACCTTCATCATGGAAGAGGTATACAAAGGCCGCAGTGTAATCTCTGGGATCCCCACCAAACTAGTCCTTATTCGTTGGGAAAGACCAGCTACCCTTGATGATTTGTTGTGGCGTATTGGTGAGGGTAAGGAGGAGCAAAAGAGCACGAAACTGCAGATGAGCCAGTTAGTATGCATGACTAAGGAAGAGGCAACCAAGCATCTCAAGGAGGTACTTACGGAAGGAAAGTCTGTACAGGAAGTCTGGGGAGACGAGGTTGTAGAAACTGTTGTTCAGAGACGACTTGAGACGGCGAAGTGGGAGGTTGAGGACCGGTAAATGGTGGGGTCAGAAGAAAATAGTTCAAGTATGAAAACAGGAAATGTGCAAAAAGAAGAATAAACGTCATAAAGCCATGTGATCTTATCAAAACACTCTCTTTACTGGCTATCGCAAAAGGTGCGATTTTGCCCTTTTTTTTGTTGCACCGATGGTGGCTTATTGGCATATGCCCATGTATAGTAGGATGAACGTCCACCTAACTAGCGAACAAACAAAAACAAAAACAGATGAGATTCTTTTTTTGTTGTTTTGAAGTTTTGAAGACAGGTACGAACCGAGCCAATGCGTATGGTCTGTTGACGAAATGCTTTTATAAAAGCCAACGATTAAATTGAGACGACAGACTGGACTGAGTTTCTGGTAATACACAAGATATTAAGAGGAGTCTTCCAAGCCTAATATGCTTCGCACGTATCTATCTGTTGTCTTGTCTCGTGCCAATCCACGAGCAACATTTGTTTCGCCATCGATGGAAAGAGTTGGTGATCGTGATAGTGGAGTGGAATGTAGAGGTTGCATTCCAAGCATTATGTCGTTAGGGTGTGTCCCCGGATACTCGGGACGATGTTGTTCAGGCGTAGTGGAACCCATGTGAGTAGCCGTGGAAGACGATATTCTCGGAGAGGGGCCTCGAGTACTTCGCTGTTGAGAGTTCGCGATCTCCTGTATCGCGGGTGGTGTTCGTTGGCTTAGATTGTCATTTCCAACGGGTGGAGCTTCTGGTGATGGTGCAGATAAGTTAGGTTGGTTGGTTGGAGACTCGGAAAACTCCGTTGATTCAGAGGGGGCCTGAACGGCAACAGATGATGGTCTGTAAGGGAGTGACGGGCAAGGAACAATATGATTAACGGGCGAATCGGCAGGAGAGGACTCTCGAGAAGAGCGGGAGTCAGAATTGATGGCCATCGTGAAAGCTGAAAGTTGTAGACAATAGTGTGAGTTGTAACTATTAAATGAGAGCGGGAGTATAGGCTTTATATATTCATCTGGCGATGGATAACTGATTAAATACCTTTTGATCTGTCCGTAATATGGCAATTAATCGTTATTTTTTGGGGATGAACACGGGGCGTAGGTGGGGGGCACATACGTGGGGTAAGCAACATGTTTTGCTCGTCACATTGGCCTGTGGTCTGGACGTGGACACTAGAAAACACCAGCGGGGACTAAAGTGTATGTACATACAGTTTTCAGTTGGCCGATTACAAACAAACACCGGTAACACCCGGCATAAGCCGAAACTTATCGCCCGACGTAGTCAAGATCCTGATCACAGGAGTACGGTAATTTACAAAGCAGCTATTTCATATACATACATACATATGTTGTATAACATGACTGATGTTATGTGAAATTTTATTTTATTGTCGAGAATCCCATGCTACGTATTGACTACGAGGCTGTGTGTTGTGAATATGAGCCACATCTCCAATTAATGGCGATGATTGTGCGCTTATACATATGTATGTCTGTACATATATACGTGCATACTCAACGTAGCCTAACAGTCACTCTAGAACCTTGTATCTAAATGCATCCACTAAGGAGTGGTATCTATAAACTCATGGTAGTTTTAGTTTAAACCCGGCCGACTACATATGCACATAGGTGTAAATCTTTACAAACTGGTGATGACAACCATTGTAGTCCAAAGCTATATACACACATTCAAACAACTGCGTGGACTTGGCAGGAAAAAAGAGATATTGATAATTATAATTTGATTCTCATTGGCTACATATTCACTATCTGACTCAACACAACGAGTTCTCCCGTAAAGTCCAGCCAATATCACAACGTAACGGAAGTCTCTCACAGCAGCGGCCACGTCACGGTGTGATGACCCCCACCTGATAGTCCGCGGAGCCTTGCTCGGCTCAAGTCTGGCCGAGCCCACGAGCATGGATATATCCCTTGGTACCACCTAAGAATCACTGCCAGCCAACCAATGCCAACTCGTCACTAACGCCCTGCTTCATCGTACAAGCAGATATCGCCACAGACTAACCGCCGAGGTGCCCAGCTTTAGGTGAACGATCCTTCCCACTTCGGCGCCGTCTTACATATTCCGAGAATGCCGCCCTCGCCGTCAAAATGTGTCACCGAGGGGCTGCTGCCTAGCACTTGCGGGAATTTTGGCATGGCCCCGAGGAGAAGATATTCACTACCCACGGAGAACTGCCAAGGGCCTGGCCTCGTTCGACTATGGACCGGACCGTCACTTGTCCATTAAAACATATGGACGCATGTAAGACAGTCGAGCGGGCGTCAGACGAGCAAAGTAACGGGATTGGTTTGAAAAGAAGAAAGTATGAAAGATGATGATGAATGTGAAGTCAAAGATAGGAAACATGAATAGGAAATAGTCTCCTCTTTAAGTCGTTCAAACATTTCCTACCAAATCCGCCAAATTTCTGACCGCATCATCAAAATAAACTGAGGCCTTCCAACCAAGTACGCCCATCTCACTGCCATGAACATCCACAACGGAAATTAACTAGCACGCCACGTAACAATCTACAGCCCATAATCCTTCTATTCGGGGAGTTTTGGGATCTTTAAAGGCAGTAACAGAAGGGCTACCCCTAAAGTACGCAAGAAACAACAAGCTGTAATCTGTTGGTTCGGGGACTTATAATAGAAACTGTGCCACGGAGGGTGTGCGGTGCGGAGGAATACTAGACAATAGATAATTTCTATAAACTATCCACTTGGGCGTGTACACCCCCATCTCCAATATGAAGGAACCAGCAAAACACATTGTGGTGATGGCCGATACGATGGTCAGCCATACTAACCAAACCCATCATCGGTGACGGATTAGGAAGTAATTTGTAGCCTACCAAAGCCCACTACCAGCTCCCCATCAAGGGAAAAAAGGCAAGACCAAAAAACAGGTATCAGGCGCCTCCCACCCCGAGCCGATCAAGTCGCTCTCTTACTCTCCCTCTCAACTTATTTCTTGTTCTCGGAGTTCTCCGTCTACGCCCAGAGTCAGTATGTACGTACATCTCAACAAATCCAGCCCTCAACAAAGCATATGTACATACCTCCAGATAACCAATAGTATCTTGCCAGTCATCGAAATGCTCTTGGCTCTCAATCTTCTACACACATATCCAACATTAGCGGTAAGTCTTCAACCCCAATCATCAACCCACCCACCCATTTTCGGGACCCGCCGCGTCCCCCTACAGCCCGGTTAATAGAAGCGGTCTTCTCAACAATTGTCGTCTCAACAATGGAAAACTCTCCGCCGATACTCTCTATTAACCGGGTGATTTCAGCGACGTCTGATCGGATAAGACTGGCGTCTGCTTCGATTCTCTCGATATCTTGGGTGAGGCCGCGAAGACCGTTCTTAATCATTTTGATTTTTGTTTCCAACGGGATTTTAGATGACGCGATGCTGGAGTATGACTATAGATTGTTAGTTATCACCTCGACAATGTCCTCGGCAAACATATGTACATACCCTCTGACCCCGAAACAACACCGGCGCAAAGCCCCGGATCGCCCGGTCAGAATACACCACGACACCTCGGTAAATACGCGACGATAACATACTTATACAAAATACCACCGGAAAATAATTCCTCGAAACAAAGTGACGTCAGAAATACCCCGCACTTTAAAATTCCCCGATCGATTCAATCAACGGATACTAGCGGTGGCAATTACCAAGCTAACCGTTTCCGTATCCGGTTTCGAGTTTCAAACTAACAATGGCCTCCCTCCCAAAGAAGCAACCATAAGAATCCTGCATGTACGACATGAATCACATAGAAACCACTTATAAATCGGTTGAAGCAAAACTCAAATGATATCAAGAAGAAGAAAAAAACACCACAAAATAAAACAGCAAGCAAACAACCCAAATACAAAGTGTACATACATAAACACGGGGAGCTGCAATAACAAGAAATAAATCAAACAAAAACTCCATCCTCCGAACACTGGCACGATCCTAAACACCAGCGTTTCTTTTGCCTTTGAGCATTACATGCGGCCCATCAAGCCGGGTGGCATAGTACTCGAGCCCTCAATTGACCCATCTCCTTCAATTGTCTTACGCCAGTGTTCCGGCATGCAGACACACACCAACGGGAAAGCCTTGATCTCCCCGTTTGCTGGTGGCGTGGTATCCCTAGCAGCCATGGAAGCAGCAGACATACCACTATCCCGCTGCTTAGCCTTTCTAGCTTCCCACTCCTCGGCCGTCTCTTCCATGAGAATACCAGTAGCCCAGCCGTCATCCCAGATACCAACAACCTTGACCATTTCACCGCGTTCAAGTGTAAACTCATCAGGCGCGCGAGGCTGGTATGACCACAGTACGGCGACACGGTCTCCCGGGTGAATGTCTTCCGAGGAGTAGTAGTCCTTGAAGAATGGCAATTGTTCCGATTGCTGGCTGTTCATGCCGGCAGCGCTTGTCGGTGACTGTGGTTCATCCGTGTTCAACATCGAGCTACTTGAAAGCGACGCATTACGGCGCGTGTTCGGTGGTGGCGGACGAAGAATAGCGGTGCGAGGTTCAGGGCTATCGCTAAAGCCATCAGATGAGGACCGGTCGTTAATGTGGCGACGGCGGGAAATAGGCGTGGCGCCAACGCCACCTGAGGTGCTGGAGGGGACGTGGCCGGGTCCTTCTAGGGCAGACATGCGCGCAATCCGACTACCGGGCAAAACATCGTAGCCCTGGGGAGCAGCTGCATTGGCTGTGTTAGGCGCAGATAAGGAAGCCTGGCGACCTTGGCGAGACATGGGAGGGATAGAGGCGGTGCCCTTGCGAGCGGGTGAGGGCTGGTTGAAGACACTGCCATTGGAGCTACCGCGCTGGCGACGGCGCAAGAGGGCGAAGCAGAGCCAAAGGAGACCAGCGAGAATAAGAGCACCAGCGATAGAACCAATGACAATACCGGCAATAGCGCCACCAGAAAGCTTACTGCCGCCACCACTGGAGGTGTCGGAAGAAGAGGTAGAAGTGGGAACAGAAAATGTGACTGTGGAGCTGACAGAAGGCAGCGTCACGTTGGCACATACAACATCAACATTGGCATTGTAACAGCAGGTATCGGTGGAGTTGGAACCACCGCTACCACAGTACGAACAAAGACCAATGACAGAATCAGCATAACCGCAGTTATCAGACTCGTTTTCCGCACCGGTGACACAAGAGGCGGAAAGAGTGTCGCTATCGGAAGAGCACAGGCTGAAATCGGCCTTAATCAAGCTCATGGCATTGCTGCTTGAGTTAGTGCAAAGACCGGTGTCTTCGACAACGTAGGCTTCACTAGAGGCGAATTGGGCGCAAGATGTGGCGCAGAGTGGCATGGAGTCGTCGTCGGAAAGCGCACAGTCTGAGACTGAGAGTTGAACTAGGGCACTGCAGATTGTGGATTTCGTCCATCTGGCGTAATACTCGGTGGCGTTGTTGTAGTTGACACTGTCACAACCAAATTGGTTGGTGTATCTTTAAGTCATGTTAGTGTCATAGTCGCCAATCAAATGTTTGCAGACACAACTTACTTCTCCTTGATCCATGTGGTGTTGATGTAGCTATCCATCTCCTGATCAAAGCTATCCAAATCTGTTACATAGCTCATGAAGGAGCTTTTGAGTTTGTTAGTTAGTTACCATACAATGTGGTTACACGGTATTGTGGTGGCAAAAAAAGCCAAAAAAGGCAGGCAATTCCCATGGAAAAGAACGCGCCCCACAAACAAAGAGACAATAAACTCACTATGTTGACGCCAGTGACGAATTCAACGATATTGAAGCACTAGACCAAGCTGGGCACATTGTGGACCCAGAAAGAGAGAAACAATCGGCCGCCATAACCGCAGCAGGAGAGGCGACGAGCGCCATCGCCCACAGTGTTTTTGACGACATGATTTGACGATTTTTTATGTGTGATTATTTAAGGAATGATATGTTTTGAATCCCTTGGTATTCGAATTTCGGATTCTAACAAAGTTGGTGGTTCGAATGTCTTTCCTTGGAATCAAAACATTGGTGAAATGGTGACAGACAACGTGGCGAGGATCCCTGTGGATTGATGTCTGATTATCACGATCGATGTGTGGATGATGGTGTCGATTTGTGGAATAAAAACGGTGCCGAATGTCTTGGAATGAAAGCCAAAATGTGCCGAATCAGGAGATTGATTACAAGTTTGGTTGTAGGGCGAAGAATCTGACGAGAATATTCAAATGATAGATCCAGAAGGGTGACGTTCCGCTATTAAAGAAAAGGAAATGAACGTGTCTAGGAGGTATCGTTGGTCGTGACGTCGCAATCGCGAAGCGAACGAGACCAGGGAGCCAGACGTTTCTGGATTGTATGTTGGAGTTAAACCCAAGTTGTTGGTTGATTCAAAAGTCGTTGGTCCCAAGTGAAGTGGCCAACGGTATGCAAAAAGAGTCGTTAAAGCGTGTGTTTGTTTTTATCGAATTTGAAGTGATTTCTAGTGGCAACAACAAGGTGGAATATTAAGGCTAGACCGAAACAGAAAAACAAAGAATAAAGACAAGTGTGTAGAGCGTATCAACGAACAAAAGGAGTGTTTGTTAACAAGACAATACAAATCTCTCGCAGGTGCAGTGAAAAAAGAAACGAATGACGTGCTCTGTTGAGTGAAGTGACGATGCACAGCAGTCAAAACAGAAGCATAGAAGCAGATGGCGAAGAGGGTGGAAAAGAACAAAAAGGTCGTGAAGGGGTCATAGGTGGCTAAGGCTACTGTTTTGTTCATTGAATCAAGGCCTTCCCCATGGCGTTGTAGCATGGCTTGAGCGTCTTTACAAAAAAACGCACTGGTTTTTTGCTAGTCTTGTCACTTTTTTTTAAAAGCTGGGGGCTAGCTTAGCTTGGTGGTAGGAGCATGTCAGGCCAGACCAGACAGCGCGGAAACTTGAAGTTGGTTGGATGTAGAGAGGTCATCTTAGTAGGGCCGGTCTTTCATCTTAGGGATTTACTATACTATACTTGAGTTGGGCAGCGCGGTTAGGATTCAGGGGCCAGCGGCAAATCGATATGATTGTTTGATTCTGGATTTGGATAAGTGGGTTACTGATTTTGGGTTGGTGGTGTTCATTGAAGTTGTTGATGGTGTATTCTTGGTGGCTGGCCATTGTGAGGATTCTCAGACGGACCTTGGAAATAGGAATGGGGAAACTTGGTGTCAAAATCATGCCCTAAATATCCTGTTACAGAGGGCGCAAGAGGATGTGTAGATCTACATTGATGGTGGCTCGTGGATGATGAATTGCATGAATTACAAGCTGTCAGGTTTGTATCCTGGAAATCCTAATGGGACAAATTGTGCAGTTATTCGTCTGACTTGATGTAGTGTTCAATAAAGCGCCTTAGATTCTTACATGAACAAACCTCAAGACTCATGATATTTCATGAACCGGAGGACCTGGCGTCGTTGAAAATCTCGTTTCTCTTCATCTGTGACAGGAAGGATTCATCTATCCAATCTTATTTTTCACTGTATAAAATGAGCGAGGGGGCCCTAAAACGATACCAGTAAAAATGGTACACAAGTTTTCTAGGTATCAGTTACTTGGGTCTAGGCGCCAAAATAGCGGGTCATACAGGTACCGATACCTATGTAAGTTGAAGCTTGTTTGCAAATCTCACTAGGATATGCTGTACTTTGTTTGAGACGTATTTGATAAACTAGATGGCAAAGAAAATGATTGATATGTAGGATTCATCAAGACTGTGATCAAGACTGTCGCTTGATAGTCTAGAAGCTATAAGGAAACTACGAACAAATGGTTGGCTACACAAGCTCAGCTATGTGTGGCAGTAGTGCCTCTCCTTCCTTTTCAATCATCACTGTATTTCAACATCTTAGAGTCATTCGTCATTGAGTTTGCCAACATAAGCCATGTTTAACTTCGACTTAGTGATCACTCTAGACATCATGTTCAACAGCACTGACCCAAAAACCTGCATCGGACATCCCACATCACCAAAACACTGCATCATTGCTACGTCTGTACATACATACATACATACATTTGTCTATCTTTATTCGCCAATATCATAGCACAGACACTCAATCGCCTATCTTCTAGCGGAACTGCGTCGTTTTTTCCGTTTGTTCAGTCACTGCAGTGCAATGAACGACCATGCAGAACAACAAAAAGGTTCCATATAGTTTCAACGGCCGTCATCCGTTGTGAAAGCTTACACTGCAGACCGATTTGGCGACTCATTCTGGTGAATCTATGCAAAGTACGGGTCCGTTATTATCATCCAGCAACAGTCTTAGTATTGTGTTCAACTTATGCACTGACCGTAAAACTTTGATTTGTGCGTTTATGTTGTGCTGTCATAAGTATGTATGTAGATCTCACCACTGACAGGAGTCCAGTAAACAAAACGATAACACCCTGTATCTTGGGTACGTGCCCACTATCTAAAACACTGGCCATCAATGCATACAGATACCGTCCCAATGGTTCTACAGAAAACTTCATACGAACGGGCTGGTACAGAAACTAACGGGCTAATACACAAACCAACCAGTTCACGAGACAGCAGCTATCCGCATATGGCGTTCGTAATATCCCATCAGCATAAGCAAACAAGCTAATGAGATATTAGCCTCATCATCTGTATCTAGAATTCCATCCTGTATGTAAAGCGGTGAATACCGTCCACTATAGGATCTGGCATGCATGGAATTTCTGTAGCTTCCGCATTTTTGCCATTGTGGGATTGACCAAGCCGTCAACCAAAGTTCAATGATAGGTGGAAAAATCCAGATCAGGCTGGATTCCCGCTACGCCATGCTTCACCGATGCCCAACCCAATATCTATCAACGCAGGATCCAGGGGCCATTTTTTTCCGAATTACGAGTTCATCCAGTTAACAGGGCCAAAATAGTTGGTCTGCCAAATCCAAATCCGACTTACGCGAAGCCCAACTCTCTGGTTACCAGAACAGGGCATGAAGTGCAAAACTATGCTAGGCCCCTAGTCTCGCGTGGCAAAATGAGCCAATATACAAGATCATCCCCAGGTTAGAAGAAGGGGTACTAGGTATCATGTGAATTCGTATTAAACACAGACACACATTCTGACAAGACACTATTATTGGTGATACAAATGGTAGGGTTATCATACAACAGCCACACATACAACCCTAATAATCATAGCTCGTCCGTGATGTTGTAGTCCGAGTTAACAGGTGGGGAATCTTTAACCGGTGGGACATCAGTAACATTCCAAACCGCGGCAAAAGGATCATTAGAAGAATCCGATGACCAAACATGTTCAACTCCAATCGCCAACTCATTCGCCTTTTCCCCTCCAAAAACCGTAGCCACCCAAGCCAAAGTCGCATCGATCCCGGAACTTACACCTGAAGAGGTATAAACATTCTCATCGACAACCCACCGTGCATGACCCACCCAGTACGTCTTTGGCCCGAGAGCTGTAGTTTCCTTCCAGGCTTTTTTGTTGGTTGTTGCATGGCGGCCATCGAGGATTCCAGCGCGAGCGGCAAGGCCGGCACCGGTGCAGATTGTGATTATGTATTCTAGTGATGGGAATATTTCCTTGAGGAAATTAACTATCGGCTCTGTCCCCGCGTAATCCCGAGTTCCGAGACCGCCGGGGACGAGGAGAACTTGTAGTTTTTCTGGAGGATCGGAAAATGTGTGTGTGGGAAGGACAGATTGTGAGAAATTCGAATTGTGAATGTTGTATTTGGGAATAGGACGTGTAGAGACCGGATCAAGTGTAGCAGCAATCAGCGAAAGATTCATAGCGTGGCTCGTAGAAAGGATATTCAAAACATCAAGTGGTCCAAAGACGTCCAAAGCCTGGAAACTGGGGAAAAGAACCATGCCGAAATTTGTCGGACCGTCAAAAGCAAGGGCGGAATGCGCCATTGAGGCGATGAAAAGGAAGGTACGGCTAATATCGAGTTTCATAGTTGAGATGGTTAGATTGTGAAAGAATTAAGAAAGAGGGCGGACGGGTTGCTTTATGTATGTTCCTGCTCTTGGCGATCCTATGCTGGGTCGGATCAACCTTACTAACTGGGCACTGAACCTCTTGGCTCCACACACACTTTGGGGGACGGTTACGATTGGAGATTTTGCTATTGCGGAAGTCGGGCGGTGCTCGGGATTTAGCGAGGCGGGTAAAATGCCCGCTTCCGATTTCTGTCGGAGTTAACTTTGATTAGTCGGTTGTAACTAAAGACAATAGACACCTGGACCAGGGTTACATCAATGCTGAGACTAACAACGGATAAGGCAACGATATTTTCATTTACAGCCTATCAAGTATAGGCTATCCGGGGGTGTATCGAACCCTACATCGGCTATCAATCCGGTGGGTTAGTATCGGCGGAGACAACTCTGAGATCGCCTAGCGAGGAGTATATTTCTCTTAGACTCAACCATCTACCCGAAACAAGACAGATCACCGTGACAAGTAGAACGTGGGGGTTAGTAGATATGCTGCTCCGATGATGTGCTTCCGACGATGCGGAAGACTACCATTTGTAATGCAAATAATCAACATAACAAGATACTAGTTAGTCACCAATCTCACACCACCTCTTGTACGAATCATAGTCCAAGAATAACATGACGTTTGTATGTCTAACTGCTGTGTGTAGGAGCATGTTACTTGTTTGTGACTAACCATTACCCAGTTAGCATACCTAGATGACACAAGGCAAAACTCCCCCAATAGTAAAGTTGCCTCTCAAATATGAGGCCACCTTCGGCGTTTGCACGTTACACAGAGATAGGGGAACTACATGCGAGCTGGAAGAAAGTGGAAGCACCTGACCGTATTAGGAAACATGCCGTTTACCATTGGATATGGTGAAGCGAGAGGATTCTGTACCGCTTATGAATAAAGACTGCATTTAGGATTTGATTGATGTGTAAGAGGGTTACATATGCAACATAAGATACATAGGTAACTCTCACTAACACCATACATTTGAAGCAAACAAGAGAAAAACGCAATTACGACCCTACACCAACTACACTTCACTAACACGACCAAAACCAAAAACTGATATTCCCAAAGGAATAAAAAAAGAACAACCTCACACCCCCTAATTCATTGCCTTCAAGCGGATTTGAACCGCTGACCTCGACATTACTAGTGTCGCGCTCTGCCAACTGA
>NETU01000614.1:162818-188551 GCA_003032515.1 Huntiella decipiens
TCTTGACTTTGTATTTTTTTTTTCTTCTTTTTCTTCTTTCTTCTTCATCGATCTTTGTGTTCGTTTCAAACCACTCACTCACTCTTCTCTTTTTCTATAACCCAGCTTCTTAATACTTCTTCTTGTTCTTCAGAACCTTCGTCAAGATGCCTTCTACTACTGATGCTCACCTCGACCAGCTCGCCAACCAGATTGGTGCTGGCAAGCTCAAGTTCAAGATCCAGACTGGTGGCAAGAAATACGAGTGCCAGGTCATTGATCGTGCTACTCAGTAAGTTGTCACCAACTACCTTCTTCATCTCCAGTAAACAAAACAACGTCACCAATGTCATAGGGTTTCTGTACCCTATGTATAGAAACAATTGGCGCAGCAACGAAAATTCTGCTTGGCTTCTAGTTGTCTTGGATCACCTTGTTATCGCCACTATTGATAAAGAACTCAATGCTGACTAACACGTCTTTGTCACAACAGCGAGAAGCAGAAGGCTGCCCGTGAACAGGCTTCCGAGGGCACTTCCGGGGAGACTACTCCCAAGTCAGAGAGCCATTAAATACAGCATGGTTTGATCCCGTTTATTGAGGACTTGTGCTATTAAGTTGGCCTCTAAGCTGACGGGAACGGATCGGTCCGGACGGGCCGGTGCTTCTTTCCGGTGATGACAGGCTAGTTTGGATGGTTATGATGTCTTGGAGACGCGGGACATGAAGAATTGGGCTATTGCATTGGGTTATCATTTGGGTGCGGGCGCTAGCTTTTTTGCTTTTTGGTTTTGGTTTACTGTTTCTCATGGTGAGACTTTGAGTAGTCTTGAACTTGCTTATTTCCTGACATGTTTTGGTACCTGCGTATGAGGCTGTATGTTTTGAGTCTTATTTCCTAGGTGACGGATATTTCTGTGTACATATGTAACTATCCGCTTCCATGAACCAATCCCGACTCTGTCATGTACATACACACGTACATATGTGTGTGTCTGTATTATCTCCGGTGCACGTGACTATGTACTGCCATGCTCTCCGAATCTAGTCCGGCAGCATCAACTTTTCACTACCCTAGCTGGACTTTTGCTGACCACCCCTTCACTCTACCCCAATTAGGAACAAAGCATGGACATCCGTCATAGTGTCCTCGTTCGTGTCGTCATTGAGCAACAATGACGAGCTACCAAGGTTGCATAACGTGAGCATAAAGGGCTAGATGTGTGCATTTCCATACTCCCTTTGGCGTTGCTCGGATTATATTGAAGCAATATCCGCCCTGTTTCTACTTGCGGCTCCTTTGGATTCTTGTCGGACAAGAGCTGGACTCACCTTTGGTTCTGGACTGGATAGATGTCCATTGAGGGAAGCGGCAGATAGTGAATAGAGGTGGCCGGGTAGAAGCCGCGTCTCACTGGGTTTGTTTGTGCTATCTTTTTTTTTCTTCTTTCTTTTTCTTCCGTTTGTTCTCTTGATAATATATGATCTTGTCGTGGTTTGGTTGTGACTGTGAGATTCTTTAGCTTCTATATATCGTCACAATGCCTCTTCCGTTGTTCTTCAAGGGTAAGTTAGCACATTGTCCTTCTCGTTATTTTCACATTTCACATTAGTCAAGTGTCAGATGCGGCCTCCTACTGCGCTCATATTCCTTTTACATACAGACTTCTTTTGTAGAGCGTCTAACCCTGCTTCATCATGGTCACTTGGAGCCCTCGACTAGTAGTAATTCTGCCGCCTAGAGTTGTTGAGGAAAGTCTCGTATATCCATATTTTCTTGTTCTTCAAGTTGCCTGGAATATCTACTTATATTCATTCATTCTTGGTTCTCTTCTTGCCTGGATACTGTACATACATCACTCCACTCTCCTTGACATACAAAACCCTCAGCGCCCAAAAAGTCCCATTCATCCTGTCTAAGCTGAGCCACTTTGGGCCCTGGTCTTGACCGCCTAAATTAACCTTCACACTGCGCCCAAGACAAGTTCCTCATTTCTATCTTTCTGAACACACAATTTTCTTTTCCTGCATCAAAATCCTCCACATTCAAGCCCCAAAATCATCGCGATGACTAACCCCATCGCACTTTCAGTCGGCATAATTGCCGTGACCGTCATTATCGGTACAGCTATTATTGTTGCCGAAAACCCAGGAGTCCACGAGCACGTCAACAACTTCCGCCGCCGCTTTGCACGCGGCTTCGCCCGCCGCTATAACGGACGAGGCTTCACTGAAGATGACTACGAAGAATTCGACGACCCCGTGTTTAACAGACCAGAAGACGCCGAAGGATTCCGTATGTCAGAGAATTTGCGCAAAAGGAATGAGAGCGACGATGAAGCAGACCTGAATGATGATGACGTCACTGAGGAGACCCGCATTCGCCAGAGGGAGGAACTAAACTACTGGAAGGCCATGCACGAATCGAAAGAAATGGACGATGCGCGCAAGGTTGCGGAAAAGGCCGACGAGGAAGAAACGAAGAATGCTGAGAACAACAGAAATGCAGACCTCCTTAATGCCGAAACCAACGCCACCTCTGTCTACCACTCTGGGTCTGATCTTCGCACTGCTGGAAACTCCATGTTGCGCCGTCGCGGTGAAGCCCAGCCGAATCCTGCTACTGACTCGGTTGTCGACTCTGCTGTCGACTGTGATCCGCCGTCCTTCCGTGTTGCCGAAAACATCTATGATGCTTCTCCTCGTCTGCCAAATGCCTCTATCGCTTCCCCTTTCCCTGCGCCCGTGGTTGAAGAACCTAGCTCGACTACTTTGTTTGATGCGAACGATAACTCATCTGATCGCTCTTCTGTTACTGCCGCCGGTCTATACACGCCGACTTCGGAACGTTCCAACCCCTTTAGTGATGAGCATGCCAACGAAAACCAGCCCGCTGAGAACCGCAACTATTCGTCTGTACATGCTTGGGTCGCAAACGGTGAAAGCTTCTACTCTGCTGTCCCCTCGCAAGTTGAACCATCTGCTGCTACTCCTCTTGTTGCTGATTCGAACAGCAGTGGCAGTGATAGTGGTCATAACATCGCTACTCCTGCTGATAGCATGTCGCAGACTGGCTCGGCTGTGGTTATCGGACACGCTGCGGATGTCATGTCCAACCCCGATTCGCGCTTCGACGTTTTGAGCCAAACTGACGGTATGCACACGCCTGCTAGTTGGAGTGAGGTTGGCAGTGTTGTCAGCGAGAACGGCTCTCACTAAACTGTGATATACATGTATTTGATCTATCGTCCATGGTGACTGGTCTTTGTGTTTCCTTGTTTCTATTTCATGTTTCTTTCTTTTGGCGTTTTGGGTTTTCCTTATTCTTTCATATGTCTCTCTCATATTCAAATCAAGGTGTGTAATCGTCTCGATATCCGTATTTATCTATCAAATTGGAGACACAGACTCCCCATATACCGAGACAGTTATCAATATATTCCTAGCATGTTCTAAATCATCACCTGCCTAATCCTACTTGCCCCTCTTTGACATCATCGCAAGGGTTACAGAACCCATAATTTAATATCCCTGATTGGCCTCTCAATATAAACAAATACACTCCCTGTCGGCTAAGCAACAGGTCAACAAACGGTTGGTGCTTTCTAGATTCCGATCCTTTTCTAGAAACTCCCCGTCCCCACCAAAAACATGGCAACATTTGTCAACTCAAGACATTTGGTTCCTTCCTTTACTTTTCTTCCTTGAGTAGCTCTACCTGCAGAATTCTGTTGTTTAAATTCTTCATCTAGCTTCCCATTTCCCTGTTAAACTCTTTCTCATCAAAGGTATCTACATACGAACCATCTTCTTCCTTCCTTTTTCAGTTGATACCTTGACCCTTTCACACCCACGAGCAGGGTTTGAAATTGCGGATTTCACATTGTTGCCCTTGTTTGTTATAATCAATTTCGTGCGTCTTCCTCCTCGTCTGCGCTTCTTCTTTAGGACTCTTGCATGTCCTTTGCTTTCGACTTGTTCCCTCGAATTGGTTTACACGCATCGCGTTATTCATCTTTTGTTCACCAATTGTTCTCTTGTTCAGTTGTTCTCGATTCTGTGCCGTTTGCACATACACAGCCTGTGTACTTGAATAAACAGTTGTTCGCCCTTGCTGATGTCGATACAGCGCAAAATTGACATACAACATTGTTCTACGACTCCTACGAGCTGACAAACATTCTACCTCGACCTTAACGAACCTCAACACACTACAATCAGTTTTACTCACGACATTTATATCAAACCGAATCACATCATCCTCTTATTACTACTGCCGGTATACTAAGAGTCATGACCGAAAAGCTTACCGACGAGTCGGTGGCCGACCTTCTCGCGCTTATGCGCTCCGAGGTCCAGGTCGACACCAAAGTCAACGAAGTGACACGCGCCAAATCAGCAATCAAGCAGTTTAACGTACCAGAGACTTGTGCGCTCGATCTTCTCGAGGCTCTCCGCATCGCATCCACATCTCCTCACTCAGCTCTCGCCAACGCGGGATTCACTGCCCTCAACCATCTATTCACTCGTCTGTCCCGACAAGAGTCAAAACATCTCACCAAGGATGCCTCAAAGAGTCTGCCAATTGTCATCGAGAAGCTTGGTGACCCAAAGGAGAAATTCCGCACGCTTGCCAATCAGAGTCTGATTACTCTGTATGGTGCAGCGCCCATGGATGTAGAGCGCTTCGTGCGCAACACCGCCATGGTTGGGAAAAACGTCCGCGCCAAAGAATTATCTATGAATTGGCTGCTTTTTATGCACCGAGAGCAAGGTGTGCCGTTTCGTTCATACGTGCCTTCACTCATGGACTTGCTGGAGGATGCCGATGCAAGTGTTCGTGAGACTGCCAAAGTCACAGTCATCGAACTTTTCAAGTAAGTTATTCCCCGCCGCATTTGTGCGCGTGCCAGACCAGGGTGGTCCAAAAGCAAACAGCGGCATCCTAGGCATGTGATTACCCCTCATTCACTAACACCTTATCTGCTTTTAGGAATGCACCCAACACTGCCAAGTCTGATCTCAAGCGCCAACTGAAGAATTTCAATGTGCGTGCCGCTATTGAGCAGGCCATTGTGCGGGCACTCATCCCCACCGGCACGGCTCCCGTCCGGCCTGAGACTCCCTCAGATTCGCGCCCCAGCTTTGCTGCACCACCAACAGAGCGCTCGTCTACTCCTGTAGTCATCGACACCAACGTCGAGGCTCTTGAACCCACCTATGTCAACACCGCCAGAGAGCTAGAAGATATTTTCCGGGAAATGGCCATGTATTTCGATGGCCGTGAAACAGAACAAAACTGGTTGAAGCGTGAGCAGAGCATGACGAAGTTGCGCAAATTGATGGTTGGAAATGTACCACAGCAGTTTGCGGAGCCATTCCTACTCAACATGAAGGGGCTTCTTGACGGAATCGTCAAGGCCATTACTTCTCTCAGAACCAGTTTGTCGAAGGAGGGTTGCGCTGTGGTGAAGGATGCTGCCAACACATTCGGCCCGGGAATTGATCCTTTGGTTGAGATTTTGCTCCAGACTTTGATCAAGCTTTGTGCTGCTACCAAAAAGATCGCTTCTCAACAAGCAAACTCTACGGTCGAGGTCATCATCTCCCGTGCTACTTACAGCAACCGTATTATGCAGCATATCTGGGGTGCCGCACAAGACAAGAACGTCCAACCCAGATTGTATGCCACTTCATGGTTAAAGATTGTTTTGAACCAAGAGACCCGTCACAAAGCACAGCTGGAGCATTCTGGAGGCCTGGACCTCATTGAGAAGTGTTTGAAAAAGGGTCTCAATGATGCCAACCCTGGAGTGAGACAACAATCTCGCAGCACATACTGGATTTTCTACGGAACATGGAAGGCTAAAGCAGATGCCATCATGGACAGCCTAGATGCTACTGCCCAAAAGTTGCTAAACCGCGACCCCGGAAACCCCAATGCCGATGCTGCTTCTGCGCCATCCAAAGCTGGTGGTACCATTGGGAGGGGCGCTTCTGCCAAACCATCTCTGCGTGAAACGATGATGGCCCAGAAGAAGGCTGCTATGGCGGCGGCCAAGGAAAATGCGGGTTCTCGTCCCGGATCTGCTATGAGCCAGGCTCCACCTGCCCGGCCTTCTGTAGTCGCTTCGCACGCATCTTCCACTAACGTGGCACCCATGTCTGCACCTCCGAACCGGATTCGCCCTGGTACGGGCAGTACAGCCGTTGGTGGCAGCACTCTTTCTGCTGCTCCAGTTCGGCCTCGTCGCAAGGCACCTGCTGCCGATGTTTCACGGCCTGCTACTGCCGGTCCTTACTCCTCTCGTAACCAGGAGCCAGCAATGGAGATTGTTACTCCCGAACCCCCTTTCAGAACTGCGAAGCACAACTCAATGGCTCAACATGCCAGAGACCCTTCACCTACGAGACATTACCAATCGGATCCTATGCAGTGCTCGCCAGCCCCACCTTACAGATCGCCTACTCGCTCCCCGACCAGACAGGGCTTCCATTCACCCACTAGAGCTGGGGCGTCTCGTCCTACCACACCCAAGGCTAGTCCTACTAGAGGCAGAGGTGTCATGGCTGCTTCTCATGGTCCCATGTTGCCCCCGTCTAAAGTCCAGGGTAATACGGATCCTTTCCGTAATTCTTCCCCTGCTCGTATTCAACCGCATTTCGACTTAGAAATGACGATGGATCTTGATTCTCCGGCTCGTGTCCTACAACAACATCAACAGAGATATCAACAAGCACCTCTCCAGGACATCACTACTCCTAATGTGATGCAACTCGCTCGGGACACCCAGGAGATGAATCTTTCGGAACAAGCAAAGGCTCACCACTCCGAGGATATCACTATGAATGATGTTTCTTTGTCTGCATCCGCCCCAGCCTCTGTCTCGGCTCCTACTGGGATGGCTAATGGAACGGAGAATACTCCTGTGTTCGAGGCTAACTCTGCCTCTTCAAATGCGAGTGGTGTCCCGGATGCTGCTGCCGAGCAAGCTCGTGTCAATGGGAGACTCTTAGACAGCGGTATTACCCGAGTTCAGACCAAAACCCTGGATGTACACGGGTTCCGTAAGCTCCAGTCTTTTATCCGCGGATGTTCCAGCATTCCGGATCAAAAGTTCAAAATGTTGCTCCTCGGTCTTTTCGATTACTTGGAGGGCGAGTTGCCAAACTTGACTCCAGATAAGGCACAGGATATCAAGGTACAGGCTCTTTCCACGGTTAAAATTCTACTCAGAGACCACCGCGCTGCCTTCCAGCCCTATGTAGCACGTGGTTTAGCGGCCATTATGACTACTCGTGCGGCGTCGGACGCTCGCGCGCATCTTGTCAGTGGCCTTGAACTTGTTGCGGAGGAACTTGTTGTTCTTGGAAACGCTACTGAGCTTATCTACACTGTCGTTCAGATGCAACAGAAACAGGTTGATGCCACTGGTCTTCATGTGATTGCTGGTATCCTCCAAAGACACACTGGGTACGTTCCTACCGATCAGGAACTTGCTCAGCTGGTTGATCTTATTGTGAAGTGCCTCGAAAGTGAGAACTCCTCTGTCCGCAGGGGCGCTGTTGAAGTTTGTGTTGTTTTACATTCACGGGTTGGTGAAGAAAGATTCTGGAGTGGAATGAAAGGCATGAAGGATGATCCTAAGAGTCTCCTCACGTATTATATTGTTAAGAGACAACGTGATCAGGCTGTCTAAGGATTCTTTTCTTGGTTTTCATAGAAGGAGGTTGCTTTTTGTTGTATTATTAAAACGGTCGATGATGATTCTTACATACATAATTAATTGGTAATGGCAGTAGACAGACGGATTACAATAGAATTGGCCGGTTTTTTTCCTATTCACTTCTCTAACATTGATTTTCTCGTTACACGACAAAAAATTATGTGCCCAAAAAATGAAAGAACTTAGCAACGCCTCGTTTCGATCGAGGGACCTCCGGGTTATGAGCCCGGCGCGCTTCCACTGCGCCACGTTGCTTTTGATGAGATACATCTGCATAGTGGCGTCTATGTAACCTCCCGCCAAAACTAGCGATTTTTTTTTTCTGCCATTTTTAGTGACATGTCAAGCCCCTTTAACATTAGTGCCCCTAAATCATCCAACGATCCTCAAGTTGTCTTTGTTCGGTCTATTCTGTCGTGTTCATGTTAGTCAAATTGGCGGGCCGATTAGGTTTCATAGGTTCCAGTTCAGGCTCTTTTGTCTTGACGACGGTACAACGGAACGGGATAGACAAAATGAAAGAGAGAGAATACGGGTTAGGGTGTGGTTATACGGCGTTTGGGTAGTGGCAGACCCGGACGTTTCAGTGGGGAGGACGGAGACGGAACATGGGATGGGATGAGATCTTGGACGAACTGGAAGACTATTAGGGGATTGGTTAGTGGACAAGTTTCACGATCAGGTCTGTGTAGATGGTAAGTTTCGGAGTGCTTTGGTTTTGGACTTCTAGCGGGATGGGCGGGATAGGAGTCAAGATGGGCGGAGTTGGTTTGGCTTGGGAAGGATTTCGTTGGGTGGCTGGGATGCGGGCGATGCGGGGTGCTATCCTGTGGCTTGAAGGGGTGCAATCCGGTGCTGATTTACTAAACAATGTTGTAACATATCGGAACATTAGGGAGGCTGGACATGTCAAACGATAGGGTTGACGACAGCGGATAGGGTTATCAGATTCGAGGTCGAGTTGTGTGTTGACGACATGCTTACAAAGTTGGCCCTCGGGATTAGTGATAGTGACCAAAGTCAACTGTAGTGATCCCACGACGAACTCCGGTAGTCCGACTACATACCCATCGATTTGTAAGTGGTAAGAACAACCGGCTCTTAGTCGCATTGAGACCGAACCATCGGCTTAACCGGGACTTTATGGGAAAACCTTGTCTTTGGCGCTATACTCTTGGAGATAAACTGGGGCCCTGTGGCGGTTTTGATGACAGCCAAGAACCTAGGAGGAGAGATGTGATATGGCGACACAAAGGACTGTCTTTGACTTCATTCTTGGAAACAGCCTTTGATACGGCTTGTGTACGCATGTTATAGCCCAATTACCCCTCTAATTTTCCATCTAATATGCAAATTACCTTGAATTTCCTAGTGTCCTGTTTATGTGTATAGGCTTGTCAGGAACCTGTCACAATTGGAACCCTGTTAACATATCATCAAACCTCATTCGATATCCATTCGTTCATTAGATACAATTTTTACATATTAATCACCAAAATTGTGCCCCGCAACTGTCACTCAACTGCCATCACAATACGACCTCAAACCCCCGTCACAAGCCGTCATTCTCGCCTACTGCTGTATTCCCATCTCGACCTCGTCTTGTCCTGCCACTTTAAACCTATCGTGGCCCCCATAATCGTCGTCGTCTTCGTCGTCGTCGTCTATGCTCCGTGCCTTCCGGCTCCTAACGTTGTTTCCCGACTGCCCCTCGTTGCCCTGGGCGTTTTTTTCTCACTGGTCTTTTCTCTCCCCTCCTTTTTACTAGGCTTTGTTGGCGGGAGTTTGTGGTGCGTGCTTGATTGCTGCTGCCACATCTGCGCTTGCGTTGCTTTTACTGGCCAGTCGTTCCTTTGCTTGACGCCTCGCCTGTGGCTTTCCCCTGGTCCTGCTTGCAGAACCTGGCCTGGGCTTTCTTCTCACCTCTCCGGGAAAGGGGACTCCACCCCTCTTTTCGTTGCTGTCTTGCTCCATTGTTGCTTTACAAGCAATCTCCTGGCCGCCCTGTGCTGGTTGCTTACACCAAAGGAACTATACGGCCGCCTGCGACCACCCTTTCTTTTCGGACTATTCATCCTTTCAGTACTACCAAGTATCGCTGCTCTACATATATTTGTTTCTGCTAGTCCTTGTTGCTAGCCACAAGGGATCCCACCGCCTGTTGTTGATTCCCAAGCCAAGAACCTCCCTGCTGGTTCGACCGACCTTGGTTGGTCCCCCCCATGATCTCGAACTGAATTGAGCATCTCGCAAACCCGCATCGCCACCATCTTTGTTGGCCAACCGCACTCCGGAAAGCCTGTCTGGCACCGTTCTTTTCATCGCTAGCCTGGTTGTTCTTCGCCAACTTTCTATACCGGGAACAACGTACTCGACACTGTCCTATACCGATGCCCCTGGCCTCCGTCGCCTGCGGAATCCCAATATCGCCACCACGGCCCTGCCCGACCTACCAAGTCGACGGAATACCATATAACTTAAAATACACCGCGCTCTCTGAGCCATAATCAGCTACTATGGCAGCCACCGTCATGGACGAGTATCTCGAAACTCCTATGGAAGATGACACGCCATACCAGTGCAAACGTTGCGACCAGGTGCGTGGTTCCTTATTTACATGATTGCTACTTCTTATTTCGCCATGAGTTGCAGCAATACATGCAATGTGCCATTGCGGATCATGACTCTGACGTTTTTGCTTTAGATTCTCGAAGAAGGAAAGGCTTTCGAGCTAGGTAAGACTTGCAGCTCTCCTCCAGATCAGCCACTTGGTGGAAGTATATTACGTAGAACGGGAATCTCCCACCATTTGTCGTGCCTTCCGTTTGCTGTCTGCGTGACATAGGCAACACTTAGCTAACAAACACTTTTCGTCTGTTCTAATAGCCGGCTTCAGATGGCATCTCGACTGCTTCCGTTGCAATAACTGCGAAACCCTCCTCGACTCCGATGCTAATCTCCTCCTACTCGGTGATGGTTCTCTTATCTGCAACAACTGCACTTATAGTTGCAGTGCTTGTGGTAACAAGATTGAAGATCTCGCCATTTTGACTGGCGACCAGGCTTTCTGTGCGACATGCTTCCGTTGTCGTAATTGCAAACGCAAGATTGAAAACTTGCGTTATGCACGCACATCTACTGGTATTTTCTGCATGAGTTGTCATGAATCATTGATGGCCCGTCGAAAGAAAAAAGCAAAGGCAGCACAAGCTGGGAAAACACGAGAAAAAGAACATTCTGCGTCGCCTATGATTACCGAGAAGTCGCTCCCCGCTCTCCCACCGACGATGACGCACCGCACAGAAGAAGAACACCGCCTGGACCACCAGCATCACCGCCAGAATTACCCCTCGGTCGATGCTGGTGAACGTCATGGAGATTCTCCTAATGGCGGAAATAAGAGTGATGCCGGTTATGGCGGTTCTCGTAATCGCACTTCGACTATGGGTGACGGAAGTGTTGATCTTGATAGTTTCTTCACTCCAATGGCCCTTGACGGCCCCACCAATGCGCCCGCTGCGCCGCCTCGGCCCGCGCCTACCGCGGCCCCACACATCTTTTTCCAAGAAAAGGGTCGCATGCCATCTACTACTTCAGAGTCATCATCACAACCTAGTGATAACACCACCCGCAATGCCGGACTCCCTAGTCGCTCTTTATCCAAGTCTGGTCGCGATCGCACTCATCTCGATAATGGCGTGAGCCAGAGTCCTTCACGTAGCTCTCCGGAGGATTTCAGACTGCAAGATGCGCCCAAAAAGACAGTTCCGCCGTCAGATTCCGCTTACAGCGGACTCACAAAGAGTAGTTCTTCTTCGTCCACATATAACACTAATGGCACGCCACGCATGTCACAAGATGATAATATGCGCTCCGAACCGGGACAGAAACCCATCACTAGGAAACAGGTGGGGTCCGGCCCTGCTCCGGGCGCCCATTCTAACAGTAAGTCGCTCGTCATGTTGTGTGACCTAAACTATTGATTGGTCCTTTTCGCGGCTTACCCTTTTTTCAAATAATGGGTAAGATAATATACTGACCTGCTATTTTCTCCAAAATTAGCCAAGCCTTTGCCGCTCAGTCGGACTGCTTCTTCTGATGGACTCACCAACTACCGCCCCGGCTTCGAAGAACCCGCTGCCCCGGTTCAACCGCCGCTCACCAAAACGTACACGCAACCTCGCCCAGCACCGGCGCCACCAAAGCGCGAACTTTCGTCATCTGCCTTGCCACCGGGCATGAACAGCGTGAATCCGACACCGCCTGCTCCAGGAGGTGCTTCGAGCGGAGGAGTACAGAAACAGGATCCCAACGGTATTACCTCTTCGCCCAAGCTTCCTAGATGGAGCAGTGGTGTTGAATTTACTTTAGATGAAGATATGGCCCGCATCCTGGGTACCGATGAGGGATCGTCCTCGATTCTGCGTAGAGTCTCGAATGCCGTTCGCCATGGACGGACCAATAGCACTGAGTCCAGCACCATTGTTGCCCCGTCAACACGGAGCAGCGGCCACACTCGTAGCATAAGCGAGTCGACCCGCGGCCCCGGTGGATCACCGAACTGGCCCAAGACCCCGACCAAGGAATCGAGCCACGCCCTGGCTGGTAAGGTCCGCGACCTTGTCAGCCCCCCCGGTGTAGTCTCGCCCGACGAGGAAAACGAGCGCCTGAAGAGACAGTTGCGCTCCACCGAATTACGTGTTGCCGAGCTTGAGAGACAAGCCAACACCGAGAAGACCCTGCAGACGTTGTCGCAGAAGCTTGCCGAGAAGCGCAAGGCCGTGTCCGAGCTTGACACCCAAACGGAGCTTATGATTCGCCAAATCGAAGTGCTTGCCGGCTACGTCGACCGCGCCAAGCAGTCTGGCAAGCCGTTGGATGTCCGCCAGATGGAGGAGTCGGCAATTAGAGAGTTTGTCGAGCGCCTGGAGCAAGTGAAGCGTTCCATGGCCGACCAGATTGAGAAGTTGCACTCGGAGCGCTCGCTTCTTTTGGAAGAGCGCGAACAGGCTGTTGAAGATCGTGATCGGGCTTTGATGGAATTTGAACAACTTTCATCCAAGAATGCTCAGTTGGCCGACATGAACAACGACTTGACTCACCAGATCCAGGAGCGTTTCAAGTCTCAAATAGGAGGTGACCCTAAGTCTCCTAGTGGATTGGGAGTGTACGGTGGGACCAAGTTCGCCGGTGACGGCATACATACCGGTACCACAATTCTGGGCCCTGACCATGAAGAGCCCATTTTGGAGGTTGTCAACATCCGCAAGGGACAGGTCAAGAAGTTCAACTGGAAGAAGGGCTCCAAGACCCTCGCACAAAACGTGGGTAAGGGTGTGTCAAAGGCTGCAGCAGCTTTCCAGGCCGAAGGCAAGGATCGCCATGGTAATATGGCACCATTGGGTGACAACATTGGGCTTCCTTATAACATGACGGTTGCTCAGGTTGAAGCTCCGGCTACCGCAACAAACCCCGGAGGGCGCAGAGACCAAAACCCCGACCAGAAGCAAGGATTCGGGTTCTTCGGGAAGAAGGGTGGCCCTGGTGGTCCCGGTGGTCTTACTGCGGCCCAGATGCAAATGGGCAAGTCTATGGCTGCTAATGCCATGTCATTGGCTGTTGCTCCTGAGGCACCCAGTGTACTGTTCGGCTCTGATTTGACGGAGCGTGCTGACTTTGAACGGAGACATGTGCCGTGCGTGGTTACGCGTTGTATTGAAGAGGTGGAGTTGCGTGGCATGGATATTGAGGGTATCTACCGCAAGACTGGTGGTAATTCGCAAGTCAAAATGTTACAGGATGGCTTTGATAAGGATGAGAACTTTGATATCTCGGACCCTGTCATTGACATTACTGCTGTCACCAGTGTTCTGAAGCAGTACTTCCGTAAGCTACCCGATCCACTTCTTACATTCGAAATATACGACCGGGTACTGGAATCAAATGCTATCTCGAACCCAGCGGAGAGATGTACTCACTTATGCAAGACGTTCCGGTCTATGCCACAACGCCACCAAGATACACTTGAGTTCCTCATGTTCCATCTGAGCCGTGTTGCCAAGAGAGAACCGGAGAACTTGGTAAGTTTCAATGCCTTTCACAACGTTTAAACGTTCAAGTTGTAACTAATACTTTTATAGATGTCACCCAAAAATCTGGCTGTCGTGTTTGCGCCGACCATCATGCGCGATCTGAGCATCGAGCGTGAAATGTCAGATATGCACGCGAAGAATATTGCAGTGCAGTTTGTCATTGAGAACAGCGAGACCATTTTCAGCGAGTAGGTGTCGCTTCATGGTTCTGTTCTTGGGGCGCAGTGGGAGGAGAAGATTGAGAAGAGAAAGAGAAGCAGAATTGGTGGACAGACCAACGGTCAGACCGATGAGCTTGTGAACCAACCAGAACGGCAGCCTTCGATATCACGTGGAGCGCCATCATCCCGTCCACAGATTAGAACTAGGACTCTGGCTCGAACTCTGAAACGTACCAAGGCGAGACAGCCACAGAGGTTTCGTCATGGTGCTGTAGCAGCGAGTATTGCAGAGGCCGAAGCTCTTGATTTCAACGAAGACTCGGATAAAGTCGGGGCTACAATTCGGGTGAGGCGTACTAGACAGGAACGGCCAAGTCCACTATATGTTCATGGCACAGAGTCTGGCGGGGAGACTGAGTTTTCGAGGAATTTCAGCTCGGAGTCTTACAGCTCGAATGGTTCTACAGGTCGCCATAGGGGTAGGGCCAGTAGTATGTCGGTTGTCCCCGAGAATGTACAGATGGAAAACCGAAGACCTTTGACGCCGAAGTTTGTGCTGACGCCGAGTGCTACCGACCCGACGCCCGTATCTTCTTCGGCACCGTTTCTAAGGCGTTCATTGGCTTTGCCACTGGGTGGTAGTTTGCGCCTTGGTACTTATGATGGAAATGGACGGTTTAGTGTGTCGATGGATCGATTAGAGCCAGGTAGAGATAGTGATGTATCACGGCCGACTTCGTCTGCAAGTTATAGCAGTGAGGTTCCCGGACGGACTGGCTCGCTGGCGACTCGCAGTTCTGGGACGTTAAAGACACAAGGATCTAGCATTCTTAGTTCTTTACGTGGCCGTTTGACTAAAAGGTCGTCGGATGAGAAGTGAGGTGGTTCGTTGATTTGACTGGTTGGTTGGGCATACCCCGTTTCGTCGGTTTTGGTTTTTGAGGCTGTGAAAGAGGAGTGGATTTTATGACTTATGGTTTTATTTCTTTATTTGTTTGTTTCTTTGCGGTAGTTCTGGATTGGGCTTTACACTTGATTGAATTTGTAATTTTTGGTGTTTAGTGAAGATTACTGACATTGTTGTGATGGTGTGTGAGTTCTTGTGGATGTATGTATGTAAGTCTTGTAGATCTTCTTGGCCGGCCGTTGAATCTAGTATCTATATAGCCTACAGTATGGCTGCCGTCTTACACATACGACCATAGCCTGCGGAAAATACGGGGTCCCGTCTGCTCCCCCATAGTCAAGCCACAGAGCGCTGGATTAGTAGTACGGTGGGTGACCACGTGCGAATACCCGGTGTCGTATGTATCCTTTTTGTCATCAACTTTTTGATATCTAGGGTCATTAACCCTCCTCCGTGACCGGATCTAATCAATCAGTAACATCGTGACGCTGCCCCTCGTCAAATTCACTTTGAACCTGGCCGGTGGTCCGGGCGGCTTGACGCAGGGATAATTGGGGGTGTGACTAGCAGGATCCTTGCTAGGGCCAATCAGTGCCTGAAACGCGTCGTGACTTGGGAATTTTCTGGTGGTTTATTGGCGTCATCTGATGTGCGAGAGGAGGAAGATGCAGGAGTGTTGAAGAGACTCCGAATGACGGACGACAGTATCTATGTAGACTGGTTAGTAGGAGAGGAGTATGGAATTTTGTAATATAGTGGTTGTCTGTGTGCGCAGTTGAGAAGTATGTAGGATATTACTCCGTCTCTTTGTTTCAAGAATTCCGTTTGCGGACTCCCGGATAGGTTCTTTCTTCCATGTAAATGACCAAAGCACATTCTCCCCGTCAGATTTCCTCGTGGCAATTAATCGGAAGTAGTGCACGCGAGTAGCTTCCGAGTCTATCGGTTGATCGTTTTATATCAAGTCAGGGTTTCCCCTCATTTGACGAGTTCCGTTTCTTTTCTTTCTTACTTTTTTTCTTACTTTTTTCTTTTTTACTCTTTGGTGCCTTTGCGGTATCCCTTTTTATTATCTTTTACTTTGGTGATTGACTGAGTGGGCTGTGCCTGTGTTACTTGTTCGGAATGTCCCAGATGGACGATGATATCTCCCTGCCGCCTTTGAATCTTTCGGGGGTCCCTTCCGCCACGCAAACCCCGTTACAGAACCCACGGAAGCGCGCCCTCCAGTTGGAAAGTTACGCTCCCAATATCAACACCTCCTCCGACCCGGCTGTCTTCTCCAGCGATGATGACCCGTCATTGGAGAACTACCAACCATCAAGCGAACGGTCGAAACGTCGCCTGGTAGGATCGTGGTATGCACATAATGCCGCGGTCTTGTCGGATCCGTTGGGACCATCTGAGGAAGACTTGAGACAGGCGAAGAAGCCGGTTGCTAGACGGATTTTTCAACGGAATTATGATAGTGGTATCTTCTTGGGTAGTGATGGGACTGTGGTGGAGGACGAAATCAATATGATGCCGCCGCCGTCAGTTCCTGTGGGTTCGCGTCCGCGCGGGTTGACTATGTCTTCTTTACGGACGGTTTCTATGGCGGAGCTGTCGGCTCGAAGGGTCATTGATGCTTGCGTTGAGGAGGGAAATGAATCTGTTGATCTCAGGTATGTTGATTACTATAGACACACCGTTCTCCCTCGTTACGCTGTCAAGTGGAACATCCATGTCGGAATATGCAGCTCAGCTGTTCCTGATGCAGGTGATTGTTAGATTGTCTCTAACTTTTTTTCGTCACAAATAGTGGATTTAACCTCGAGTCTATCAATAACGATATGCTTGTTCCTATCACGACACTTACATGTATTCCTACCGTGGTCAATGGTGCGCCATTTGAACCTAAAGACCCCGAGATCAAGCTGTTATTATCCAACAATCAACTCTCCCTCATGCCCGGTGCAATCCTCGACATCTCCAACATCACATATCTCAGTCTTCGCGGGAATCAGCTCATAGAACTTCCTTCAAACATCGGCAAACTCAGTAAACTCGACACCATCAACGTAGCTCTCAACAAACTCCGGTACCTGCCAAGATCCCTTTTGAACCTAATAGGCCCGGGCGGTTCGCTTCAGAATCTGCACATCCATCCTAATCCGTTCATTCAGCCCGAGCAAAACTTCACCGTGCGCCATGTCAATGCCGAGACTTGCTTAGCCGATGCTACGGGGAAATCTGCTGTTTATCTTACTAGGTCGGCTATTCAGTATTTGAGTACACCCGGAAGGGTCCTGTCACATAATAAACTCCAGTTAAAGGAGGGCCCTCTTATCATGTCGTCAAATGGCCCTGAGCTTGACGACGCACATCCATTTTTGGCAACTGCACAGCGCAATATTCCCAGTTTGATGGAACTGTGTCTACGTCAATGCTATAGCTCATCTCATCTGCAGCATATGTCTTCGGTTATGGAAAGCGCTAGCTATAAACGTATTCAGGACTTGATGCAGGAGACTATGGCTGTTCATGAGCAACGTGGTCGAGTATGTTCTGTGTGTGGTACGCAGTTTGTTAAACCGTGTACTCAGTGGATTGAGTGGTGGGCTTTAGGCGATGCTGCTACTACGGGGCCGAATGGTGAGGAAAAGAGGCCCTTTTTCACTGTTAATGAGGAGGCGAGCATTGCGGTGCCTTTCCTGGCTGAGGGATGTACTTGGGCTTGTGTCCCTAAGAAGCTTGAAACCGGAACTTCCCTGGAGGAGCTCCGAAAGATGTAATGTTTGTTTTGGTTTGATGTGTGGGTTTTCTTCTGATTTGGAGTTCATCATGTTGGTTTATTTGTCAGTTTTTTATCATTGTTATGGAGTTTCCGGTCTTGTTTGTGGGTAATGTTATCATTTGGGTATGGCTTGTCTATGAATATATGTATATATTTCCGTCTTCTATGTGTATTATTCAAAACCTATGCATTCTAGTCTTGTCCAGCAAGACCAAGTAAATCCGTATCTTCCCATGGACGTGACACTTAGTCCCAGTCCTCATCACTGTCACTGTCGCCCCCGCGCTTGTTCAGCTTGGAGTTCTTAATGTTCTTGTTCTTGAAATACCGTTCCTCCTCGTCATCTTCGGCGTCTCTTCTCCGCTTAATAACACGCATGTCGTTGTCTGCAATCGCACCAACTTCCACAAGAAGGTTATCAATGAACATGATGTTTGCCCTCCGACCACCAACAAGAGACAATGTAACGACTTGTTGAGCAATATCACCATCCTTGTATACCAGAATCGTAGGACAGTTGGCCTCAGGGTAGTTCTCGATGGCCTTATTCGCAGGCATCTCACAGAATTTAATATCAGGGTACTCGGTCGCCGCCTGTCTCCATAACTCCTGAAGAACTCTCGACTCCACGTTTCCACCCGACGATGACGTCAGATTAACAAAGACAGGCCCCTGACTAGACGCCTCAGTAACCTCCTTGCTGTATTCCGGCTTGGTAATAGGATAAACGGAGCCATGTGCCGACTTTTTCTGCAGAGCGGAGATCTCAGCCATGCGCTTTTGGCGGTAGATCTCGATGAATTCCTCGTCTTCTTCGTCTTCTAGGAGGTCGAGCTCATCGAGTTCCTTGCCTTCTAGGCGGTTTTCGTGGGCGAGACGGTGGGCTTCGAGGAGAGCTTCTTCGATCATGGGCGTGGGACTGGGCGGTTTCTCGGGGATGATCTTGTGTTGACGGAGGATGTCATTCCTGGGCTGTGTTAGAGTACATAGGGATGCGGTATACGGAGATGGAGATGAAGACGGACCATTCGGTGTCGGCATCGGGGTCGTCGATGGGGACTGCGATGCGCTGGTCCATTGGGGCGGCCATTTTGTAAGGTTTCCTTCGGATTTAACGGGTTATTTTGAAGTAGTGAGGTTGCACTTGGACTATACTAGAGCTGTTGTCACTTGTCACGATCGCGTCAACTACATGCAATAGCTAACCCAGGGGCAGTTACTTAGACAGAACTCCGATAAGCCATTATCGCATCCTTCGACCCCTCCATCACAGGCATCCAATCCCAAGATCTGCCCCGCAGTAACTACAATCGTCATTCAATACGAAATGATTAGCCGGGGTTCAACCACGGGGTGACCGGCTTGGAGGCAACTTTTACGATGAGAAAATGGATTTCGGTCTGACCGGGTACCCAGGCTTGAGCCATCACGTGACTATTGCCCTAACGCCACTTTGAGATTATAAAAAGAGGCTACTGTACCCATGTTCCAGCATGGGCAATTTTTTTGTGTGAGTGACGGTACCCCACATTTAATCCTTTGAGTGTCGAAAATTGAGCTCAGTTTTGTGCCCTCAGCAAGTCCAAGGTAGCGTCTGGTGAAAGAATACTATCTGGTTTACGACTCCATTCCCTTCCCCTTTCTCGATTCTACACTCGTCAGTTAACCGCTCGACAATACAGACAAGATGGTAAGGATTGATACCTATCTTGACGACTCTTTTTCTATCGAAATCCAATCAAGCAAAGCAAAGCACCGAAGCACCGTTTTCGCCAACGTCTCGTCGATATCGTGGGGGTGATGAAGTTTTTTTTTTGGGAGGGGAGGATGATGATTGTTTTGATGGATACTTTGGGAGAAGACTATGCCTTGTATGGCGTCACGATGGTCATGGGATAATTACCCCCTCCCCCCTCGACAGCCTCGTCAGGCTACGTTATCACAAACATATCGGATGGACGGGATGTTGAACTATGGCTCGGTCGGGACTTTCCACATGGGTCACGAGTGACCCTTCGACACACGCATCGGTCGAATCCATCGAAAAATGACGACATACAACTACCTTTGGATACGACAGAACGTTGATGCTGGTGTTTTGCTTGCTGATTGGGGAGTCATGCTGCTCGACTTTCTGTAATGCTAACCCGGACTTCGCAGGTTCTCGCTGTTGATCTCCTCAACCCCTCGGCTGCCTCTGAGGCCAAGAAGCACAAGCTCAAGGTAAGGACGATAATATTTGGAAGTTGTGGATGATGATGGTGGTGAGATGGGATTGTTGGACTATACCGGTTTCTGGAATCTGTGATGGCGTCAGTTCCAGGAACCCGTGGTTCTCAATGTACCTTATCCCATCATGCGACACGACTTCCAAAGTCCCAAAACAAGACAGTAGACAACTAACAAACGCCCAACAGACCCTTGTGCCTGCTCCCCGCTCGTTCTTCATGGACGTCAAGTGCCCCGGTTGCTTCACCATCACCACCGTGTTCTCGCACGCCCAGACTGTCGTTATCTGCCAGGGCTGCACCACTGTTCTGTGCCAGCCTACCGGTGGTAAGGCCAGATTAACCGAGGGCTGCTCTTTCCGGAGAAAGTAAACGTCTCAGCCTGTAGTTTCAAATAGAACCAACGAAAAAAATGGAATGATCGGCTTGCGGCTCACATGTTTTCTTATTTTCTTTTATTCCCCTGTATTTGACGAATTTTATACGGTTAACTTGGCATTGGAGTTGTCTTTTGGGATGTGAACTTTTGGTTATGTGACGTCATTATGAGTGTTTGTGATATGATGGACGTTGAGCAGACTGGCTTGAGACTCTTTATCTCTATATCTCTCAACTATCTGAAAGATTGGACATACTAAATGATTACGCTAATCTGATGTCACAAAACTGGCATCACCTGTTCATTCCTTTGTAACCATATTCGAGACATTAGGCTCGATCTCGACTTCACCACTTCTGGGGAGTCATCCCTCTTTCCTGCATTTCCATTACTTTTACATGATCCCACTGAAATCCTACCGAAATCCATAACTACTTATACTGGTAACTGTACGGGGCAATTACTATCAGTCGATATGTACATATGTCTCTTTCGAGTGCCTCTATCTCTTTTATCTGTAGTTCTCTTTGTTGCTGACTCTTTGTGATATCAACTATTACTATCAGTATCACGCACATATCTATCTCCAATATAATCGGTATTTCCTAATCCCACTTACACATGTCGTTTATGTGTTACTTCACCCTGTTCATGTTCAACTTGACCGAGCTCAGCTGTTTATAGACGTTTCCAAGTAAGCCCCTGACCAGTACCTCAGCCCCAGTTCTTCATCCCACGAGCCCAAAATTGTTTACTTGGAACCTCAACTTGATTATTTATCTTTCCACGTTACTGGGGAATTATCCTACAATCCGGAGCATCGTTGACTCTTCACTACAAGCTAGAAGGGTTTTTTATCAGGAGGTTGGGGCCTTCCGGAGCTGGCCAAGTGTCTTGAACCCTTGCGAAAAACGTGTCCTCGGGGCTTAAGTTTTGGATTTTTAACAGTGCCCGTTACAAGCCACTTTTTGGGACAAGCCCCTGTTCTTTGACCTAGATTTGTCCACAACTTTACTGGTTGTGTCTCCAAACTCTTTGACCTCTTTGCCCTTGAGCCACTCATATTGCACCGATTTCCATCGTTCCGTTTGGTTTTACAAGCCACTGACATCATTGTGCATAAACCAGGACTTCTGATTCCATCTTTCGACACTTACAGCTCCTCGTCGACCCATATATAGACCCATCTCCACTCTTCAATCTCCAGCTTCGTTCTACTTTCTTTTATTTTTAACCCTACTACTTGTCTTTCTCAATATCTAGTTTTCTGACAAACCAAAACTCCACAATCTTCGATATCTCCACACAATATCTTCAACCCTTACCCATCAATCAATTCAAGATGTCTGCTCCCAGAACCAAGCGTCAATTCGCCGGTGCCGCCAAGGACCCTTCTCAGCGCCAAATCACCTCTTTCTTCGGCACCGATGGCCGTATCCAGTCCAATGTCTCGACCCTCGAGTCCCAGGGTGACAACCCCGGCATTGGCCCTGCCCCTCCCGCTGCCGTCCAGTCTTCTCTTCTAAGCGTCGGTATGCGCATTCGCAAGTCCGTCCCCGAGGGCTACAAGACCGGTACCTACAAGCTCAATCCCGAGGCTCCTAAGCCTACCCAGAATGTTTCCTACGTCCAGTCCGCCCCTATCGGTCTTGTTCCTTTCTGCGGTGTCAACAAGATTGGTGGCCTTTCAACTCAGCCTATGGCCATCGAGTCTAGCTCACGGGTTCTCCCCACCGAGGTTCCCAGCCTCTCTTCTTCCCAGGAGACCGTCAACGATGAAGACGAAGAGCCCGAGCAGCGCGAGAACAAGAAGCGTAGCCACTCTATCAGCGATGACTTTGAGGAGTTCCCCGGCTTCGAGTCTTCCCACGAGCACACTAGAGGCCCCGAGATCAAGATGGTCTACCCTGACCGTATCATGGCTATCCCCAGAAAGTCGAACCCCGTGACCGTTAACGTCGTTGATGACTTTGACGAAGCTCCTTTCCTTGACTCTTCTATCATTGAGGAGGACGAGTAAACTGGGCGAACTCCCTTTTTGTCTCATTTTCAACGAAAAAAAAGCGCTCGTCTGGCCAGCTTACGGGCTTGGCCTAAGCGTACATACAAATAGCCTCGGTACTGCATCACTGCATCCGGGCAATCCCATAAAGGTCTGTTATTTTCATTATATTTAGGGAGGGTTGATTGTTGTCTTTTTTGGGACAGCATAACCACTGGTGTCTTTGGTCTGTAACACGTGGGCATTGTCTGTTGACATGACTTGCGTGTTCCTTCCATCTTTTGGATATCTTGTACATTTTGATTTCTTCTTTTGGCGTTTATCGGTGGTGGGTTTTGGTTTAGTTTGTTAGTTATCAAAGGTTCAAAATCTTGTCTTGAATAAATATTTTTCTAAAAATATTACTTCGCAGTATTATGTACGATGGGGTATCTGGAATAGTGATCTACGGAATGGAATGGGAATGGGTTACAGTACGGGAAAAGGATCTCTAAACTCAAGGAGATCTCTTTGGCCGTATATTTCACCAGCTATGGTTAAGATGACGTTGACAGTATGCCGTAGAGTGAATCTCTGATCATCCACTTGGACGGCGACATCTGCCGGTGCGGATTGTACATCTTCTGCCATAGGGGAGTTGCCATTTGACACGTTTGTATCTGTAGCTTCTGATAACTGGGCAAGAAGTCGTGCTTTGGCCTGTTCGAGAGTCTCTGGCTCATCTTCTGATACTTCACCTTCCGAAGGCGACGACGGAACCACAGGAACTGATGGCTCCTTTGATTTTACCTCCTTGGGTGTCTCGTCAGTGTCATCCCGGCTACCTATGAGAATATGTTCGTCCCGATCATCCACCTCCATTTCTACAACATATTCAGAAGTATCCTGCAACTCATTTAGAATCTGCTGTTCGCCCAAACTCCGACCAAGAAGAACCGCCCGTCTCCCTAAATCCCTTATCAACGAAATATCCGTATGTTGAAGTTCCCCACGTTCCGGCAACCGCGCCAACAACGCCGTAACCCACTGGCCCGTCCGCGGGGAAACCGGGGATCCAGGACGGAGGAAGGGACCGGAGAGGAGAACCCGGATGAGTCGGATAGGGGCATCATGGGACATTAGAGCGATTTGGAGGGGGTGGGGGTCTTGTTCGTTTATTCTCTTGGTCCAGATTCCGAGAGTGGCGCTTTTACTTTTGGGAGTGAAGGGGGCCACGAAGGAGGAGCGAGATTTCGGGAGGGCGGTGGCGTTTGGTGGGATTTTGGAGAATTGGTTACGGAGAGCGTGGTGACGGTTTAGAATGGATGTGTAGTAGCTTTCGGCGAGAATCGAAGCGGGACTGAGAATTGATTCGACGGGTGGTGGGGGAGATGGAGCAGCTGTGTATGCGCCATCTTCGTAGTAGCCTTCTTCTGGGGGGTATTCTTCATCTTCATAAGGATAGTCTTCATCTTCTTCGTATACTTCCCCTTCCTCGTCGACTTCGGGGTCGGCTTTCACTGACTGGGCTAGAGATGCGGGTATTTGAGGACCGTAGTGGACTTTGGGGGCGACGAGAAGATGCGGGATACCAGAGGCTTGGTTTCTGTTGATATATTAGGTTAGCTTGGACTCCAGAATTGGGGTTGCGGGTCGTTCATACCTGACAGTATTCAAATAGGCCATAGCCTCCGAGTCATCTTCAAAGTCTAGCTCGTCATCATTGGGGACACTGGTATTTGTACCTTGTCCTGCAAAGAAATACTTTTGACCAAAGGTAGAATCAATAAAGGCGTTTTGATGTTGCCGAGATTTATTGTTATTCTTTTTGTGTTTTTTAGATGTTTGCGGGTCTTCTGACTCAGATGGGCGTTTATTAGTCATTTTAGGTTACCGATGGGATGGATAAGAAACTGTCAATTTACAAATACTTCTAGAAATTATTGACATCTCGTCGACTGATTTCATTTGTGATGCGGCAGAATTATCGCGATTAGACCGCCTGCCCTATTTGGAAGTGCTTAGGTACACGTGATAATTTAACCCTGTTCAATGTGGGTTAGTTTCCCACTTACAGGTGTTTTCCAAATTGGGTAGGTAGAATAATTTTTGTGATGTTGACCCGAGGTTCGCCGGTCACAACAATTACAAACAGGTACCGATATGTACACATTGGAAGTATTATCACCCGAGTAATAGATAGAGCAACTAGTGCTACATCTTGTTCTATATATAAACTTGACTACGTACATTAGAGACACTCATTTTGATCCTTCTTCATACACGGATGCCCGCTGGGTTCAACCCACTTTGGAAGCTCCCCATAATCCCAAGTTGATGATTAGCGATGCAACGCCGGAGAGCCATAGCAAGAACTAGCTGGCAGGCTGGTATGACTGGACTTTGAACTTCACATATGGGTCGCTTAATCCTCGTTCTAAAGTTCCACGAGGGGCCCCAATCATTGTCGTCAAATCCCGCCAAAATATTTGTGTACATATGTATGCATTTGTGCATGTGCATAAAATGACGTCATCGTGCCTGAAGCAACAAGTTCACTCTATGTAATCAGGCGTAACACCAGACGTCCGACATCCGTGGGTTGCGTTTACCCCGCTTTGCATGGCAGCCCAAATAAGTAAGTAGATGTGGAGCTATGCGGCGTCTGACAAAAATGTCACCGAATTCACGTATAGTGTGGGTATCTACAGAGGATGGTTGTATTTGATGAAACAAAAACGCCAGGGTGAAATATCCCTTTTTGACGTTGGGTACACTGATAATGATGTGGAGTTCGATTGGTCCACACTAGCTTATGTAAAAATAATTGTACTCTTATAATACTATACTGTATCAAACGTTTCGCCCAGAGATTTCCACAACTGCCATGTAAACAAATTATCAATCGGCCATATTATCATCACGATGTTCTTTGAGTATCGGGGGAATCTTTCGCTGGGCAAGAAATCCATCGGCTTCATGACCAAGGATCAAGCTAATGAACATTGTACGTACGCACCCGGGTCTTTCAGCATCGCCGACTGTCAACCATCTATTATTATCAGGGCGCTGCTCTATAAGTAGCCTGTTCCAAAACAGCGGGTACTGACTGTATATAGGGGAGAATGAAGACTTCGCGCCGATGGTAGACACCAAGACTGTTTTGGACGAATCTGGAGCTCCGAAAGCAAACGAATACCGATTCACTCACCGGAGAATCACTCGGGCCGGCTTTCCTAGTACCGGCTTTAAGATTAGTGGACCACTTGGACCGTTGTCATACAACCACAAACCATTATCCCAAGAACACACACAAATCCGAATCGTCACACTACTATCCGGGAAGGGATTAGATCCGCTCCGATGTCCTATTTCCACGCACGGCTTTCCGCATGACACGGGCAAATATACGTGTCTATCGTACGTTTGGGGCAGCCCGAGGGGTACATATCCCATGTATCTTGACTCTGGCATTATTGGCATCACGGAGAATCTCATGGCGG
>NETU01000614.1:188561-240572 GCA_003032515.1 Huntiella decipiens
CTATGGCATATACGCCGCAAGAGAAAACCAATTCGTCTGTGGATTGATGCTTTATGCATCAACCAGGAAGATGACGAAGAAAAAGCTCAACAGGTCCAGATGATGGGCACGGTTTACGAAAAAGCAGATCGTTTGATTTCGTGGCTTAGCTCTGCTCAATCCGAAACAGCTCAGATTTCGCAAGATTTGAATCGTCTGTTTCAAGCCTCATTGGATTGGGACACAAATGATGATACCCGGCGGAGGCTGTTAAATGCACTCACGAACGTCAACTGGATCAACCTACGCCCAATCTTTGACAGTGCCTATTGGTCTCGCGCCTGGATCGTTCAAGAGGTGGCCGTCCGTAAACAATATCGTGCACTATGGCCGTTGTTTTACATCGAGTTGGACAAATCTCAATACCCAAAAGCTAGACGGCACGCGCAATGGCCTAGGATCAAAGGACACACCCAAGATTACTTGTTGTATGGAACATGTAAGATTTCCCTTTGGTGCATTTTAGTAATAACCGAGGCTATATGTCGATGCGATCTGGATATTGACTATCATCGTATCTGTTGGTCGTTTCCACGTATCGGGAGCTTTGGAGATAGGCTCTTTGGAGAAAACAGATCGCTGGAGGCAAGAGCTATAGTCCCATCTTCAAGGAATCTAACTGGTCAGCTGAAATCTTGCTCGGGGAAAAACATGAACTTTGCTGAAGCATATCGTGACTCGTGTAGAACTCTAAGGGTGAATCTCAACCGCGACCGCTTATATTCCCTCGCCGGGATTTATAAAAACCTTGAAATACTAGTTGACTATAACAAACCCGAAGCGGAGGTGGTATTGGATGTTGCCGAAAAGATTATTGAGTCTTTGAAAACGATTCATTATGGGTCTTACTTGCCTTGGGAAAATGAAGGATTGCAGCCAGCTTCCGAGGGGGCACTGCCGCCGGCAGACACTTTAGTACCTTGGGTCCCGTATGGCAAAAGCATCTTATTCCCTTCTAAATTCTGCGCTGGTAACTTTATTGCCCTTCAACTACCATCATTTGAAAGTGCGAGAATAGACACATTCGAAAATACAACATTCGTTCGTGGCCCAGGGTGGGGCAAACTACATGCTCAGTGTATGTACCGAGCGAAGGTTGTGGAGTTGTTCCAAGAAGGCGACGACAAGGAGCTAAGAAAGGCAATGACGGCGCGATTTGGTGGGAATCAGATGGACGATGAAGACACAGAATTCTTGCTCCAATGGTTGGGCTATGTACCGCCCGTCACAGCGAATCGGAAGGAACTTTTGCGACGTTACTTGGACATTAATAAGTATGACGATGATGAGGTTGACCAAAAAACGGCTGAAATATTCTGGTGGATGCATGGGGGTGGCCATAGGCTTGGTGTCTTGTCAGATGGCAATATATTCGTGGGTTGCTCGTACAGTTAAATTGACGATGAAGTTGTCTTAGTTGAGGGATTTCATTACCCATTCGTAGTGTGAAGTGCAAACCCACGAGGCGAGGTTCTCTTCGTCGAGCGTGCCCTCCTAGCAGGCATAAGTCATACCCAAGTCATTACTGAATGGAGAGAAGAGCTAGTCATGATATAGAATATTCGGTCCACATTTCAACGGAAGTTTGCAGGATTATAATACATGGTTTCGAACGTTGATCAGATTTCAGGATGCGATGGGGTGCATGTGACCGTAATAATATAAACGTAACATGCTCCGAACTAGATAGTATAGTCTTGTTGGATTGCTCCCGAGCTTCATAAATCATGTGTCTCTTTGTTTCTCCCAATAAACTACAATTCAACAGATGAGTTATAAGCTATGTTCCTTGAGAAGACCCCAAAGCGCACAACACTTGGAACCTCTGACCCTTTACCTTCTAACGTCGTCCACTAAAGCCCGCAATAACCGCTTTACAGCCTCCCCAAAACTCCCTTCAACCTCCGTCCACCCCACCAAATTCCCTGCGAACCCCGCAAAATCCTTCTGTTGTTCTCTCCATTTCATATCCTCCTCTAACTCCAACGAACTAACCAGTCCCAACGGAATACTCCATTGAGGAAGAGGGATTCTAGACGCCGTGACTTGTCTAGAGATGATAGTTGTCGATAGAGCCTCTTGTAGCTGTGCGTAGATTGTCTTGATGGTATGTGACGATCTAGGGAATTGGTGATTTCGGGGCTCGATCATCAAGCGTGTGAGTCCAAAGGGACTTATAAGACCTCTAAGGAGGAGTGATAATCTACGAAGCGGGCGACCTAGTGTATCCAACGTGTCTTCATGAAAAGGGTTCACGAATAACAATTTCTTCGCCCTTCCACGACCAGCAAGACTCGTGAACACCCGAGTATATAAAGCATCAACACCATCACTGACCGTAACACAAGGTCCATACTCCCCCGCAGCCGTAAGAGCTTGCAAGATTCCTGAGGCTTCGGACTTGGCAGATAGGGGACTTGGAGTTACGTCACTTAGACCGTATCCAGGGTGATGAACTGTGCAAAGACGGGGGATGGAACCGCTCTGGAGAAGTGGGTTAATCATTTAGGAAAGATCATCAGGAGTAGATGATATGACGAGGACTGTAGGCCGGTTTGAGGCGGAGACTGACGGGGCAGATTAACAATCTACGTGGATTCTATAGGTATGTGAAGAGACCCAGTAGGAAGTTCCGGAGGTTGGAATGATAGTGGAGATTTTATGGAGGAGAAGGGTAGTTAGGGAGACCAGTGACAGAAGGAAGATTATGGTCAAGCAGATATTTGAGACTGTGAGTTGTAGATAGTGCCTGGCTCCACGCGTTGCCGATGGTATCGTCTACCCCCTCCCTAAAAAGCACCATCAAAACCAAACATGCCACACAACCTCCCGAAATCGCCACTTCCAAGATCCTCCTCCTCTCCTGCCTAAAGAAGATCAATCCATGAAGAAACACCGTCAACGCCACTGCCAAATAGAAAATACTATAGAACAGGGACCCGCGAACATGGAAATTCCCCGGTGTAACAAAGACACTTGCAAGCAAAGGAAACAACTACAAAGCGATGAAGATAGTCACAAGGGTTGTAATCAGGCGGAAGAACCGAGGGTTCACGAATAACAATCCCTTCACCCTTCCCTGGCCATGACGTATGCTGATACGACATTTAGAATTGCGGGGCTCACCTGATTGTCTTTGAAATAACCTTTGTACAACTCGTAGCCTTGTGTGTTTGTTGCACCCTTCTTATTATTCTTTAATCATCCACATCAGCTGCCCTATCATAGCCATGTTACGTACTATCTCTCAAGTCCCTGCAGGTCAATCGAAGACCATCACACAGTTGGCTCGACTGTTTACAACGAATAACGCCCACCGTGCTGGTATTCATGATATACCAGAGTCTTTGCGGATTCGCCTTGGTTTAAACAATGAGCCTCCTAAAGAGACACCAAAGAGGGAGAAGCTGCAGGATAGGTCTAGTGTAGGTTGGCGCTGATTCTCACATGTACTACAAAATATTAACATGGTGACACAGAGGGATAGAGCAGGCGCCAAAAAAGAACCGGGGATGCCCAGCCTTCTCAAAATGCTCCAAGAGGTATTGTACATATGGGAACTAAACCTTGAGTAGAACTAACAATCTCATAGAAAAACAAAGGGAACGACTCCAAACACATCAAGGTCGATGACGAGGTTTTTGAGGCAGTCAAGAATATAATGGGCGAGGAGTTGAAAGTTGATACTTGGAACGAAGGCTACGACATGCTAGATGCTACACCTTATGACTTCTACCCAGCTGTCGACAGATTTCTGGATTCGGAAGAACTTGAAAGTCTCAAGAAGCATGCCACTATGACAATGGAGAGACTTGAAAACAAAGGGAGTAATGCCTCTTCGATATACCAAGAGTATCATGAGTATCACACAGAGTACATTGTCAACAAGTATCTCAAGTGGAAGTGCCCCAGCGACACGCCATCAATTAGCTTCAAGAAAGTAGGCGAGGTTGCCTTCTCCGAGGCCAAGACCTGCCCTCCTCACATGGAAACTCTCTGCTTCCTCCGGTCGAGCGCGGCAAGTCTACCAATTCCCAGGATGGTTGGGTTTCACCACCCCAACCAAGCAATAGCATGGAGTAACGTGTTGTCAACATTAGACCCAGAACTTGTTGAGCGATTCAGCCGGGCCGAACAGCCTATGTTCGAGCAGGAGCTTCACAGCTTCCCCGCTGCTATGACTAAACTATGCATGATGAAAATCTACCATGACCTTTTTGATGCAATGATGGAGTTCAAATGCAGATATGGCTATGTCGGTGCTCAGACTTGGTGTCTTGGTGCGAAGTTGATTACGGGGGAAGATCGGCCGAGACTTTCCGTCATGTTCATGCCGTGTAACTATCCTTTGAAAGGGCCGAAGCCGGTTTTCGGCGGCTCACTGTATCATATGATGTTTGCTAATATGGTTTTGGATGGAAAGCTTTTTTAGTTTCACATTGTATGTATAACCAAAGTCTAGATCATGTACATCTAAAGTTCCTACTCACGATAATGGTATCAGTATTGAAACAAGATGTCTGAAACATTAAACAGATGTATAGATGTAGTCCACGTGCTTTGTTTCCTGTTATGGTAAGTAACGGGATACTCGCCCGACGGTGGCGATCTATATACGTCATGCTATAAGTGTCAACATGTCAACCCAGTTTTCTATAGTGAACAATTCTACAGCCTGATAATCCCAAGCAAGAGCCTCCTAAACCACACTAGTACAGGCAGCAGGAAACAAAGTAACATGGACTAGAATGTGGTCCATCCGGAAGCAAAGACCACCTCCGCTCGAACCAAGCCGTGACCTGATGAATTGAAAAATACCATCCCGAGTGGCGATTTCCTTCGGGGCCAAAAGTAATTGTGGCTTTCTAGGCTTCTGTCGCGGTATCTTCCGGTCTCCGGTCTCTCCGTTGCCACACTCCGGAGGCCCTCTCGGCATGGTACTAAAGATGGGGACTCGTCCGGCCGGCGTCCGAGAGACGCTTGGGTATGATGTCTAGCCACAGGGGCAGTGAAAGTTCATGTCGTACTTGGATGTTATAGGATTTAACGATCCGAGAGGATTTCGTCTGGGCGGCTCTGCATGAACTGATGGATCGCGCAATGATATGTGGGATGCATCCAAGCAGTTTTGGCCTTGGGGTTAGGGGTTTAAAAGGCATGAATTATGGGGTTGGTGATGGTTATGCTGATGGCGAAAAGGACAATCCACGTGGGCACTGATCGCCGTGTAAACGAAACAAAGTGACAAGAGGGAGGGGGCGTCTATCGAGTTTGGATGGGGATGAGATGATTTTGAAGAATACATGAAACTGCACTTTGTGGGTTAGGGTATATGATATATGAGCATGTTTGAAGCATACTGGAGTGAAACTTGAAGGAGTTTGTGATACTTTGGGTGGATAGACTATCAATAGAATAAGCTTTGAGAACGGTTGAAGATCCCCCTTTTAGAGTTGACGTATCGTAGGAACCGTATCCTCCAGGCATCAGAATTAACTCACAAGCTTTATATATATCAAGTTACTCGCACAGACCTTTGGGTAGAGAAACCTTGATCTTTCAAGATTGATAGTGACATGTGAAAGAACAGAGCCGCAAGTACTCCGCCAGCATCTATGTATGTACAACATACGCACGGAATTCCACCGGAACGGAATATAAAACTAAACCCACTCACTGTGTCACCTAAGCCAAGACTTTCAATGCCGAAATTGCCGGGTATCAATCACTAGCGCATCATAGGATCCCATCGACCTTGCTAAACCAGGCTATGGGCGCTTCATCCTCTTGGTGGGGCGATGATGAGCCATCGTGGCGGGGATCAATGGGAAGAGAATCTAGGAGGTCCGGGAGATCTTTTTTGGGGATAGCGGCATCGGCTTGACTGGATATTTTGGGTGTATGATGGGATCACTTGAAATGTGTGGGGTGGTTAACACGAGATATACGGCCGTTACTGATGATTCATGCTATATATCATGTTGTGATTGGTGAAACTAGAGAGATATATATCGCTCTGGATGGGTTTATATCCTGTGCGTGTGGCTTCTTGGCAACTATGGGTATAGTCTTTACTAGTCATCGAGGTTACAAGAAAGTGGGGATAGAGAAGATAGTGTTGAACGGAATATTTACACATCTCAGAGGCACGTGCCTTGATGCCAAGTTTGTGTACCGCAGATTTTCCTAATAAATGACCTATCAACGGTCTTCAAAATCTCACATCCAATTCGCAAAGAAACTTAGTACCCCCACAACCTCGCAACATTCAGAAAGTCTATCAAAATCTTCATCCCCACCCCTGCTGTCACTTGTAAACCCACCCGTCCGCGTCTTTAAAAAGGGACCTTTTCCTAAACGTCTGCCTTTCGTACTCCTCGTTTTCCAGTCCGTTCTCCCTATAAACAAAGCAAACTACCGAAACAAAACACCCACAAGTCCGTGCTGTCCCGATTTGCCACGCCCCCTTGTCTGGGTTCTCGTACCTATACTATATGCTGGTGGTGAGAAATCCCTTTTGCGAGGTGTCGGCGGTGCAAATCTTGAGGAATCCCGGACTTCACTAGTTCGTTTTTTTAAGCCGGCGGCCAAGCAAACAACCTAGAAAAGTAGATTCTGTCATCTAATAGACAACGGGCTGGTCCTGGCACTCTTCTGGCCCTGGACACGCTACTGTATACCCCCCTCACTCAGGCCATATAACATAACTCACGGCCATTCCCTTTTACAAGACCTAGACAACGTCCGTCCTTCTTCAATAGAACCAGTCTTATATACCCGTCATCCCAATGCGGCAATCGCATTAACCTCACAATCGACAACCTGCACATATCCACCACAATGGCCACAATCCCTAATGCGGTTATACAGTCTGCGTTATAATACCTGCGCAGACCCGTCCATCCCATTGTCGCCCGAAGCCCGGGCCTGTATTGAGTCCCCACGACCGGTGTTGAACCGCTCTCTCCGGTCACCTCTCCGTTGATTCCGTCCGCTGTCAACGCCACTTATAAACAGACACCTTCCCCATTTTTGAACATGTCTTCTCCAATACAAGATCCACCATCACCATCATCAACTACGCCATCAAAAGACTCGGCTCCAAAACATTCTTATAAGCTTTCTTCTTCTTCTCATTTACAAGACATGTCCTCCAACTCCAACCCTACTATCCCGCCCAACACCTGCGATCAAATTCTGCAGGAACTCAACAGTCTTGGCTCTACAAAGTCCGGTCCTTCTGAGACTAATAACGGCTCTGCTGGATCTTCATCTACAAACATCAATCAGCCCGATCTTACCAATCTTATCAATGGTGCAATTGGTGACGCCAACAAGAAATAGAAATAGGAAACTATACCATGTGGCTTTGAAAGTCCGGGTAGTTTCCCTATTCATTCATTCACTCATGATTCTATTTTAAGAGTCTTTCCATCTTTTACTACGTTTCCTTTGTCTTTGTTTTTTTACAACCCACATTCGTTATATTTTCTATGTCACCACCACCAACGCTTTTGTCATCTCTTCATATTTCATGTCTACGACTTCCACGCTCACCCATCATGATGCAACGTCTTTGTCAGCCTTTTCTCTCTTGTTGAAGTCCGGCGCTTCCGAGATAGTTGCCCTGTGTCTGCCCTTGTTTTCGACATAGATAGATAGTTTACACGATGATAAGATTAAATAAACTCCAGATTTCTTGAAAAATATTGTTTACTAGTCGTTTAGCGGCAGTGTTGATTCCTCTTTGGCCCATTCTTTGCTGTTTTCGAAGATTTGGACTTTGTTCATTTCATCGGTTACATTGACCGAGTCGTCGACCATGGTTTCATCTCCAAAGACCTGGTCTTCGTCGTCTTCGAAGATCTTTTCTAGGTGGTCGTCTGTCTGTTGGAAGGTTTCCACGGGGTATTCCCAGTCATCGGGGTTTTGATAGCCAGGCTCAAAGGCTACATCTTGAAGAAACTCCATTACATGAGGAAGAGCAGAGTTTAAACACCGCTCTGAGTAATATGGTTCTCCGGAAGCAAAGGTATAACACCCGAGACTCTGGGGGATATTGACAGCAGAGTTACCTTCAGGTCCGGCCAGAGGTTCATCGGCGTCAGTGTAATCTCTAGAGACTACCCAGTTGCGGCAACGCTAATGCATGGTCAGTATTTTTGTTGTCATAGTGCAAACCAAGTTACTCACATCCAAGACAAAGGTTCTCAGTCCCTGAGGAGCATCTCTCGGGATCCATACAACACCACCTACAAACGCACCAGCACTAAGTCGACCCCCAATCTTATTCCAAATCTTCTCCTCCGAGAGAACCCGTAGCAGCGTATTAACAGTATCCTCAACAGTGATAAAGTCAATCACAGCCTCCGGATTCACCATCTTATCCATCAAGGTAGTCAAGATATACCGAATCTGATCAACATCCATACCCACCTCCGGAATCACATTATCATCCGAATGCGCCCGTGAGTAATGCACCGCACTAACCAAGGGTAACCTCCCCATCAAAGGAACCGTAATCGCCTTCTTTTCCTCCGGCAACCACCAAGTCTCCCCCAGATTCGCTACAATCACGCCCGGTGGTTCGGGATGATCTAACGTCGAAGCCTGCTCTTGTAACGCTTCAAGCGTACTAATCACAGATCCCTTGTTAATACCACCAAGGCCCTTGATGATGCGTTCAGAGACTAGACCTAGCGAATTAGATGCAGACCCGAGAAAGACGACTACACGGACTGCCTTGTCGAGGTTTGGAGACGCCATGACGGGGATATGGGGTTCTTCTGGGGTGGCTCCGAAAGGCAGACGGATGGTTTCAAGACCATGCTTGACGAGGCGGTCATAGACTTCGGTTCTTACGGCGGCTAGGATGGGTTAGATGGGCCTGAACACTTTGAGTGAAACAACTTACTCGTGAAGTGATACCAAAGACGCATATTGTACCGCTCACATGTGCTTGGGTGTAGCCCGACATAACGTTCAGGGTCCTCCTTGGTTCGGATCTCATCTTCTTGGCTGATGAAAAGACTACTCAAAGCATTAGCATCATCGTAGATACTCTGGAACTTGATAATCTACTTACCCAAGCTCATCTAACGTATCTCCAAAGACGACATCTTTTGGCAGAGCTGACCATAAACGACGATACATGATGGAAATAGTGTCTGCAAGTAATGGGAATAATTGTTCAAAGTTGGTAGAATGAATAAAGATCATGTCACTCCAGATGTACAACAAAATAATTATATTCCAAGTACTCCTAATCAATCACAAAAACAATCATAGTCACGGTAAATGTCTTCCATGTGTTGTTTCACACACATGAGTGTACAACCATCCACCCCTCATGCTTGCCATGATAATCACAGAAATGTCGTCTTACAGGGGTGGAATCACAAGCAAACAAGACCATCAAACCTATGTACAATCAGTTATTCCGCCGGCCCATAAACCGGGAAATGGACCCCAGCGACATCTGGCTGAATCCTCCCAAATCGTTTGCCGCGTCTGCCATAGCCGACATTGTAGTGTCTATACAAAACAAACAAAGTTAGCAAGCTGTTTCGTCGTCTGTCTCTTGTGAATATCAGGAAACTCACCATCTAGATCACTCAAATCACTAAAGTCACTACTCTTAGCGCTAATATTGCTATGCTTCGAAGTCCCAGGGACTCCGCTGCGTTCGCCTCGTCGTGCTTCTGTCCGTGTCGTACCTCCAGGGCCTGCAGGCCCCGCAATACCCGTGACAAAGGAGCTATTGGCTGACGAATCAGAAGTTTGAGATGGTTGATGCCGGTGCCGATGGCCAAGTGTGGAACGGGATCCGTGGCCGTGTCGTCTGTTCTCTTCCCGGAGGGTGGATTTCATGTCATGACTATATCCACTACTACCGGATTCCACATCTCCACTTGGTGCTTGAAACGCCGGCTCGCTGTCTTCTTCTTCTTCACTGTTGAACTGCGTGGTACTGAATGTTGGTGGCCGGCGGATAATACGAGAGTGGGCTATACTGGATCCGACACTGGAAGAATCCGAATTTTCCTCTTCGCTGTTATCTTCCAAGGCAGAAAACGAAACCCCCAGACGATCATCGATCCCCTCGTTACTCCGGGCAACCTCAAGATACTCCGGTTTCTTTGCCGTACTCTGTCTTCGAGACTCCACTCTTTCTGGTGGAAACCCGGTAGATACAATACGTGCACTAGACGGTCTTTGAAGAAACCCGCTCTCAGAACCCCGGAATGGTGCCGGTGACGGCATCGGAATAGGCGTCGATGGAGCCTCCCGCATCGACACCAATGATGGGTTTCTTCTCTGTGCGAGTCGAGATACCGACTCGCTCGTGATAGAGTGTGTGCTCTGTGGAGAATTCCGGAGCTCCAGGTTCGCCCGGCGGAATTGCTCTTTCATCTGAGATGCATTGTATTCGGCCAGGAAGTTGGCCTGGCGGAGTAAAAACTCGGGAGACACATTGAAACGGTCGGCACTATAACAAAGTTAGTTGATGTTTTTTCAACCTTGATTTGTTCGCTGCGGCGGATGCTCACAGTTCGTTCCCTATAATGCGTGTTGTTAGGATTGTGGGTCATTGTGACTATTTCGGACATTAGCTCAAGGCTCACTTACACTTAATCGATTTTCCCTTGCCGTTAGCCATCAAATGACCCCACAGTTCATCGTCTTTACTGGAATTCCATTGAAACTATCAATCAGGCTGTTAATTATCACGTCTTTACCACGATATTTCGACTTGAATGCTTCACTTACGTTTGGGGGATCAACAAAGTCACCCCTGGGACCAGGAACACGGACAAATATGACGTAGTCTGGATTGGACGCGGAAGCAGCCATTGAATTGATTCCTCTGGGTTTAAGTTACAATGAAGATGGATAAAATAATAAGCTATAAAGCGGGGAAATCACAACTGAAGCTTTGGATTAGGAATTTCTCTTTTTCGATGGATGGTAGGTTGAATCGATATATCAACATACCAAATGACCTTCAATCATCGAAAACAGCAGTAGCTAGCTGTCAGCCTTATCTTATCACACCTTGATGGTCATCGTTAGGGTTAATATAGTTTCTACATTAACCCACAAGTTCCATACAATGACAGAATCTGACTCTTAAGTTGATGTCAGATTCTGTCAAAGTTTAACAGTCAGTTTCACTACACTAGAATTGAGACCTTTCGGATATTTAACCGAGGATACGTATATCTATCCGTGATACCGTTAAATCAAGCCTTCTCGGCAACAATCCACCAATGTCTGGGCGTTCATATCTGCCGATACATCGGAATTCGTCGTCATCATTCTCCACTTATGAAATTTCCCGGCGATTTCGAACGATAGAAGAAAAGTCAACCGCTCTCTAAAATCCCAGGAAAACCCAATGCCCAGAGAATTTAAAAAACGCTTCGACCGCTTGGTAAACATGGTTCTGCAACCACAGACGACCGAAAGATAGCAGAAGCGCGATCGGGCCATGTGCTGTAAGGAAAATTGCATTGTGGATGTTGCGCCAATTTGGCAAGTCGTTGGCTTTTCAAGTCTACATATAGATTGTGGTTGATTTGTGCTGAAGCCTCAACTGAATGAGGATTAAAAAAAAGGAGTTGGTTCTGCAAGAACCGGTGAGGCATCCGGCATGTACCCGTACATATGACTATCTAGGCGTCTTACTCGCTCAGTCAGCGGTTACTCACATTGTACAATAGAACTTCATTATCAAAGCACAACGCTGTCCAACCGGTCGGCCAGATCCAGGCATGTGGGACGACGGCCCCTGACAGTTAAATCGCCCGGACACAGTAGCCTAGCTGTAAGAATGAGAAATTAGACTCCCCACAAAGATTCTAGACTCACCTGTCACAGCCCCTACGACCTGACTAAAATGGACCGGTTCAATCCATTGGGCGTACAATCACCACCATAAGTGTACAAGGACTTTCCTGTCAACTGTTGCATTAGGAAATGATTGACCGTGATGGTTGCAATGCTTATGTCACATTGTCAGCGACCCGCTCCTACTCTAAGAGCTTGTTGTCGCGAGAGTCCGTAGTCTGACTTTCTTCCAAATCAGAGGAATGCTAAACAACTATTTTCATGCCTCACATTGCGCATTACTTGTATATTTCAGCACAGGGTCACACAGGGGGTAGGTGAGTACCTCTGTATTCTTGGCAACAGGACAAGACCTAGAGTGGACTGTGCTTCACCAGGTATCTTGCCCTACAACACAGCAAGAAAAAGAGCATCAGTGAAGATGGACATACAGTTTTCATGCCGGCTGCTACACCTCAAGACTCCGTGCTTTCGCACCTTCCACCGGGGACTGAAGAGACCGGCCGTTCCGAGGTCTAAGCTTGTTTAAACTGCCCAGTAATTCAGCGGGAGAATCTCATGATTGATGGGGTCTGGTCTCAACGGATCATTGATCTTGTCTGTCTCCGATAACATTGGAGAAGAGAAGAATGAGAAAAGTAGACATGTAAGATTACATGGGATGTGATCGGGCCGGCTTTATCGGTATTTATGGGGACCGACTAAGATCTGACGGATGAGAACAAAAGCGAGGCATATCCCCCACATCTACACTTGAGAATCTTGAAAAAGATTTTCGCTTCTCTTTTGAGCTGCATGTCGCTTCTGTATAATACAAGGTTATTTCCACTTTTGGATTCCGTCTTGCAGATATTTGTTCTTTCCTTTTGAGTAATCGCCACCGACCTTCACTTGACCTGACTTTTGAGCCTCCACACAAGTTTAAATTCTTGACATTGTTCTCCTGAGTGAGACATCTGATTGTCTTGTGAGATTGTTATATAAAGCGTTACTTTTAGTCTGGTGTTTTGGACTACATCCACTTCTTTCTAATCTTTAATATTAATATCCTTCATCATCATGGGCCGGCCAATACGGACTTCACGGGGTTTACTCTCCCCATCGCATGCGATTCGTCAGAGTCATCTTCCTATATTCACTAAGCCGCAACCATCAACACCACAACGAAAGACTCAAATCATCACAATCTTCGCCATAGTCTTCACATTCGTCATGTTCTGCACCAGAAACACCGAGTTTGTGGCCTTCTCACCACCACCACCATCACAGCCAGCTCCAACAGTAGTAACCATCAGTAAACCCGTCGTTCAGCATCACATTCCCCAAAAGGCTATCGAATATGAGACTGTTGTGATTTCCCCCGAAACTCAGTCTATCCTTCCCAAGCCGGCGGTGAAACCCACGGTACAGACACCCAAGACTGGGGTGTCTTCATGGACGACTCCTGAGATTCCCAAGGATGCCGACTGGTCTAAATATGCTATTGTGCAGTATGCTACCAACATGGACTATCTTTGCAATTCGCTGCAGATCTTCGACTCTCTGAGGAAGTTTAATACGAGAGCCGATCTGGTGCTCTTTTACCCCGAACATTATGCACCAGTGGATGTATCCAACCCCCAGTCCAAGGCGGCTAAGCTTATCATGGAAGCTCGTGATACCTACGGTGTTAAGCTTCACCCTATTAAGGTCAGACACCGTGAAGTATCAGAGAGTAAGTTCACCTACACATCCAAAACACAGCACAATCATCTAACACACTCTTTAGCTACCTGGGCGGATTCTTACACCAAACTTATGGCTTTCACCCTAGTCAACTATGATCGTGTTCTCTCCATCGATTCAGACGGCGTCATCATGCAGAATCTCGACGAACTATTCTTCTCTCCACCAGCCCCAGTTGCCGCCCCCCTAGCATATTGGCTCCTCCCCGAACAAAAGATCCTCTCATCGCAACTCATGCTCATTACTCCAACCGCCACTGAACTCTCCCGTATCCTCAAAGCCATCGAAGACGCCTCACCGGATGAATACGACATGGAGATCATCAACAACTTATACGGTGACAGCGCAGTCATCCTTCCTCACCGCCCTTACGACATGCTAACGGCAGAGTTCCGACGCAAGGAGAAGAAGGAGTGGATTAACTACCTTGGTAGTGATGAGGAAGAATGGAATGCTATCACCATGTACAATGAGGCCAAGTTCATGCACTTCTCAGATTGGCCTGTGCTGAAGCCATGGGCTAAACCGACTAAGAAAGACTTGGCTGAAAACGCACCTAAATGTCGAAAGACGAGCAAGGGTGATGATTGCTCTGGCCGGGATCTGTGGGTGGGGTTGTATCGGGATTTCTTGATCGATAGATCGCGGGTCTGCAAGATCCCCCCGCCAAAGTGGTACTAAGTTGCCGAGTATACTTGCTCGGATACGACGGGAGTTTGAGGGTTCGGGCATTTTTGGAAGTGGGTATCAGTACCACGTTATAACCATATGTCTGTTTAGTTCCTTTTATTTTGTATACATCTAGTAACCCAAACACCAAAATCAAATAATATACACATGTTAAACATGACATCACCTATTATCGTACAAACTAATATCGCCGTGTTTTCCTTACTCGTCCGTCAAACCCTCCTTCTTGGCAACAGCAGCATGAAGCTCCCTATCCAAGTCCTTCTCAGTAGCCCGAATAGTCTTCGCAGCTTCACTCTTTGCCATATGTCTACCACCCTTGGTATGAACATAACCCTTCATAGGCTTCTGTTTCGGTACCGCCTTGCCCAGTGCATTCATTTGCAAGTTGACAATCTCAGGTCTCTTACCTACACCCATCTCCTTGACCTCGTCCATCTTAGCCTTACGTCCCTTGACACCACCATCCTTAACGACGTCACCACGGCCCATCCGCACCCGATTCTCTACACGAGTCTTGCCACCAAGAGCCCACATATCACCCCAGCGGATCTTCCGGGCATCGTGATAAGCAACCTTGTCCCAAGATTTGGTTACCGTCCAGCGTTCAAAGGTCCCAGCAGGCGTGCACAAGTCCATCGACACGTGACCCTTCTTCTTGAGTGGCGGGCGAATGTTGCGAGGAAGTTGATGTGGGTGGAAATCGGTACTGTCGGTTCCGAAGCCCTCGAATGCCCGGTCAGTAGCACGCTTATCCTGGCTGAGGCCGACGGGGCCGGTGGTACCGCGTTGGATGGCAATGTAACTGAACTCAACGTCGTCGTTGTTTTTGTGTTTGGCGTTGAGGACGGATTGGAGGTAGGGTGGACGGAGGTACCGTTGAGCAAAGTGGCAAAAGTCCTTACGGCCGGAAGACTTGCCTGGGATATGATAAAGGGGGCATTTACCGTGGGTGTTGCAAGGGGCGACGATCATGCCGGGTTCCTTTACACGTTGGAAGACATTCCCGATATCTTCTGGCTGTGGGGGACTACCAGGAGCCAAGATGAAGTCATCCAGAATTCTTTGCCGCACATCAGCCACGGCCTCGAAACCGCGGGCATGTGCCTTCTCCATGATAACCAATACACCACCGTTTGGATTCAATAGTGACCAGAGCTGATTAACAACTGCTCTACGCTTGTGGTTATCTTCGACTTGGAGGAGCTGGTGCGACGCAATAATCACGTCATATGATTTACGGTCCCGTGGCTGCTGCGGTGCGTCCAGTTGTTGCTCGGAATTATCAAATGAATGAACGTAGTCAGGGAGGTGCGGGAGGAAACTGGTGTTGAACATGAACTTGGAGAGACGGTCTCGAAGAAGGTCAGCTCCTACAACGACGGACTTGCGCGATTTGGGCTTAGAATCTTTGTCAAGGAGACCTTCTTCAACCATGGCTTTCCATTCAGCAAACAAGACTTGGTCCCAGGCAATCGTACCAGCACCGACACCACCAAAATCAAGAACTCTCGGTCCGTCACTTCCATATTTTGTCATGAGACCCCGAATCCATTCTGTGCCAAGCTTCTTCCGAATTTCAACCATGATACCAATGATAGCAGCATATACTGGTGGCATATAGGTAGCTAGAGTGGCATCGGCCTCAATGGGAGTCATGCGGCGGTGCTGAAGGTTTAGTGGAATGGGGACCATCTTGCGACCCTTCATAGACTGAGGTGTTGATGGGCCATCGGGAAGACCCGGGCCACCAAATTTGGTCTCTGCGGCTAACCTGATGTGGTCGGGGTGGGCACGTTTGAGGGCTTCTGTGACAGGACGCACAAGACGGCCCTTGGGGAGTTGAACGGTTCCCGGGGATACACCAAAGCGAGACTCAATGGTATGTTTGTGTAGACGAGACTGACGGATTTGCTCACTAACCATAGGTTCACCCTCTTCTGGATCCGCCTCAGCCTCATAAACAAGCTGGACTTCTTCCAGCTCACCCTCCTCTTGTTTTTCCAACGCTTCTTGTGCTTTTTGCGCTTCCTCTTGTGTTTTGCGTTCGGCTTGCTCAGCAAGGTGAATCTTGAAATCCTCCTCTAGTTGTTTCATAGCCTTGAGCTCTCGAGGGTCTCTGGAAACTTGTTCAACATAGCTTTGACTGTACAGTTCGTCTTCGTACTTCTCCTCCGGGTATGTCCTTGGGCCTTCCGGTGCATCTTCTGAGGCGTATGCTTCGGTCATATAATCCGGCATCTCTGGGGCGTCTTCTGCCACATAGTCGTGATGACTTGGAATACCAACATCTTCGGGCGTTGTCTTGCGTAATGGTGCTCCGTAAAGACGGACGTAGAGTTCGTATTCGGCCGGGGTCAGGTAGTTATCTGGAAGGGAGTCGCGGAAACGTTGTCGGGCATTACGAACGGTAAGCTCAATTCTCTCGGCATCAGTGAGGATTACTTCAGCCTCTGGGGCTAGAACCTCTGTTGATTCGGGAATTGGTGGCTCCTCTTTGATCTCTTGTTCGGCCTGGTAAAAGGTCCGGGTGGTTGTGAAATTCCGAACGTTGGTGGCACTGGTACCGGTGGTGTGAAACGGTAAAGCGGGGAGTCGAGAGACCCGTAATGGGAGTGTCGAAGCACGAACGGCACTGGGCCGTACGCTGCGAAGCGTTCTAGCGGGGAGCATGGCGAATGATGTGAATGTCCAATATTAAAAATTAACAAGCTCCGTGTGCTTCACAACGGCTATTGTGTGGGTAGTCCGGGGCATGGAAGAAGTTTATTACGCAGATAATCTAGTCACGTGATGATAACGTTAATTGACTTGGAATTGTCCGGGCGCCCATTGGTGGGGGAAGCGGGTCCGCGCTTAGCGCGTTTATAGCATCTATAGTGCTATTAAGTCCAACAATGACGTCAAAGTGGTCAAAAGACAAAAACGATTTTTACATTGTTGTGTCCTGACAATCATCACATGAGAAGGTCAACAATGAAATACAAATGAATGAGATAGATAAGAACTCTAGGAACCATATTTTCTCTTTGGCCAGCCTGTTTATGCAGCACCCTGTCCTGTTGCATTCCCGCTACCACTTTGTCAGCCAGCGCTTGGTCTGCCGATTCTACTAGTTGTCGCAACAGTTATACTGCACAATCATTACATTAGTCGTGGGCTGGGTTTAGTTTTACACTGTATCAAAGACTGTATTTGCAACCCAACTGTTACGCTATGCACTCACATCACGTAAGGGCTAAAGATAAACATATTCAGCCTCATGTCATATCAACACTGGTTGTGGCTGCAGATTGTCCCGTAAAATGCCCGTTCTAAGTAAGTTTGGGAAGGACAAGGCGGTTGCTTTTGCCGGCGATACAAATAGTGAGATGTAATTGTGTCAAACCAGTGGGTGGTATCAGATGTGTGTATGTGTGTGTGTGTGCATACAAGCCTTTGGTCCGCGTAGCTGCCCAGATCAGTTTGTGGCAGCGCTGGGGTCGGCTGGCGGGGTCATGGGACATTAGGCACACGAACACCAAGACTATACTGTTAGCGTTACTTGCTCTTTTTTGAAATCTTTAGAAACTTGTAGACTCATTTGTTCCAAGTATTCTAGCTAGTGAACGCTAACGTCATTTTTATGTTCTTTTCCTCTCTCCGCACTAACACTCACGTCACAAAGGTGCCGAACAATCGGGTTAATCTCCAACAAACCCTAAATCATCATCGTCAAACATTCAAAGCGTGAATAAGACTCAATACCGCATTCTTCTACTCCATACTTGGTATCAGCAATCCGTGGCTCCCTAGACGGCGCCTCGTCTATTCGTTTATCAGTCCCATCTTTGGCGATTTTGCGTGGGTGGTTGGTCCACTGTCAACCGCACCTGACAGCTGCGACGGCCCTAATAGCCTCCAGACCTGTGGCGCCCCCTCTCCATCCCCTGTAAACCCCGCCATCGACCTGCCGCTCGCCACTGAAACCCTGCAGGCCATTTCTAGATTCGGGTGGTCTGCCTGCGTCCAGTCTCAAAGCCGCTCCTTCCCATTCTCCTTGCTGGCTCGCTCATTCTTCCACTGTCTCCTCCAGTTTGGACATTGTCCGTCTCGTCGAGCCTCATATCTTAGAGCTCGTCTCAAACTCTTTAGAATTCTAGCCGTGAGCTATCGTTTAACCAGCGCCGCTCCCAGACGTTTTTTGCCCTTGCGCCGTCATTAGACTGTTTGTAGTCGTTGAATCTACTTGATCGCACCGCAAATTCCTTATACAACCCGACTCGGTTCTCCACGTACATTTTCCGGCCCTACGGAGCCCGAGTGGCCTCGCGACCGTAATCATGTTCAGCGCCTTTAGTGCGTCGTCTATGCCCAAGCGGCTACTGAGACATGCCCTCTCCAGATTAGATCTGCTGGATACAGATGCGATCGATGTTGATAACCTCGATTTTGCGATCGGCCGCAACACGGTCCTGGAGTTTCGTGATGTCGGCTTAAAGTTAGAGGCAAGCAAAGCCATATTTCAAGACATGTGAGCTTATTTGAGCTTAGAACTAATGCGTTTCTTTTTAACTGTAGAAATTAGAACGGTTGTTACAACTTCCGCCCAATCTACAAGTACGACAGGCCCGAGTGGCGCTTCTCCGAATTTCGGTGCCCATGAATCTTTACACCAGCCCAATAAGCGCAAATGTCGTTGGCGCTACGGTCTGGTTATCTTTAGTCAACGATGCCAGCCCAGCCGAGCCAGAACCTCTCGCCGATGAGCTGGTTGGGCTGAACGCCGCAGATTTGGCCCAGTCTTTCCTCGAGATGCAGTCCATGACAGAAAAGAGGGCCTTAGAAAAAGCTCTCCAAAATGATCGCTCAAGTCTTAGTGGTGAAGAATCAGACGATGACACCGATAGCGAGTCAGTGGCTGTCGGCACCGGACAGCCCTTATCGTTACCGGGATTTTTGACAGGCTTCATCCAGGGTGTCGTGGATAGAGTGGAGATTAGCATCGGTGACGTCACTTTTCGGTTTGAGACCGAAATCCCAGCGCAACTCAACTCTAATGAGAAGGAATCCGCAAGTTTTGTGCTCAAGCTTGACAGCATACAAGTGGAAGGTGTGACTTCTGCCCCACCAATACCTGCAACATCTGCAGGCGAAGAGACTGCAGCCACTATACTTGCAAGCCGCGAGGGAAAGCGCCATGTACAGCTTTCAAAACTCAGAGCTTATCTGGTATCTGACCCGCGCGTCTTTTCAATATTTTCCACATCTTCACCATCCGGAGTACCAACGAATTTAATCCGGGATGGCTCTGATTTACTCGCAGGCCCTGATGTTACCTTGTACCACGGGGAGGACTTCCTCACGGGTTCTCCGGCTGTCTCAAATCATTCAATGGACCGTGCATCGACTGCAGAACAGAATGAACCATCAACACAACAAGACGAAGACCCTGAAACTCCGCGACAGCTTGCTACTCAAATTTCCGACTCTGATTCACATGCCTCTGTTTCCCATCTTCCACCACTATCGACACAAGACAGTATTCACAGTCAGGGTCACTTATCTGAAGGCGGTTCAAGCGACCTGCTCCTCAGCGACAATGAAGACAATGGCGAAGATCAGGGTCTTCATAGCTTGGCAAGTCTTCCACGCAGTGAGTCCTCTAGTGAAAATGGAGATGAACTATTAGAGTCGCGCATGTTCACGCATGACGAAGCCGAAAGCTTGTATTTAAGTGCAGCTTCCCTCAACAATTCATCATCCGCGGAAGTTACGGCATCCAGGAGCTCAGCATACGCAAGTGAAGATATTTCTGGTCCCCTTGCCAACATAAATCTTGGGGATCTCGATCCAACAGGTTCTCACGAATCGCCACCCCCTGTCACATTACCCGAAGAGGACAAGGAGAATGATCCTTTGGAGCCCATCAAGTCTATTCACATGCCCGGTGGATTCGGAGGTTGGGACAGCCCTGTTGATAATTACACACATGCTGCGAAACACACTCCGCCGATCGAAGAGCCGTCAACCCCACGCTTAGTACCCGTTGTCTCCGAACCATCAGCCAGTCAACCAGAGCCATCAGTTCGACCACCCACACCAGAAGGCCCTATTCGTACTGCCAAGGAGATTCTTTCTTTGGACAGTATCTCGATCTTCTTACCATCCCACCCCACGACTACTCCACTTGGTCCCGAAAATGTAGACGATGGTGTCGACCAATCGACTGGACTTGCGACCTCTATTTCCCCTGGATCTGTTTCAATGTATCAGACTGTTGAGAGCTTGGCTGATCTTGATGCGAGCAGATTTGCTGCACAGAAACCCACACCCAATGCGCCGCAATCGATCGAAGTCGAGCTTTCACCAATTCAAGTCAAGTTTGATGTGACTTTGGGGTTCATGCTTGCATCTATGGTCTCTAAATTCTTGGAAATCTTCGACACACCAGGTTCCACGGATGTATCGCAAAAGAAGTCTGCAGCCGCAGCTTCGAGTTCCACGGCGGCAGACCCGACTCCTTCGAGTGTAAAGGTTGCACTGCAGCAGATTTCGCTGCTTCTTGTTAACAATGTCCGCCCATTCGAAACACCCGACTCAAAGATCAAGGCACCTTCGGATTACACATCCACCCGCGAAAGCGACGTGCTATTCCGGACTGATATTCGTGATATCACTGCTACCTCGACCATTGAGGGTGATAAGACCCAAGCCAAATTGTCCATTGGTAAGGTGAACATGGGTTATAGCCAGCACCCCGCCGATGATGTTATGAGGTTCGAGTATCAAGCTATGCTCCAAGCATCAATTAGAGATGCTTTCCCCGAGAAGGGAGCAGATATCGAAGTTTCTATGACCAAGTCGCCCGCGGAAACTCGCACCACGGTTTTAACGTTGCCACTGGTTTTGGCACTGGATACTACTCGATTGGATAACTTCCTTTCACGATTTGATGGTATACCGGGTCTTGCAGGCATGATCACGACAATGTACAACCACATGCCTACTAGACAACCTCGGGAGCAGCCAACGCCACGACCAAAGAAAGCAACCCGCGGCGTGCGATTCGATGAAGGACCTCCGGTGGATTCCGGACCAAAGACTGATATCAGGGTTGGAGGTGTTCAAGTGCGCATCATCGGTAGTTCCTGTAAGCTGGAATTGGATACCACATCGCTTAAGACGTCGATTCGTAAACATGGCATTGCTGTATCTTGTACCAAGATGCAATTTATGGGCCCTCGCACTGGACTAGGACACAATGCCCCAATCACAGCGTCAATTCATGCTTCGCGCATTGAATTCCTCAATCTTCCTACCGACAAGGACACCACACGGCTCTTGGATATCCTTCTACCAGAACATTCAAAGTTCCCCAGCCAAAATGACTTTATGATTGACACTTTGCTGGCCCAGCGTAGGAAGGGGCCCGTTCTTAAAGTGAAGATACAGAAGATACAAACGCGTGTATCCAATACCAGTCAACTCGAGTGTCTTAAAGACCTTGGAGTTGAGTTGTCTAAGCTGGCGGAGATTGCTAAATACCTACCAGAGGATGACCGACCTGGGATTTTGACGTTGGCTGACATTGACGACATGTCGGTTGCTGCTGAACTCAGCGGCAAGCTCGGGACATTCCATGGAAGCTTGAAACAGGTCGAGGCTGCTCACATTGGGTTTCCGGCTCTTGTGTCAGTAGGAGTTGGTTCTGTGTATGTCGACCGCAATGGTAGCGAGGTGCTTGTTGATTCTATCCGTAATATCGCAGTACCGAATCTACCACAAACAGCTGGAATGGCTGTCCGCATACAAATGCTCGGCGATCAGCCTGAACCCGTGGTCAAGATTAGAATCCAGGACACAGCAGTCGAATACCATGTGCCAGTTTTGATGGATTTGATGGGCTTAGAGCCAGGTACTACCGCGGAGGAGTTTGAGTCATCATTGGCCGCCTCTGTTGCTAACCTAGGGGATGTTGCCAATGCCAACATCAGCATGGACGGTTGGTCAGAGCCACAACTGAAGAAAGCCTCGGAGAAGGTTCCCTTGACAATTCAACTTGGCCTTCGTGATGTTCTGGTCGGATTGAATCCTCTGAAGAACCCTGCCAAGATGTATGCGGTTATTTACGAGAGTAACCTCAGCAGCACGGTCCCAGAGGACGGAGATTTCGTCGCCAATGTTGAAATTGGCAAGGCATGGCTCATGCTCACCAACGACTCCGAAACACTTTTACTGGCCAGTGAGGTTAAACACGGGAAGGACGAACACGCCGAATCCTGGGTGACGAGTGGTCTTAGCCAGCGTGGTTTTGCCCAGGTTAGCTACCTTTCTTCGGCAATAATCACAGCTAAAAGCCATCGCCTACCCGACGAGGATGTCCGGCAGATGGAAGTTTCAATGTCAGATATGATGTTGATCTTGGAGACGTGCGCTGACTCGACGCAGACCTTGATTAACCTTGGAAATTGTCTGACGCCACCGTCTCCCCCAAGCACCGCCATCAAATATCGCACTGCCCGTGAAGTTCAAGATCTTCTTGCTTCTATCTCTGGGGAAGCCTTTGGCCGCGCCGAGGGTGATTACGACTTCGATAACGACTTTGCTCACTTTGAGAACGGAGAAGGTGGGGATTCGGATTATGACGAGCTCTCAGCTGTTGGAAGTATTGCCAATCTCCAGGAGGAGTTTGACGGCGCCATTGAGGGATCTTCGACTCAGCGTTACCGGCAGCATTCTGCAATGCGAGGAGAGAAGTTGTTTGATGCCACGTCGATGACAAATTCTGTGGTTTCGGATTTTGGTGATCGTTTACCAGTTGAAGACGGTGATCAAGATGAACTTCCAATCTCTCTGGAGGATGATGATAACGAAAGTGCCCAGTCAGGGAGTGACCTAATGATCGACTCCAACTTCTTTAGTGGCCAGGATGACGTTGCCGAGTACGTTCGTCTTTGGGACACTTCTAAGGGAAGGTACAAGCTAGCAACCAAGACTCTGGCAAACAAGAGTCCATTCCGTATGACGGTACGCAACGCCCGTGCGTTCTGGCATCTGTTTGACGGATATGACTGGGACTCCACCCGAACCACCATCAGCACTGCGGTGAAGGGAGTCCAGACCAAGGCTATGGAACGACAGCAACGCCTAGCTACCGGTGACTTTGAGGTTGATGATGAATCAGAATCTGATGCCGACAGCGAAGTTGGCGACTTCTTGTTCAACTCTATCTACATCAGTGTGGCACCCAACCAGGACCCTCATGACATTACTAGTGCCATCAACCGACAAATTGGCGACACTGGGGATACTGAGTCAGTTGCTACCTACACGACTCAAAACTCTAACAGCACCATCCGCCAGAACCAGTCCCGGCGGTCCACAAGGTCTTCTTTCGGCCAAGGCCAGCCACGTCAACAGCAACTTCGCCTCCAGAGAAGCCGTCGTCACAAGATTTCGTTCGATGCATCTGGCATTGACGCGGATATTCACGTGTTACCCGAAAACAGTGGCCCGACTCAGAACTGCGTCAATGTCCGTGTGAAGAGTTTGGACATTGAGGACCACTTGCCACAGTCATCGTGGAACAAGTTTGCTACATATGATCGGGACCACGGAGAACGGGAACTTCACGCGGACCAAGTCCAGCTAGAGCTTCTGAACGTCAAGCCTGTGGCTGATTTGGCTGCTACCGAATTTGTTGTGCATGCCAAAGTGCTGCCTCTTAGACTTCACGTTGACCAAGACGCCCTCGACTTTTTGATGCGCTTCTTCGCTTTCAAGGAGCCAACATCTACCTCAGCACCCAGTGCTCCGGGTGATGCTCCATTTGTTTCAAGATTTGAGATCGAACATATCCCCGTCAAGTTAGACTTCAAACCTCGCCGTGTTGATTACACGGCTCTTCGGTCTGGTAAAACTTCAGAACTGATGAACTTTGTGACGTTGCAGGAGGCACGAATCATGCTCCGTAGGATCATGTTGCACGGCATTTCCGGGTTCGACACGGTAGGCCAGATGTTGAATGACCTATGGACGCCAGATGTGACCAAGACTCAACTTCCCACAGTACTCGCCGGGTTGTCTGTAGTTCGGCCGCTCGCAGATGTGGGATCTGGTGTTCGTGATTTGATCGAGGTTCCTATTGCCGAGTACAAGAAAGACGGCCGTATTTTCCGGAGTATCCGCAAGGGTGCTCTCCAATTCGCTCGCAACACTGGTACCAACGTTATCAAGCTTGGTGCCAAAGTCGCGGTTGGAACCCAGACGGCTCTTGAGAACGCTGAAGGCCTCCTCACCAATACTACTCCGGCACCGGCACAAAGCCACATGGATGAGCCTGCTCGGGTCATCTCTCCTTACGCAAACCAACCGCCTACCGTTATTCAGGGTCTTCGTGGTGGTTACACCAGTCTAAGTCGTGATGTACTTTTGGCTCGTGACGCCATCGTTGCTGTGGGTGCGCAGGTGCTTGAGAGCGAAGGGGCGGCTGGAGCAGCCAGAGCTGTCATCAAAGCAGCGCCGACGATTATTTTTCGTCCAGCTATCGGTGGAGCAAAGGCTATCGGGCAGACTTTACTTGGTGCACAGAACAGCCTGGATCCGGCGAACAAGAGGAGAGTTGAGGATAAGTATAAGCATTGAGGCGTGGTTATGTGTGATGATTTATGATATGGGGATGTTTGTCCATTGTTTGGGCCCTTTTTGACCCGGTTTGCTTTTCTTTTGGCGTTTGATTATGGCATTTTTCATTTTGGTCTTAGCTTGTTTGATGGATGGGTAACAGAAGAGCATGTTATGGTGTTGCACATGATGGTTGATATGTAGTGTTGTACTGTCGATTGAATATCAAGTTTGTACTCATCTGTTTTGATTATACCTGGATGTATGTACATACATGTCATATGAATCACTATTAATAAACAGCCAAAGTTGAACAAAATACAGATGTATTGCGTCAAAAATCTAAAAAGCCAAAACCCAAGATATCCTAAACCTAACAAATAAAAAGAAAATCCAATAAAACGCCGATGTCGAGTTCGTATCCAAGTATAAAATATGCAAAAGGAACCGCTCACAATCACTACCAAGATATATTTTGTCCAGAAAGGGGAGAAAGAAGGAAAAGAAATAGAAGGACGATAGACAAAATGATAACAAGATAGTAGACTGTGTGACAAGAGGTCTGCAAAAATGAAGTCCCGAGTGCACGGTAATTTTCCCCAGATGGGGGGTTTTTTCGACGACGGCGGCATCAACACCGGTCTTTTGGAATTAGATCTTCCGTGATAGCGAGAGTATTTGAGGAGATGACGGGTGTCTACTTTGGTAGTATGGATACTAAGATAGAGAATAGATCATAGATACGGGATGCTCGCAATAGTGGCTACACGGCCACCGTTCCAGGAATGGCTCATTTCTTCCTAGCCAGTATAGCGGAGCTCGTAATTTGATGGAACCATCCTCATCGAAGTAGTCCAAACAGCACCTCAATAGACAAGACCTTCACCTCTTCATTCACCAACGCATATCATGATATACCGTTTACCGGATGATCATATCCTCACGGGCAGGGCCGGTACCAATGTAACCAACCTTGACCTCGCAGAACTCCTCAATGAAGTTGACGTAGGCCTGGGCCTTGGGGGGAAGGTCCTCCCACTTCTGGACAGAGGTGGTAGGAGACATCCAGCCCTCAAACTCCTTGTAAACGACCTCAACGGTCTCAAGAAGAGACTGCGAAGCAGGGAACGAAGGAAGCTCCTCGCCGGTGCGGGGGTCCTTGTAGGCAACGGCAACCTTGATGGTGGGGAAGGTATCAAGAATGTCCAGCTTGGTCAGGTTGATGGAGGTGTAGTGGTTAATGTCGTTAGAGAACTTGACAATGACCAGATCCAACCAACCGCAGCGACGGGGACGACCGGTAGAGACACCGACCTCGTGACCAATCTTCTGAAGCTTGACACCATCCTCGTCAAAGAGCTCAGTGGGCATGAAGCCACCACCGACACGGGTGGTGTAGGCCTTGACGACACCAATAACGTTCTCAACCTTGCGGGGGTCAAGAGCGAGCTAAAAAAGGTGGATATGGTTAGTGATTTGTGGGATATTGTTAAATGTGGAGTCGATCGCGAATGCGGGAGCTAACGGCCCAAGGATCCATCTAGGATAGTCCTTTGGCGAATCAAGGGACAAGAAATGGGGCCGCGGGGGCAGTTTCCAACTAGCTCCTACAATTTCGTTTTCCGTGGTAAATGTGAGTTTTGGTAGTTACTTACACCAGTGAAGATACCGCCCAGAGAGCAGTTAGAAGAGGTGACGTAAGGGTAAGTACCAAAGTTGATGTCCAGCATCAGAGCCTGAGCACCCTCAATCAGCATCTTGACGCCCTTCTTCTGGGCATCGTTGATGAGAGGAATAGCGTCGACGACGAAAGGAGCAAGGTCGACACGGTAGTTCTTGAAGCGCTTGATCTCCTCCTCGACATCGTACTTCAAAAGATCGCCGAAGCGCTTCTTGAAGCCGGCAGCCAGAGTACGCAGCTTACGCTCGAAGAGCTCCTCCTCGAACATCTCACCCAGGGTGATACCAGTGCGCGAAGCCTGGGTGCTGTAGGTTGGGCCAATACCACGTCTGGTGGTGCCGACGGCGAGAGAGCCCAGCTCAACCTCCTCAAGACCGTCAAGGCAGATGTGAAGCTCGGTGATGATGTGGCAGCGGTCCGAAAGAAGGATGCGCTCACGGGGGTTCTTGAGACCCTTGACTTCCAGATCGGCCAGCTCCTTGAAGAAGGTGGGGACGTGGACGACGGCACCGGAACCGACGAGGTTCATGCAGGCGGGGTTCAGAAGACCCGAAGGCAGAAGGTGAAAGTCGTAGCTGACGCCATTGACAACGACGGTGTGGCCGGCTGTTACAATGTTAGTTTGGGTTCCAAAACGGGATGTAGTAGTCTATATCCATGGTCTCAGATGTGTCAAGCGAATGCGATCAAACGATGACACCAGTCCAATAGGATATGACGTGACAATGGGTGGGATATTTTTGTACCATTGTGACCACCCTATAGAGTTAACAATAAAATGTTAGTTATGCACTGTAGCGGGGGAGGGGTAAAAGTCGCATCGCCCATTCTAATTGTGTGCCACAGCAACATCAAATAGAAATTGACGAGCCAACCAATGCAAGCCATGAGCCGCTTAGCGTACCTGGGCTCTGCAGCACAGCTGCACATCGCGACTGAGAATATCAGTAAGCTTGCCCTTGCCCTCATCGCCGAACGACGATCCAAGCACAATAGTCGCCATTTTGAAGAATGTCGAAGAAGAAAAGTCTGGCTATTGTAGGATGTGTAGAGGTGACTCCAAAGAGGAGTAAGAGAAAAAGAAAGAAGAAGGCTTCGCCTCGAGAGAAAAAATCTCGGCCTGGTATAAGTATCTCTCTAACTTGTAGGCTAGGTACTGGCGTAGGATCGGGGGTCACATTAATGAGCCACATCTAATTAGCGGACGGAGGCTGCCAACGCCTGACTGACAGAGGAGTTGCGGCGTAAACGCTTCCGTATTCGCATAAGTGATTGCTAGCTGGATAGTGGGGGTATGTTGTAAATGGTAGGTGCAAATTTAGTGTCTACGGATAGGGAATGAATGAGGTTTAATGTTGGAGCTACAGTCTATGATACAAAGTTCATTTTAAGAATGCTAGATGACAAAATATCTTCATCCCGTGAGAAACGGCGGACTATCGACATAGATGCAAATTTCATCCACGGGAGTCATCCGGCCATCATCGCCCCGGAAAGCCAACGTCAAAGCTTTTTTCTTTCCGCACTGCGACTAATAAGCATGCAATTGACGCTGTAATTGGTTCGTGGGGTTTTTGGCCGGTCATGGCGGGGCAACAGGACGGTGGCGTGCTGGACCAAGCCGCGGAGAAAGACCAAAATGTGACTAATAAAGATGCGGGGCTAGGTTCCAGCTGCTTTGGGTTTAAGTGTGGCGTTTTTCGTAGGAAACAACCGGATGGTGGAGCTTGTGGGAAAACTTCAGCCTGGTGATGATAAGAAATGTGCCGCCGCCCGGCGGGTTGGTGATTGGATTGTGGTGGTTATGACGTAGTAAAAATTTGGTGGATGTTGAAACACGTGATATGGATAGACTACATACGAAAAACCCTTGCACTGAACGTTGTTGTGTGGCATGGATATGAATAAAATGGTCTGTTTCTATTTACATCGGATATCCTGTCTTGTTATGTTTGACACATTTTCATGTCCCAGCGTTCGATGATGCCATCACGCCCTAGTGATTCCGACGTCGGGTGCAGATCCGGTTTTGGTCCTTGCGGCGAATGTCATGTTTGTGACATAGGGTTAGAAAAATGTGAGTGGGACTCGATACATAACCCTTGTATGTTGATAATGGAGCAGGGTTTATATCTACCGATTATGACGTTCCTCGGCTGCGATATGAGTGGTTTGTGATAGTTATTTGGAGACAAAAATCTTGGCTCGTTATGTAAGTAACAAGTAAGAAATACGTACGGAACCAAACCAGGAGGATATCATCAGGTAATATAGCCGACTATCTCCAATCCGTATCCTAACAGTTGACCGCCCAACCACCCATATGTCACAACAGAACGCCATGCCCCCAAGGCTTATCTGAGGGTCAAATAAAGTCCGTGCCGGAGACCGATCAACAGTTTCTATCTATTTCAAGTGGATTCTTGTCCCTTTGAAGGAGCGAAAAGCTACCTACAATACACCAAAGTGTCGTCAGCATTGCTATGCCAAGTCCTTTCCATCAGTGAAAGGATTCTTGTGCCAAGACGACAGTGTCGTTGATGTAACGCAAATTCACTGGCCCCTGGGCGGCCCGCCACCTGGAAATGTGCTTGAGGTGAATTCATCGGAGGGCGTCGCTTTTTTTGCGGTATTATCCTACCGATGTATACCGATATAGGGTACATCTATACACACGGCAGCGGAGAATTCTATGTAGGATGTTTGTTTGGTTTACGAACTTGTCGTTGGAGGATCAAGTTCTCGGTCCTCTTACACACGGCGGGAATTAAAAAGGAACCCAAGTCCCGGTCAAATATCCATGCTACCTGATAAGAAGCACACGACTAACACTGTGTCATGTACACACAACCTAAAATTCACATCTTCGGATGCAGAAAAACAGCAGACAACTAGAACTCTCGTCATTCAATCAATTCGCACAAGTTGGGACCATGGATCGATCCAGGCTGCATGAAACCCCACACCCAAACGTGCCTGGCAGAACCACTTATCGTCATCGAGGCTTGATATGTCGATTGGCGGGATACATGACGCGCGAGCCACCATATGGCCAGGTTGATGGCAGTTGTAGAATTTCTAGACTAACGGGTGAGTTCCTATCTATTCGATCCTGATCAGGTCCAAGGTGATGGTAGGATTCATGGAGAGTCTGTCGGCCGGCACAGCGTGGTAACGGGTATTAGTGATTCTATTGTTCACAGAAACGACAGTATATTGGAGATATGCTTCGTCCCCATATCAAAACCAAAATGATAAACCAATCATGTAAACAGTGGTTAAGACGCCGTGTCACCCGAAAACCGCCGGGAATATGGCATGCAATGCGGGCCATTTCGTAACTGATGCTATTCATATCTGATGGGGAAGAGGGTGTGCTCGGGATGGAATGCCAGTGCGTAGTGGGTGCAGACCTTCTGATGCGGGAATCCAAGTACTGCAGGGAGCTGAAAAGAAGTAAAGGAACATGATCCGTTGTCGTTGACCCGATGCCGCTTCGGCTGTCTATAAAGGCGACTAAAACCGCCCTTCAAAACACTCCTTCCTTCGACTCTTCTCGCCACCTCACTATCATAGCAGAGTTCCATTATCTGGATTCCAACTTTCTGCCATCATTCTTTCATTCATTAGGAGCTCATCATCGCTCATCATTCATTCATTTTGCATTTCATCTTTCTATATACTTCTAATCAATCAAAATGCCCGGTCTCATGTCCCTGCGCAAGGCCACCAAGGCCCTCGCCGCGGCCGCTCTCCTCGCTACCCCTTCCATGGCCGCCCCCAGTGGCTGCAAGGCCAAGAACGAACCCACCCACGGTGCCGTCGCTTCCGAGAACGCCCTGTGCAGTCAGGTTGGTGTTGACGTCATTGCTGACGGTGGTAACGCCGCTGACGCCATGGTTGCTACCGTGATCTGTGTCGGCACGGTTGCTATGTACCACAGTGGTATTGGTGGTGGTGGCTTCTTGCTTGTCAGATCTGCCAATGGCACGTACGAGTTCGTTGACTTCCGTGAGACGGCTCCTGCCGCTTCTTTCCAGGATATGTTCAACAATAACACTGCTCTCTCTGAGATTGGTGGTCTTGCTAGGTTAGTCCCCAAGTGATAGTTTACAGTACGTCTGAATAGATGACTAACGCACCTCTATAGCGGTGTCCCTGGTGAGCTTCGTGGTCTGGAGTATCTCCATAAGAACTACGGCAGCAAGCCCTGGGCTGATCTGTTCGCGCCCTCTATCAACTACGCTCGCAACGGGTTCACCGTCTCAGCCGATCTTCAGCACTACATGGACATCACCGAGAACAACGAGTTCCTCGTCGAGGATCCCAGCTGGGCTGTTGACTTTGCCCCCAACGGCACCCGTGTCGTTGCCGGCGACATCATGACCCGCAAGCGCTACGCTAACACCCTAGAGATCATCGCTAACAAGGGTGTTGACGCTTTCTACACCGGTGAAATTGCCAACTACACTATTGCTGCTATCCAGGCCGATGGTGGTATCATGACCCTGGAGGATCTTGCTGGCTACGAAGTTGCCCTGCGCGAGACTGCTCAGATTGAATACCACGGCCACAAGCTTACCAGCACCCAGGCCCCATCTGGCGGTGTTGTCACTCTTGCCGCTCTTAACATCCTGTCCGGCTACGAAGACTTCGGTAACCCCAACGAGATTCACCGCGACACCCAGCGCCTTAACGAGGCTATGCGTTTTGCCTATGGTATGCGCACCAAGCTTGGTGACCCTCTCTTCGTCAGCAACCTTACTGAGTACACCGAGAGCATGATCTCCGAGGCGACCGGTGAGCTTGTTCGCAGCGAGATCTTCGATAACCAGACTTTCGGTGTTGAGTACTACAACCCCGATGGCCTTGAGTCTCTTCTGAACCCCGGTACTTCGCACATTTCCGCTGGTGACAAGAGCGGTCTGGCCATCGGTCTCACCACTACTGTCAATTTATACTTCGGTTCCCGCGTGTGCGTTCCCGAGACGGGCATTGTGCTGAACGATGAGATGAACGACTTCTCCATCCCCGGCTCCAGCAACGCTTTCGGCTACATCCCCTCAGAGAGCAACTACATCCGTCCCGGCAAGCGCCCTCAGTCCTCCATTTCCCCCGTCATTGCGGAGAAGGACGGCAAGCTTGAGCTCGTGATGGGTGCTGCTGGTGGTTCTCGCATTATCTCTGCTACCATCCAGAACGTGATTAACGTTCTCGACCTGAACATGAGTGTCATCGATGCGTTGACTGAGCCTAGACTTCACGACCAGGTTTCTCCTGCTTACACCTCTTTTGAGTATGCCTATGACAACGATACCGTGGCGTATCTTAAGGCTCTGGGCCACAATGTCACTTGGGTTGCTCCCGGCTCCAGCACGGCGCAGGGTGTTAGACTTTTGTCTAACGGTACTTTCGAGGCTGCGGGTGAACCTAGACAGACTGCTTCTGGTGGTTATGCTGTTTAAGTTTGGTAGTATGAAAAGGTGGCCATAGTAGGTGTTGATAAATCATTTTTTTGCATAGAAGCATTTTAATTTTCAATTGTTTTCTCTTTATTTGTGTCTCAGTTTTGTGAATTGTAATCTTCAACCTAAGTGACAGGAATTGGTGGTCTAACTAAAGTCTAATATCTGAGGTAACTCTCGCCTAACAGTGGGGCGAGCTACACAAACCTGAAGGAACAAGACGACCCCATAAATATAGAGGTTATACCAACAGTTACACAAGATACTTCACGATGTTGAATTACATTGAGCCTAATTGGGAATGTATGGCGAGGTTTAAATCGCCAGATGTAGGAAACTACGGTTTACAAATCAGGAGTGGTTTCGTCACTGTTCAAACTACAGAAGTAGACCCGCGAGAGCCAGAAATTAGCGGGACTCGTCGCATTATAATCCCATATGGAGACAACAAACTAGCACATTCAACTGGCGACTAAACATCTCGAGTAGAAGCTCCCGGGCATGGACTTCTGTCTGTGTGTCGTAGCATGATTCCTTGTTCATTGATGGGACGCATGTATGTATGTAGCGTTGATGAAGATTGTATGTACGGAGTTGCAGTAGTTATTTTGTTGAATGAGGCAACTTTGGTATTGGACTCTTCCTTAGAGTGACTATTGGCAAGACTCATAAGATGGTAGTCACCTAAAACTACATCTACGCACACAAGGATAACCTTTTCTCGTGTTCCGCGGCAACCGAACAACCTTATACAGACTTATAACGTGATCGTAAATCACAAGGGTTATCGACACATCCTTAGGGTCCACAATCACAGCACAGCCACCACTACTGTATCGGGTGCCTTGCGACGAAAAGACCCCGAGAATTCGTATAATCCTCTTTGACTTTGATTTATTCATTGTCGCAGAACCTCTTTTTCTTTTTCGCGCAACAAATCACGACAAAATGGATCGCCAGAAGACCCTCGAAATTAACAAGTCCATCCGGGCCATCAAGCAGGTAAGATGCGCTTTATTCTCTACGCTCCTCCCGGACCTCCGAAATTCCTTAATCGCACCCCTGAATGCAATCGTCGTCTCCCCCACATTCTAACCGTCGCTTCTCCATAATATCAGGAACTGGAAAACCTCCTTGGCCAAGGCGTTCTCTCCGAATCCGCCTTTGACAGCATCTCCGCCCAACTCCCCGCTGAAGGGTCCCTTTCGGCCTCCGCTGCGCCAGTCGCCGCCGCCGTCGCCGCACCCCCTCCTTCCTACGCGCAGACTCCTGCTCCGGCTCTCCCCCAGCGTGCCGGCCCGCCTCCGTTGGCTGTTGCGCGTGCGCTGTACGCTTATAACGGCCCACAAGCTAATGATTTGTCGTTTGCCAAGGACGACCGGATTGAGGTGTCGCAATATGTTAACCCTGATTGGTGGGCTGGTCGGAATGCCCGGACAGGCCAGGAGGGTTTGTTCCCGAGTAACTATGTGCTGGTAGAGGGTGATAAGGGCTTTACTCCTGCTCCTGCGCCAGCACAGCAGTATGGTGGTTATGCGGCGCCGGCGCCTGTTCAGCAGAACCCATACAACGCTGCAGTGCCACCGATGGCTGTCGCAGAAGAATGCAAGGAGAGCGGCGGCAAGAGTAAGCTCGAAGAGGGCGGTAAGAAGTTTGGCAAGAAGTAAGTACTTTATTACATGTTCTACAACAACAGCTACTGACAGATTACTAGGCTCGGAAATGCTGCCATCTTTGGTGCTGGTGCCACGATTGGTTCCAACCTTATCAACTCCATTTTCTAGGAGTTCAGCGCGTGTTCTTATGATGTATTGATACTTTTAGTTCTATAGCATAGTATATCTAGTTTTGATTTGTACAAGCAGACGTTTACATTTCGGCAGTGATCTCTATTATAAAAGCAAGAATACTGCTATGTCAGTCCTTGAGAGCAGAACCACTCAGCAAGTATAGGAAGGCCCCAACAGGTATCACAGAATACAAACCGGGTAATTCAGAGGCAGGCCAAACGTAGCGTATATTCGGTGGGTTAAGCATGAACAGGGAGCGATTCTACCATAAGATGAACATTTAGAAATACAACAGAATATAAACCAAAACACCTATTATTCACCACATATTACGATCAGCTGCTGTGCCTATTCTATGCCAACATGGTTCCTTTATTCTTTTTTTGGCCATCTTTGTTGTTTGCGTGACACCCGCACAAGGTACACTTCACCCTCAATTACAAACTGCTGGTCCGTGGTTCATTCGAGCAGAATAGGAATCGATGCCGAAGCTGGTTCGCTAAGAGATTATAAGGTTGGCACCGCCACAAATTATAACGCCTCCAAGAGAAGTAGAAACACCTATGTAGTCATCTAGGTATACAAATTTATCATGAGTATGGGCAGGTTAGTACTACGATTGAAGACAATCGATACAGCGCCTCTCGTATAGTGACGTTATGCCATCTTGTAGTGACTAGACTGCATAATCGCTGTTTACACCCCATCTCTGTAGTAGTAGAAATGACTACGCTCGCCCCCAATTCTGCAGCGGCCCGTATACAGCTATGCACAACCCTGTAGTCGTGCTACGTCAAGGACCTCGGTTGTCCGGAGCTATCCTGACTCGTTAACGTCTAGGTAAAACACATGAACGGTGAATGAATACCTGAACTGTTGCAATTCCCTAAAAACTTTGCGTGGTGTCGTGTGCTAGTTTGATCATGTACCGAGCAGATAGAACGCAGACGACCTAGAGATATACCAGACCACCGTGGGTTCAATCTTGGTTCGCGGTAGCCTGGCTGAAACAATCGACTTCGTAAGAGATGGATAACCAATGGAGGTCACAAATGAGTGTCAGCGGTGAGAACCTGCCGACGCGAGTTTGAGTCGACTTGGGATGTAGTTAACCCCCCTAAAGCCAAAAGTGTTAGTAGAAAGATCTAAATCGGGTTGAAAACATCGTGAGTAGTCAATATCGCCACTAACAAACCGCCACAATATCAGGTGCCCCTAAAGCCTAATCAACCGCGAACGCCTACTCAGAGCAATAACTTCCCCGAAGGGACATTAACGAGCTGTGTTGGGAAGGGAACAGACGAGGAAATTGGTTTGAAGTGGCCAGAGAAGATATCGTATATGATCTCCTTGGTCCGACCATGTTTGTCATTTCAAACTAGTAGAACCTTAGAAACGAGAGAATCGTAGACTTAAAGCTGGCCGCTCATGTATACCACACCACCAGAAAAGCTATATGGGACATCAAACTGATCGAGGAAAAAGAGGGAAGTGTCCGAACCACCCTGATGGAAATGGGAGGACTCTTTGTCCATCGACATATGACTCAAGATGTCTTGCCTATCGGGCAGCTCACAGTCTAAATCTTCATTCCCATTAACAGCGTCACAGCATACATATTCTGGATTCGTAAATTCAAAACCCGAACTGACCCCCACAGTAACATTGTTATCAAAGAAAACAGTCCCATCACTACCAACTTCCGATGGGCCACCAGTGCAAGGCTCAACCGATTCATCATCCTGCCCACGACCTAGGCCACGAGCAGCTGAAAGTACCGAGATAATGTTGTGATATCTTGCCCGCGCAATGTTGTATTTGTAGGTATTGCGTTTTGAGATACCGGGGGCAGAATGAGTGATTTGTTTCGACGAACTGATCGCGAGTCTGTCTGGAATCGTCGTGGTCTGCGGTCCGAGGCGGGCCGAATCACATGTTCCAGTTCTTGTTGTCAAGGTGGACTTTCGTCGGGCTTTAGCAACCTTAAAGGAGAGTTAAATGTTAGACAAGGTTCAACTTATGTTGCTCTCAAAGGGTATGTTCTTCGCTAACTTATCACAGGTAACAGGTGCACTTACAACGCTAGCAGTCGAAGAAGATTCGTATTCTTCTGAAGAGGAAGACCTAGCGGCCGATGATTGTTGTTGTTCCGTCATCCAGTATGCTTTGAATCGGCGTGATAGACGATAAAGTTATCACGAGAAGGAACAGTAATTTGACGCGGCATGCTATTGCTGCTCTCTATATTTTTGAGAAAATAGGATAATATCTACAGTCGTGAACAGGAGAGGAAGGGGGTCGACACTTATATATATCGAGGGACTGTAAAGGGGGCAGCCGTGTCGCACAAGACATTGTAAATTCCGATCGTTTACTTGTCGAAAGTGTATTGAGAATAAAGAAATTGATCATGCGTCAAATCTTTACAAAGTGTGCTCATGGAACTGACGGGAAGTCTTACCCGGAAAATTCGGGCCTATGCATGTATTGGATTGAGTAGTCAAAGAACATAGTTGCTTACAAATAGATAAACACATAAACACATTGTGTTATTCGTTGTATGTATGTACATATGCACACTGACATACGCCTCGCGTTACATACGCTTGTACTATAGGGCACCTATGTAGTCGCACTTTCTGTTTACTCCATGTCAGTCAAGTCTGCCGTGACCTAACGAAAGGAGACCATTGAGTGCCGGTTGATTACCAGCAAAGCAGATCTGTAGATTGGAAGAGAGCAACAAGAAACACGACATCGGGTCTCGTAGGAAAGCGCATTACCATCCAAACGGTAGTCTTGGTTGGCGAATCAGGGAGCTACATATCAAGTGCAATATTTTTCAGGCAATCTTGATGTCCCGGTCAACGGAATTAGGATAGAGAGGCCAGGACCTGAGTGGTGTACCTGTAAAGTCTACCTCCAATATTGTCATAAGCACGAGAGGCCGACCCAACTCTGCCCAACATTTGGAGAACAAAGGCAAAGTACCGCGCGTAGATAACACTCAGACTGGGCGGGTGAGCTTTTGCAGCCAGACCTTAAGCTCAAAATGTACTTTTATAAGACGATGATGCGATATAGAGATTTATGTATGTATGTACATGCACACTTACAGGTAACTAAGTGTATTACCTACTGGTTCGTCATGGCTAGCGCGCACACGCGGGGCCAACAAGGTGCTTGATGCAGTTATGATGAATTAGTCACGTTGGTGTACTTCTGCCGTCTGACGAGGGACATTTTGACACCGGGGTGCCTATAGTGACGACATTTGAGAGGCCGGAGACATTCCACTCAGCACCCACAATAAAAGGTGACTATGTTATGGTATCTCAATAAACCCCTAAGCTTTAAAGTGTTACATGTGTTTGCGTATCTTAGACCTTTACGAGGCGAGGACCACACGGCAACAACTCCAATGCAGTCATGTTGCGTTTACTATATACACACTTCTGGGTCTGTCTGTGTGGGGACACTATCAGTGAGGCGATACTACGGGGCTTAAAATTTATGGGGTATCTTAGCAAAACTAAACCCGGTGATGCTATTAACGGACCACTCTGTGTTCCGCGTCGCGGAAAAGGCTTTTGGTCACGAACCCGAAATACAACTGTCGGACCCCACAATCTATGTCTCTAACTAGGTACATACATGCATGTGAACATTGGTCAACAGTACCCCCCGCTACGACAACAACAGAATGTATCCGATTGGTTCCAGGCTTCAAACCGGCATTGGGGGCGAGTTAGCGAGCACTGCTCAATGGAGGCCGACAGACGGCTTACGTATCACGCAGGAACCAGAGACGTTTGTAAATCAACAGTGCTTAGGAACTCTGGATAACGGTATTTTGTTCTACATACTCTTACCCAGCTCAAGCTGGGTTATTCCTACTACCACGTTGTGATGGTCCATTGTACATAGCTTACGGGATGCGATTGATACACCCCTTCAATCCTAGTCAATACCGGGGGGTGTGGTTGTCTGGACTTGAGATTGGATTTGCTAAACATTACCTAGTGACTATACACTCCCAAGCAAGTGGGTAGGTATGCACCAAAGTAGGTGAATATCGTTCCACTTCAAGGCAGCTGAGTGGACTAATTCGGAACGGTTACCGAGGGGCGACACAGTGTGTTCGTATGCATGAGTGCCAATGGGAATATGTGGATACTCACGACTAGTCAGCACGGGTAGTGGTGGGGACGTGGATAAGGAGATGGACATTCTCTAGGTTGAAATCCGTGGAGCTACGTGCATGTATGTATACTTGTATATGTATTTGTGAGCAAGCACGTCATTGGCGTGTAGTTGACGGATTGGGAGGCATCAGCATACCACTGCGCCAAAAAGAAGCGGAACCTTTGGACTTTGTTGCTAGTACTGTTCTATCATGGACTATATAGGAAGCAGGTCCGTATACAGTGAGAAGAGGTCACAGTGAGCAGCCATCAGACAGGGCAGAGGCTGACAGTAGTGAGACATAAAGGTGAGCTCTTTATTGGTCGGGAGTTAGAACTGCGCATGGTCGGAACATACGCTCAAATGAGAAGCATGATGAAAGTTTTTTCGTAGCAAAGGGTATACTGAACGTTCCTCGACCTCCAGACGTGTCTTCGTCCCACGATTCAAACCTGTCGGTTATGACGTGAACGCGTCGGTGTCTGACAAACATTCTTTTTATTGTAGATGATCAAATACAAAGCCAATACCCCAGATTTTCAAAATATACCCACAAGGCTAATCTAACACCTAGTGTTCGTAACTGTGACGTGACCTGACGCTGCTATATGGTGTCAAGGATACTACCTCTAATTGTTTGGGGGAGGGTACTCCGTGGTGATGACCCAGCTGAGAACCATGTTGGTGGATCCAAACGACTTTCTATTTTGCCTAACGAACGTTCGTCACTTGTTAGGCCGAAATTCCCATCCCAATGACTAGCAAGAGCACGTTTGTGTATGCCGAGATGATTAGGGGTGTGCATACTGGGTCACGGTGTAAGGTGCTGGGGTGGTTCGGTTAGCGTGAGTTATAACTCAAGCCGATATATATCGAGGAAACAGGGCTTAGATCTTTTGCAGGCGGTTCTAGTTAGCATCCAGCGGGAGGGGCGAGTCTCAAGCAATGCGGGGTGCGTGTATATGTAAAAGCGTATATGCATGCATGTGCAGAAACACATTCACCTCATCCTGGGGGGTGAGGACATCCACACGTGGCTCACAGTCTTGACCACGCTAACATGGTTACACGGATAGTGAGGTTCACTCAACACTTTACTATTTTGTAGACATTCAGACCCACGTCATCTCACTACTTTCAATGCATATGCAGCCAAATCGCAAGCCCCAAACGACAAAATTATTGAAACCAAGTTGGAACGTTGCCTTTATTACATTACCATACGCTACTATGTACCAAGATTACAGCAAAAATCAACCATCTTGCCATATGATCTGTGATCAGTCTTCACTACCTTGTCATTAAAGGGACACCCCACCTGCCGAGTTCATGATGTACCTAAGACCAGAGCTTTGAAATCCAATCGGGAGCGCGCCAGCGCGAGAACAATGCTTCAAAAATACGAAAGAAATGACCTTGTACTTGGTCACCGTTTGTTCCCGCGTTAGACTGTTCAGGAGCTAGCAATAACCTAGAGTTTCCCTCCTGGTTTCCTTTGATGTCATCCAATGTGTCTAAGCTCCTTTTCTCATCTGACTCTTCGGCATGAGGATGCCCAAGTTCACTACCCTCCTCTGTATCAGACTCTATAGAGACGGTCCGCGGGTATAGCGAAGTTGGAGGTGACTGGGAGCCAAAGGGGAACATACCAATCAGTAGCATGGAGCTTGGTATGTTAGTCTCAGAACACAGGTCTGTGTCTTTTTCTGCGGTTCTAACCAACATTACAGGACTCTGTGAACGCAGGTCGGGTTCAACTATCGTGGAGAAATCATCAGTCTGTGAGCCATCGAATTTCTCCAAGCATAAGGATGGTTGTCTAGGGACAAGTGGAGGCATCTTGGAGTTCTTCGCAGGAAAGTGTTGGTGGCTAGAGACGTTCTGGAGATGGTCACTCGAGGGTTTGGCTTTACTGGCAGGTGGATTTAGAGAGTGATGTTTGTTTTGAAGAGAAACCACGTTGTATGAGCTATCACAGATAGATGAGGTTTGCTCCGGGGGGTTGGTATTGTTGGTTATGGTAGAGTCTTTCGTCCCCAGGGTCATATGTGCTATTCATTGTCAACTTGTAGCTCGCAGTTTGTTATCACCCGGAACAACCTACAATTAGATCAATATACCGACAAGTCAAGGCTAGCCTAGTCAATGCAAGTGATTCGGCGATGGTTCTTGATTCTAACAATGGGTTTGGGCGTTAGGCCGTGGATAGAGGTAAGAAGGAAAGAAGGTGAAGTAGAATTCATTAAGCTTCTTTCATCCAATAAAGTACAACCTGCGTTATTCGGCGTGAATGGATTTCCGACTCTGATGGTAGTTCGATAGTTTGATAAGAAGGACGGCGACCCTTCTTTTCAGTCAACTTCCTTAGGCGCGGAGGCTGTTTATATATACATGTTGGAGTGTGGCCGGTCATTCGCCACCTTGGGTTTGGTATATGAACGGAAGCTAACCGATGCAATGGCTGCCCGTTATCGGCGAGCAACGGCTTCGACCAAGTGTAGCACTGATGAAACTATGAATATCGGACAACTGTGACGTGGCACCGTTCGCGAATTCTTAAAATGAAAAACACAAAAAACACCTGTGACCCAGGGGAATCTTTGTCGAGTCTTCCTGCATCATGAGCATCGCGTATCCAATGACATGAAGGGCTGCCTGAAGATCCACCCGACGAAATACCCCCATGCATCACAATGACTCATTGATGATGCCGTATCAAGCATTTGGACCACGGTTGTGTAGTATCCTTTGATTAATTCCATTAACAGGACTCTGCCAACAATACAACATCGATGAACTTCACGTTTGCTTTGTTGGCATAAATCCATCTCAGGGCGAACGGGAACACGTGGTGAACAAAATTGTCAACATCGGTTGCCACCATAGTAGTAGCGAATGCATACCAACTTGCTAAATCTATAACAACCCAACCTTGGGTCTCTCCGTCTTCGGAGTGTGGTCTGATTTCCGACGACATTCATCGTGATAACTTTCGGTGGCCTAGGCTGTCGTTTACGGCCCGCCACTTACGGGACAATGGTACCAGCGCCACTTGCATATGCACCAAGCATATCATTTAGCCGATTCACATTGTGCTTCGCTTATCCAACGACTCAAACAAATTCCAAAAAGAGGTTTGTCGGGTCCGACGAATGCTCTGCGCTACAAATTGGTGAGGGGTCTAAAGCTTACATGAACATACTTCCTCAAGACCCAACTGTGGTCGCACTAATAATAGACAAAGGGTATCTTGTGCAACATCACTCGAAAGCACTACTTCGGGACACTAACATCGAGCTCCTTCTTCTTTTGTTTTAGATATACATACATACATACCTTGTCATCCAAGGGTTATCGATGACTAACGCAGCGCTCTCTGATGATGGGTGTGTACACATGATCTATATCATAAACCCGATGCCCAACCCATATTTAAAGCCCATATTACAGAAAGATACGGGTAATCACCCTGATAGCCGTCTACGAGCACGAGATCGGCAATCTACTATCACACATGCTGATGCCTAACAGGGGGCTTCTCCATGGATTAACATGTGTATGTTGACACAATATGTTGTTATTGTGGTCGGCCGATCATGGTCTCAACCTCAAGCCTCATGAATATGTATGTACATATGTATGTATGCATGTCCATACATTTGGAGATCAAGGCTGGTCGTAGCAGTGGGATGCAATGGAACCCGCTAGTTGAGATTTCCGCCCTGACCGGAGCGGCCGGATTTTGTATGTATGTACATACATATGTACATATTTCTTTTTTGATTGGTCATAAACTGAATTCCAGCTTATTACGCACTAAATGCAACATATATCTCAGGTTCAGGGCGATTGGGCGATCATTCTGGGTATTCTCCGCCCTGATGGAATCCGCCCTGTATTGTCGTCAGGCAAAGTCAGGCACTACAGGATTGGTGCACGGAGCTCAACAAAATATGTGCTCCCGTGACGGCATACATATGGTATTGGCATTTGATAGTAAATATTGGTGTGCCACGACTGCTTCAACTCCACCCACCGGTTTCATTCGCAACTGCAAATGATTGGCTCCTTATCCTGCTGCTGACTCTGTCCTGTTGACACAGACGCTGACCAGCAGGTCGAGCCATAGTTACAACCTATTATGACTGTGGCAAGAAAACGATTTCGGACCAAAACTAACTAAGCAGAATTCGCCTCGAGATCCACACTCCACTATGGAAGAATAATTACAATCGCTGTTGAACTCGTTGATTCGCCCATCTCACTACATTGCGAGGGTTGATAAAATGAACAGCTCACATGGGGTATATCCAGAACCCTAACAAACATCAAAATGATTTTAGTATGAGCCAGGATCATCGGCACGTTGGACCGCTACGTCACTGAGGAACCGAAAGTACGCAGTGACTCAAACTTGCGAGTTACATCAGTCATACATAGTCAATAAATCAAGAAAATTTCTACTTTGGGACATTGGATGGGTCGATACACATGTGAATATCTAGAGACGGGTTCGTAATTTATGTCTCTAGTTACAGACTCAAATTACCAGTGATGTCATAAATACGTCAACCGAAACCCATGTTACCGTTCACAGTAAATCGAAGGTTGAATTGGGACATCCATGACCAAAGCATTTCATGCATGAACCCGTGTTAATAGTTAAACGTTTTGTGTATCAAGATTTGATAAGACGGGTCGGATATCTGTACTGAAACGAGTATCACATTGACGGGAAGAAATCCGTCGAGGCATCCGCTTCAAAGTCTATAAACTACTCAAGTGTCAGCCACTTCTTGGCTTGGAATTCAACCAGTGACAAAACTACTTTCCCATTACTTCATCGTGACAACTATATTGGTCTCTGGGGATTAACCTTCAACATTCTTTTACGCTGTTGTGAGCCCGCCTCGGGATTATCAAGTTATACGCCCTTGTCTACATAACAAGGCGCGTAGATATATGCGTGCCATTACATATAAACGCCAAATATAAGAGATAGCGGAAAGTCAAGGACATAGCGTAGCTGCATGGCCTGTGATGGAGCTACGCAGAAGACTATATTGGAAGCAGTAAGTTTGGGCGAGTGGAAATTATGTGGTCAATGATAATCAAAGCCTTTCATATGAGAAATTGAGAGCTGTCTAAAGTCATCATAACCTCCAGTATTGAACTGGGCGCCCTAAGTTGAAGTACCAGCGGCACTTACGAACGGAATGGCATACACACAACACAGACTATAACCGAAGTATCGATTTGCTATATGGATTATAGTTGGGGCAACTTGTTTGCCTCATGCAGCTTGGCTTCCGTGTGTGAGACCTGTCTTACGAGCCCGCGGAATGAGGCCTCGCAAAGGTTAATTCATATAGTACCCGAGGTAACCCAATTCAAAGTGAAAACTGTCCTTCACCTCAGCCTTGACTTGAGGCCTCTGGTTGATTTGTTGGTGGCTGAAAATCGCTGCGGCGGAGTGACTTATGTACATATCTACATACTCAAGAGAAGGGACTAGCGAATGAAAATGTAGACTGGCGTGGTAGTAGGCTGGCGCCTGATAAAACAATTAGGTACGCTTCAATTGAGAATGTGACGTGTTCGATTCAATGGTCCTTATATTCTAACCTTATGCCCCTGATGATATGTGTTAGTTTTCCCAAGAACTCTCCCGTTCGAACACGCTTTAGCTCATCCGTGAGACACTTTGGCTCAGACACAACAGAATCAGCAACTTCAAATCAAAATGGATGCTACCAAACGCTCCTTCAGCAGACCAAAACGTTTCTCGGCCCACTTTCTACTCCACAACCGAACTTGGGTTCGCTTGAACAGAATCAGATGATTCAAGCACCATGTGACCATAGTCTACACTCATGGAATTACCGAGAGTTTATCAGTTATATCCCTGATATCCCTGATTATCGAGAAACTCAGCCCGCACTGACTGACAATCAAGCTCCTTTTCTTTGTTAGATTCCACATCGGCCCGCTATGAATGAACCAGGATGCCGGTTATCGTGACCGGTGAGGCGGATAACCTGGTCCTGGTTGAAGGGCTAAACATGGGTATACATGTATGTACATATACACACGCTTGTGTTTTCCCCAACGGATACTTGATCAACCATCTCTTGCTGGACGACTCCTGCCATTTCCATCGACGAAGAGGCTCTCGACGAACGCTCATGCCTACTGCCTCCCGACTATTTACATTCTTCTCAACAAGTCCTACGTTCTACACGATGGCTATATCTATAGCGACATCGATGGCAAGCTCAGATCATGTCTTAGCGGCTCATGAAGGCCACGTTCAGTTCGCCTCGGCTCCAACAGCGGTGGTTACACCATTGCCATAGATGACATCAACAGAACGAAAGTACAAAGCTCACACGTTTTCCGAGAACCAACAAAAAGAGAAAAAAAAAACAGAAACAAGACTAAATTCAATAACGATATGAACTACCACCCCCATCATTACGACAATGAGCTCCCACCACTACCACGAAGACCTCCCACAGCCGCCATCAATAACAAACAAACAAACAAATCGCACTAAAACATCTTGTAACAAGCATCAAAGGAAAGGCCACGAAAGAGAGAACAGGGAAACATCCGAACAAAATGTGTTGACGTGAAGTTGCACAGAGGTCATGAGAGGCGAGCGATAATAATGACGCCTCGGTTGTCATGTCATTGGGTCTGACGTCGGTAACTGGTAACACGCTGACAAAATTGTAAATCGTTATCGGGTAAGTTGTTGAAGCACGAGTAGTCAAGTCATACTGCCAAGAAGATTTAATGTTAACGGGACTTTCTAGCAATCACGAAAACAAGCGCGGGTCGGGTGATTAGACATACCTCAGTCGTCCCATTAACAGAGTTAGAGACGCTCGAACTGGGCCACAATATCAGGCGCCGATTGGGTTGACAGACAGGTCGGGCGTGCCTGGGCTATTTCGCCAGGAGCATTTGATTCGGAAACAAATTCCTCCGCATGTTGATCAAGTACTCGACGTGGGATACCGAGCTCTTGGGAACGAAATGGTAGCCGATAGCCCAGGAACGGGTCATTGTCGGTAGCCTGACCAGTTAAGCCTTCCTCCAAGTCAAGGTCTGCTTTGAACTCTTCGGGTGTAGCCCTGTGGGGTGGACAGTAGCCACCTACCCCACTGATACACATTGCATCATGGAGGTAGCCGGGATAAATCCCGGGCATTTCATGGGGTTGTTCGGGCGGGTCGGAGCCGGGGACCGGGAGGTGTTTGAAATTACGGATATCTTTATCGTACCCCGGAACGCTGGCCACCGCGCGAGAGAGTGCGCCTTGCCCACGCCGTGTGCAGCCCGCTCCATTATCACGACCGCCAGATGTGCGGACAAATTCTGTTTTGGACGGAACAGCAGGGACGGTTGTGGTTGTCGGCAATTCCTGTATGGTGTGTGACCGATCGCCGGAATTGTCAAGGTCACGATCATCGCCGCCATCACCTGTCGAGCTGTTTGCGGGTTGTGTGTTTGTCTTGGGCGGGTGGGGCTGATCGTCTTCTAAAACTATGTCGCTACCCACGGACTCGGAAGAACGTCTAGGAGAAATGACGTCGCTGGTTGGGGATGTATTAGGGAGAATGGCCGACATTTTGTCAGAAGATTATGAAGTTTCTTTCGTTCTGGATTCAATTTATCGTGGCAGGAGGCGTGATACTAGTCGTGGTTGGCGGAGAAGGTCGATGACTCTGATTAAATTTTGAGGCGATAATTGGGGTTTTATGTTTGTGGCTGCCATGCTACTGGGGTTTTCTATAAAGGCTTGCCCGCTACAGACATGCCCTGTAATGAAGGTTATGAGCTCTCATTCCCCAATGTGCGCGGTAGCAACACGGTAATGGTTATAGATAATTTTGTATGTATGTACATACATGTATCTATGTCTACTATACGCGACTCGAGATTCGTTCCATCGAGATACTTGAATGATGCTATAAATGTGGGCCGAGACTTTTTCTAAACATCCAGACATACGGGTTCTGCTAATATTTGGGCCCGCTGCACCCTGCACTCCATGTTAGAATGGCTCGCGGAGCGGGATTTATGGGTCCATAAGACAAGTTAGTGTGGTCGAATGCGACTTAGGAACTACGAAAGAAACAAATGGGACCTAACCCCCAACGGTTTAGAAGGTGTCGGTGCTGTCATCCAAGGTGTACATACATGGGCGCTGTCATTGTCTATTCATATTGGGGGTTGACGCTATTTACAAGCCTATTACATCGCAACAGGCCGATAGGTTCTTCCACGGGCGGATATCCCTTTGCGACAGCTTTGCAACCTATACACGTTGAAGGCGTGGTGAGGAACGGGCTAAGAGATAACGCCAGTCTCCGCGAAGCCGAATATCCGTTGGGTTATAATTTCAAGGGGCTGCCAATTCTTCTCAACACCTTGGTGTCATCAACTCATAACGTTGGGCGACAAAATCCTTTTATGGGGGGTAGCGTTCGGAAGCGCGAATGTGCACGGCGGCAAAAAGATCACTCAGGGCGCATAACACCTTATCTTACTGCAGTCCCCGTGGGGACTTTGGACTTCATAAATGGCAATCTTCAATCTGAATGAACAGAGGCATTTCGTTCAGTGTTTTCATGAGTTGAGACCAGCGAAGGTCGCCATTGTCTTAGGATTCGACCCTCTTTGAGAAACGGGTTCTCCATGATGACTGGACGTCATATCGACCTGGCCACATAAAAAGGTATGCATGTCTTTACATACAGAAACTCTTATGGTCCATGTAGACAAGGGGCGGTAGTTGATTCTATGTAAGTGTTCCGCCAAAAATCATTAAACCCAATGTGATCTTGATTTCTCTTACACCATGATTCTATGAATGTACATAAATACATAGTAGGTACCTTTTTAGGTTAGTGACATTCTATACAATGTCTCATCCCATGAAACAGGTGGGTCATTGGGTCCACAATGGACTTTAAACAATGGACCAGAACAATCCGTTGTCTCTCCCTATTCAGAAAGACACTTGCACTTGACTGATTGATAACGAAAATGTACGCAGTATATGTATGTACATATGTAGTGTGCTGCTGAACACAGGATCGATAAGTTTGTACATACATGTGTACACATCCTGTTTTACTCGACGTTTTCAGCCTACCTCAAATTTCTAGCCTCGCCCTGGGAGAACTCACTCTCATTACCTGATCCTTCAAAACGAAGCATCCGAGGCGCTGGTTCTGCGCTCAAAACTACCGATGAAAGCCGCTCCTGTGGTCAAGGTCGGGTGAGGATATACGCCTGCAGGATCGGGGAACATGGTCCCGAGTCTCACGGGTCGCTATAGAGCCCCTGACGAGGCTGAACATGCGGGTAGGGTTCAACCCTAGTGTTGGTACTGTCCCTAATATCCAAGCCAGCGAACGCCTTTTGATGTCGTGTATACGTGTGGAACAAAGTATCACAGGTGACTTGATTGTACTCTTGAGGGAATGATTGATGGGTAAAACGCCACAAAGTTCAGTTAAAATAAATACGCTCCATTATGATACCATCAAACTTTGGTGTAATGGTTGTCTCAAATTCAGTACTTGACTATTTGGTTATAGGCGAACGAGGTTTTGCCAAGATTACAGTCATGGGTTAGATTTTTGACGTTGAATTACACTATCTAAGGTACATACATACATAATGAACCTTCGCTCAAATTCGCAAGAATAGGATACAAAAGAGTGAATCGCCTTCACGCGGTTGCTGGAGACGAGGCCCCGAAGGAACCAGACCATAGTCTTCAGCCCAGACTTTGTATCTTTCTTTTGTAGAATCGGACCGGCCGTCTTCAAAAGTATCCACACTTAGCCCGCTAGTCCCCGATCCCGACATGCTACCATCATAAAATGGCCAATCACTTCCCTCATAGTTTTCCCAAGGAAGCACAATCTCCCGTGAACTTCCATTCAATGATTCGACACCTAGGGTAACTGATGTTTCGTCACTACTAATCGAAATACTTGCCGGGGCAGATATTGTCGTCATCCATGTCCCCATTGCTTCTAAACCCGTAACCGTAGATACAGGTAAAGGCAGAGGCTGTTGGCCTTGCGGCTCTTCTGCGATCAAATCCGCCTCTTGCGATATCGAGGTTACAGTGGAAGGTTTAGCTTCAGCATCAAAGAGACTATCCCGAGAGCTACTATCCGTAGAGCTTTTTTTCGGATTTTGCCTGCCACCGGACTTGTCGTAGTGAGCCGGTCCAGCACTAGCTGTATTTGGCCGGGTGACAGTTATCTGGATATCCGTGACATTTTCCGGCAAAGGTTGATGATAATTGTCGCCTGCGTTGGCGTTGACTTGAACCGAGTTTCTGGTAAGGGCGCGACTGTTATTTGGGTTTGTCGAGTGTGCATCTAGAGTCGACAACGCCTGCGACGATTGAACGTCTCCAACTACACGGCTAGCACCATTTACAGATCCGCCCGGTGACTGATGCTCGGGATCTGCCATGCCAGTGGCCGAACCCCGGCGACTTGAGTTCGAGCCGTTAGGGGTTACATGTCCTGACCGGTCGTTAGACTGCTTCATATAACGGAAAGGAGTGGAAGGTGTCGACTTGACGTACCTTGTTTCACCCGTTGGATGATCCAGGTTTGAGTTGTGGGTTCAGGGTCCCCGTCAGCACGATGTTCGGACACAGCCATGTCGGGTATTGTTTCCAGAAGTAATCAGCCAATAATGCGGGGAAGTAACCACGACTCGAGTAGGCATGGACATACCCTGTAACCTATGTGTTAGTCGCAAATCATCGATTGTGTGGGCTAGATGCAGCAGATCTTACCACCCGGATAAAAGTTGAAGTTGTTGGAAACAACAATTACAAAAACAATTGAACATGTTACCGGTGTCAGTCTGCTTTTAAACATTTCTTTGGTTCAGCCATAGCACCCCAATATTATCATTGAAATCCAGATATTGCAGAGCCGTCATCCCGCGTGTCTTCGCAAATCGGGCTGGGCATCAACGGATGCGTTGTCTGCGACGTTGAAAGCCGTTAGGCCGTATTGACATTACACAGCGAGCCAGTACGAAAAGTCGTCTAGCACTTTAATATTGAACGTGTACATACATACCTATGTCGGAGCGAGATTTTAGGTATCTGTGGATTCCTTCATGTTACTCGGCACCATGGTATCATGAGCACCAGATGTCTTGAGATTCGGAGGATGCACGATTTGTCAACTACATGCAGTGTATATTGACTATTGCTGTTTCCCTATGGGTCCTTAAATCTGGTAGCGTTGCAAGCCCTACGCCCTGAATCGTATGCACGGCCATATATTACACCGAAGACTCGTGCCATGTTGTACCAAGTACCGAACCGGAAGAGCAGCATTCATTTCAACTGTTAGATGGTTGACTATGTCGGGATGTTGAGTTGTTAGTTCGAAGACTTTGATTTTAGCTCACCCCATGTGTTATGGGTTTACTAGGGATCCAGAGGTGGGGTAAGCATCAGAAAAGATCCATGTAAACGAACGTGTCAGTGTGCTGGCAGCATATACATATTATCAAATCCTTCGGAGCAAATGCGAACGTCCCTCCATCACTCTCAAGGTGTTTGACCACACTAGAGAAACACCGAGACCATTAGATGTAGAGTTGGAGCACTGGTATTGATAGTCAAATAACTGAAATAAGGAATGAAGGCCCATAGGGTCACCTTCCTTCCTTAGGCTTGAGTGTCCTAGCGTGCATGTATGTAGTTACCATCATGTCCAAAAAGAGAACGCAATACAAGGTACATATGTATGTACTGTGACGTCAAAGGATTATATTTGACAGCTGGGCCGTCCTTTTTATGGGTCGGCAAGTTTCGCGCAGGATAGCGTTAGGCAGCCGACTGAGGCCTTCAAACATCATGGAGCATGAACTGATGTAGAACCAAGAATCGTCACCCAACTCACAGATGTGGCTGGATGTGTGATTGCGAAGTGGGAAGGGTATAGTGTACTTGTTGTCAGACACGAGCCAACCAAGGGAGGTATCAACTGGTCGACCAACGCTCTGTTCGGTTCGTTAGAATCGTATTTATTGTGCCGACTGTACAAACACAGTAGCTATGTACATACATACATATGTATGTACGAGCAGAAAATGTGACAACAAAAGTTTAGCGAGGTGTGCCTTCCTGGCAAGCGCAACCACAGCGTGTAACATATCAAAAGGCTTGTTTTAGGCCCCAATCAAGATCATGGAATCCACCTGGTTTGGGTGCTTGGTAAATTGTCGTTCCCAATCGAGAGGCCTCCAACAGATATGATGTCACCTTCCTGACACCCAAAATTCCTGTGAACATCCCTGGTGGGGGATGAAGACCCGATTTGTTGATGACGTGTGAAACAAGGGATCCGATCCTGCTTGACAGACGACCTTCCGGTGTAGCCTTGGAAATGTGAAGTGGGATGCTAAAGTTGTGGGGGTGTTTCAGTATGTACCACTGCGCCAAAAGGTGGATCCTTTGGTCTTGATGATTGGGTCCATGGATATCAGAAACTATATATGAGGTTGTAGCAGTTTCTACCATCAACCCTAGTACTGACTATCACCAACCCTAGCCTGGACCTCCAGACAGTATAAAGTTTGAGATAGGATACAATTATCGCCAAGCGAGCTCTGGATGTCCAGTTCACCGATATCAAGTACATGGTGAACGTTCTATCTGTATACTGACATCATTTGGCATATAGTTTAGTCGGGCCTCATTCCCATGTACATACATACATACCAGGAACAACCTATGTGTATGTACAAAATAGGAAGTCTTACCCAATGCATCTACGTGGCATAGGATAATAAGGGCAATCAATATGTCCTGTGCCTTGACTCCAGCGTTGCAAAAGGAGCAACCACTGGTATCCAACTTCATGTGTGATAAGCTAACAATGTGACGTGTCAGTTTTAGCAGTTCAAACCTCTAAATTCACATTAGGTTCCACAAAATAAACATGTTGTATGTCACCATTTATATTGACTGTTTAGTCGGGTTTGATATCCAAATTGGGAATATAAGAAACGAGGGACCATAAAAATTGACTTCGCCTATCTATACACATAGCTTTCTAGACTGTGTATGACGTCAATGGGGAACCAGTCGTCACCTCTATAGATAGCACCTCGAGGCTTTGCATTTACTGGTCCCGTGATATTACCACACACGGGAAAGCATGATCCGAGTGGTGTAGACATGCAGTTTCGAGATACACATGAGACATTCCATATGTATCCAGAAAAGCTTGATGGATTAAACCCAGCACATCCTATGTATATCTCAAACGCATAATGCGAGAATGAGTACCTTTGTTTGAGACAGCCGGTGAATCCAAATGGCCACACTTGTTGGAGTCTCGTCACATGCCGCTAGTCTGACGAGAAAGGAGTTATACACGTGTTGTTTTCTTTTTTACCGTTACTATCATGTCAGCCGAAGGTTATGGAACATGTATATTTCTAGATTATAGAAATTGTGCGTTGGAGAATTGCTAATGATTTTATATCGTCAGGGTACTTATGCCATGGTTGATGACAGCACATGTCTCACTATCACTGTTTAGTTCGAATGGTACCGCCAGTCTTGTAGTTTCACAGATTATTCCCTAACTATTTATCATGGGGATCTGTGGGACTGTGTTCATGTGCAAATTTGTAGGTTTGGTGCGGGCAGAGTGTTAGATTACGCCTTTTGTCCGATGGGCAGTTATGTATGTATGAACACACTCTCCCGGTTGCACTCCTATGAGCTATATGAAGAGTCCATCCTATATGGATTCCCATGAAAGCGGCTGACGGACTGGGAGGCATCAGCATACCATTGCGCGAAAAAGAAGTAGAATCTTTGGTCTTTGTTACTAGTGCTGTTGTATCAGGGTCTATATAGGAGGCAATTCCTATACAGTGAGAAGCGAACACTTAGTGAGCAGCC
>NETU01000614.1:244911-267866 GCA_003032515.1 Huntiella decipiens
TGAAAAGGGGCAGCCAGCTCGCTACCGACTATCTGGAATAAGCGCCAATGTCACATCGCCCTCCAAGTGGTTTAATAATCAGACGAACCCCCCGGGGTATATTGAAAAGTTTAAATATATTGCGCTATACATCCACCTATGTACATACATGTGTACATATGTACATGCATTTCTTCGGCACCCCTACAGCTTATAAGGACACTCGGACATCAACACAGACGTTAATACCAACATCAATGCATACATATATGCCCGTTAATATAGTATGTTGACACCCTCATCAGCCACTTGGTAGTGAGGGCGGCGGCCATGGCTCTTGATATTGATAGCCGACCCACCAGAAGTACGAACCTCCCACGAAACATGTTCTCGACGTTTGCGCATACAATAGCACCAACATATATAACTAGCCACATTTGTGTTTTCGAAAATAAACAGCCCACAAGCTTTGTTCCGCTCGCCCAAAGCGTATCGTCGTGGTATTCGCCAAAAAGCGACATTGTGTCCCGAATCTCCAACACTATTCCACAGGAAAAAGCGTCGTCTATGTGGCTGTAGCGTCACCCATCCTATGTCGAGGTAAACGGACATGGCTAAGGATGAGGAGACGAAGTAAACTAACTTTATCTTATAGAAAGTAGGCAGGTTAGCATCTGTGGCCAAAAGATGTTGAGGGTAGAACCATCTTACCATGAATGATAATAGTATCCGGCGTCGGTACATAGTAAAGAATGTACAATACAGAGACCCTCACATGTCAGCACAGCATTTGTCCCTGCCGTGCCAAAACAAAGCCTAGAGGCTTTTAGGAGTACACCAACAGGTGTAGACTCCGCGTCGACCCATCGAATTTACTTGATAAAAGTAAGAACGGAGAGAAAATAACAGCGAGCATTGCTGACACAGCCATTAGGATACGACGCGATCGAAATCGTCAATGATACGCTGGACATTGTCGAGGCGTGGGCCCGGGATGCCGCCTTGAAGGTGTATGTTCGATTCATCCCCATCTTCCGTCGGGGTACGCGAGTCGGTGGGAGGTACAGCATGGGACATACCCGAAACCAAATCCCAGTCGACTTGTGGGCCAACCTGTTGGTCACCGACATCACTAGCGGAAGATCTCCCCCGACCCGAGCTGGTCCCGTCCAACTGTACACCTGCTGACGAGGGGCCGTCATTCAACCCCGCAGATCGGCCGAGCAACGTTGGTGCATGGTTCTGGGTCTGTTCATCAAGTAGGGCGGGCTCATCAGGCACGACCTCAAAGGACACCTGGGAAATATCATCCACTGCCGACACACGCATCTGTGGCTCGTTGAAAAACATGTGTGCCATTCGCGCTTGGTGTAATGACTCAGGGCTTGAAGTAGAATCGGATTCAGCCGGAGATGACAGCCCGCCCAGGCTCAACATAGTCTGACGAGGCAAATAAGATGGATCGGGCTCTGTAGTCTCCACGGGGGAGATGCTATCGCCTTCCAGAGCAGCTACTGATGCTGTCTCGCGCTTCGCAGGATGGGAAGACTCAACATTCGATGATGTCGGCGACCGTCCTTGGGGCACAACAACAAGCTCAGCAAGCGCAGCGGCATCGACGGGGCTGTTACTTGCGGTCGGTGCTCTCACCGTTTGGAGGTCGGTTTTATTCTCTTCAGGGGAATCATTTAGGAGCGACTCTTTGGATCTGTGGACTTCCGATTCTGTTGGGGCAGTCTTTCGTTGTTTCGGACGTCGCGTTGTTTGTTTATCGTTGGCCAGCCCAGCCTCGGCACTGGTAACAGTTTGGCCAGAGCTTTCGGTGTTCGAACGCTTCCGCTTGTTGGATGCGATTTGTTCAAGTGCCATGATGGTTGTTTGATGATGAGATGGATATAGGGTCCTAGGGAAGATATGTGTTGAAGCAACAAGTGATAGAAGAGCGTCGATGCGGCGCACGAGGTCCTTTTCCCCTATTGCAGGGGTGCACCAGTCAAATGGGCGGTTAATATGTCCATTCAGTAGGTATGTATGTATGTTGTACATAACTATGTAGAAAAATCGTTAATTATTTGTAATCTAGATTGCATCTGATATGCACGTCTTGAAACTGGTAGTATCACATCATCTGCCAATTAAGCCACGTCGGTCGATATTTATTTTACACGGAGAAAGTTTGATTGGCCTGTCTAAAACATTACATATATACATACTATTCCGAACAAAGGCTATGTGAAAGAGATAGTCTAAGTCACGTGTGATCGCATGTCTTTTTACCGCCTCCTTGTGACCACTAAACATGTGTAGCCGTCTTCCTCGGCCATGACCGATGGGAGGTATGGACCCATATGCGTCGAATTTCCAGGAAGAAGTAACATCAGAGAGCTTCTATAGCAAGTTAGCTGTCTGCGATAGGTAACACGGGTGTTGCACACAGGTGGGCTTATATGGATATACATGATTTGCTCCGCTAATGAACAGTTGTTCGTTAATTAGTGTTTTTGGATGAACAGGCAATCATGTTTGTTGTATTCCCGCCAAGTACCCCACATCCACTCTGTACCTCTTGCAAGTCACACAATCTTAATCTATGCACGTATGTACATACATATATATGAAAGATCACTTAAAGCTATGGCCTTATACGAAAGACCTGTCAAACCTTATTTAAAGAACGCAAACACGGGTCTAACAGTGCGCCAGATCCTGGTCCTGTCTCGGGACAATGAACCCCACATCTTGACTAAACATCCCTCTAGGAGAACTTGTCCACTTAGTTGGTAGCTTGCTCCACACATGTGTACATACATCCATAGATATAGACCTAGCCGCTCTGCTATGCGAACGGTCCACTCAGCGATGTGGTCGGCTTGCACCTAGCTCACAAGGCAGCATATAGAATGGATGCAATATGTTAAGACAGCCCCCTACATAGAATCGACAAGCAAAGCGATAGAAAATCCACTCCAGCGGCATAGAGGTGTATTTATGCGCGTATGAGCCAAGTGGTGTTTGCACACATGAGGATATGTATGTATAAAGATCATTAGAAACTCTGATCTTCAGGAACGCTAACAGGACCACTTTGGTTGTCAGGATCCATCATCCTTTGACATCTCGAACACTAATCCTTTTTAAGGAGACAGCAAAGCTGATGCACGCTGCTACAATAGCTACGAACTTGACGGACTGGGAGGCATCGGCATACCGTTGCGCCAAAAGAAGTGGAACCTTTGGACTTTGTTACTAGTGCTCTTCTATCATGGTCTACATAGGAGGCAATTCCATATACAGTGAGAAGCGAACACAGTGAGCAGCCATCAGACAGGGCGGAGGCTGACAGAAGTAGCGCGAAGGCTCACTAAGACAGAGATGGTACGGACTAACAGTCTCGTGTCCAAATGCGTTCACGCTAAAGCAAAGTTTTCCAAGCTCAGCCCAGTGAGAGCAAAAGAATGGGGTTCACATGACGGTGGCTATCCCTCTACCTCCATATGCGGGTTACCTAGTCACGCCTGACTATCAATTTTCCAAGGATATACACAGTCTACAGCACCCCATGAGAATCATGTGTTGAACAAAGGAAGCAAGTGTGATCAGTATGTTAGGAACGTATAGCAGTCGAACGAGAGAACAAAAAGCTAGCCTAGGACAAAATCCACCCAGCCCTATTGTCATCTGTGAAGTTGGAGTTGTGTCACAAATGTCCATCTAGTCTTAGTTGAACGAGACTACGTTGTCTACACTAATACACCGCAGCGAGTAACCCCCAAATAAGGTCCCAAACAAGCGAAAAGAAACCAGATGAATTTACTCATCTCCGAACGTACGTAGCATGAAATATTAACCGGGAAAACACAGACGACGTAGACTAGAAGAGAGAAAGGTGGGTCGAGAGCATGTATTAATCGAAAGACGTCAAACGGTGAAACTTCGAGAACAGCGATCACAATCATGCATCATCTAAATCATCCTCTTCGAGTTCAGGTAGGCGGTCCTGTCTCGTAGGGTTCAGCAACCCGGTCGGAAGTCCCATCTGAAGGGAGAGTGCCGATATAAATGCCGTATTGTCAAGCAGCGCGTCGCCATGACCCCTCCGTGGGTCATATGGGGCAACTAGTGAACGAGGGGCGTCCGAATAACCCAGTCCGACCATTGAGTGCGGTACCAATCTGTCAATTTGCGTGCATAGTTGAGAAAGAGACTTCATAGCTGCAAGGAATGGTGAAAGCGACGGTAGGTGGATGTGGTGGTCGGATAGCGCAGCTGCGGTAGTATCCAGCAGAGTCACATGGCCACGTAAATCGTCATCGAATGTCATAATCCTATGCCTAAAGTTGGGAGCCCAGAAATCGATACTACGTGCGTCAGAAAGCGGTGACTGGTTAAAGGTGGTCCAGAAATGGCGCAAATTCCACGGAAGCGGCGCTGGGCGGATGCTGTTTTCAAAGGTATACCGCTCGGTTTGGAGGGATGCAAAGCAGTTTTCGCAGTTTTGAACAGAGGAGCCCCATTGATCTTTTAAATCCGGCTGTTAATTTGCGTTCATTTCAGAAGCTCAACAGAAAGCGCATACTCATCTGGATATGATTCGGACTAAGAAGGTGAGACATCGTTTATTCGTGCTTTGATTGAAGTAAAGCGGATGGTGTGGGGTAATTTTCGCGAGGGTGTGGACTCGAAGGTGTGTATCTCGTACTGGTAATGCGGCCGTAATCCGATAGTGATATTGCTGTATTTGGCTGATATTGGCGAAGTTTGATTGAATGATGAAGAGGGAGGTGTGGAAATAAAGACAGCGCCATTCGCGATGACGTTTGGCCCAAAAAGCCCGGCGTCCTGTGCTGTGTGGACGTTCACACGTGATGCTCGACTCATTTAATGCAGGTATACCGCCTTAACGTCTAATCGAAGCACACCATTGGCAGTACTTTTAGGCTGCCACAAACGTAAGAACATCATATCGTTATATCCCGTTAGAACGATTGAATCCTTTTCTCACGTGCGCTGTTAAGGAAATCGTGCCAAATGTATACTCGGTGGCATAGCCAATGGAAGCGCGGTTGTTGACCGAGGTATACTGGTCCGTGTCCTTAGCCCTAAGCCATGCACCCAAAATGTGATGGGTGCGGAAGGCTCACGAAACGCCCTGGTTGAGTGATGGGAAAATTTTCATCGTTATCGTGTCCATGCCGCAGACAAGGCGACAAAGTGGTGTGCAGTTTTGTCGAATTATGGGGGACTAGAGTAGACGCGTTGGCTCGTATATCAGTATCGACAACTGATTGTTGTCGGATCGTAATGCAATGTCAAGAAGTCGAGGGTACGGTCCTGTCCCAAATTGGCAGTGTTAATGTAAAGAGTGAATGAAATGTTTGCGGAGAAAGGGTACTTACAAATTTGCCAATAAAGTTGGGGGAATATCTGGGTCTTTATATTGCTAGAGTGTCAATGGACATGGGTGAACAAAAGAGAAAACAAACACACTCTCGGGGCCAAGCACGCAAAGCCACCAGCCACGCATTACGTTGGAAAGTCTCCACACCAACGTGGTATGGCCGTTGAACGAAATGTCTCCATTTGGGTAGACGACCATCCCTTTCTGGTGGAGTAGGCTAGTTCATCTGACTTTCAATGGTTCAAAGTTCGGATGAATCTTGACTGACGACACAGGTGTAGTGCGTGTCCATCGGGAACTTTCCGTGTCGAACAGCTAGGTTTCCCACCCTCGCTGCGCATCACAAGTCCAGACAATCATGGATAGAGATTCGTCTCAAAATATGTAGACGATGTTGAGAATGCATTGGATATACAGAAGAAACATGAACGGGGGATCAGACGTTTTCAAAGAACGTTTGTAAAGAACCTCGGCCCTCCGATGAATTGAGGTCTCCGTGTACACGTGTGATTGGATCGCCTATGAACAGTCCAATAAGAGCAAGTTACAATAATGACCAAGTGGCGGACTATGATTTGCCATGGAAAGGCAGCCTGACGGATCAATAATAATGATGGCCTGCGATAAAACATGACCATGTAATCAACCCACGTGAGGCAGCCTCAAAGAGCAACTGGTCATGAAGCACTCACCTTCGACAACGACAAGGCTTTGACATTTTGACCGTTACCTTCCAAGTTTAACGGAAGTTTGTTCAGTAGTTTCGCGAGCTCATCGTTACAATGTCGGTGCTTTTGATACAACTGGTGTGAAAGTTGTGAGTGTGTATATACTGGTCTCGGCCCTGTCTGATAGATACTCACTGGCGTCTGCGCTGTTCAGTCTGTAACAGACTCGGCCTAATATCTGATATATATGTAGGTCCTACTCGAGTAAGCATTACTAGCAAGTCAAAAGACCCCACTTATTTTTGGCGCAGTGATATGCAGATACCTCATACTGAGTCGCCATATCTAAGCCACATTTACCTGGATAGGGCAAAGTAAGATGGCGAAGTAGACACATAGCTAACTATAGTGAGGTTGGTTATATACTTACTACTTCTCTGCTGGGTGATTTGTACATGACGTTGTGCTTCCCTTTTTTGTTCTCATTATGCTCGTGCCAGTTGGAGCCTATAGAGAGATTCGTCACGTTGTGTGCATATGTGCATCCATCTACTAAGATAGTTCATATGCGGTGTACACGCATGCATATGTATGTTTCGGTGTTTCGGTTTTCACCAAGCTGTTGTGCTTCACAAAAAACCTAGAGTCAGATGTGCCGGCAAAGGTCTGCCTTGGCTGTCAATTACACGCTGAGTTGATCAATGCAGACAAATGGAAGGTCTTCCAGTTCAGTACTTCTTACGCCCCCAAAGAAATATCCTATGACATTCTCATAGAGGCAAGGACACGGGAAATTATTGAGGCTTTCAGTAGCAAGTCTCGCCTCATATAAGACAAACATGCTCCCTCGGAAGTATTCTACGCACTTGGGAACCAGCTTGTTTCGGATTGCATGATGCATAAGCGGTCGAGGTGACGGGCCAGTTTCTCGAATGACAATAATGATAGACATAGACAATTGAATGACTGGGGAACATGAACGAAGATGCCAGCCGTGGGCAGTTAGCAAGGCCCCGATACCTGATCTCGCTACTACCAAAGGGAAGATGCAGACTTCGAGGCAGCCAAGTCAACATTAGTTTTGTTTTTTAGAGGTTTCATAAACACTAGGCCTGCCTATATTTGTGATCCTTTTTCGAGCTGAAATATACCACCAGACGGATTGGGCGTAGAGAATTCGTCGTAGATCATGTAATGGCCTCGCAACCCTCGTGACTAGGAGCCACTAATTCAGCTGATATCACCAAGTCCACGGTTCAACAATGACCCGAGTCTCGTCTAAATTCTCCAATTTATCAGTAATCAAGCTTATCACCAGATGCTACCCCTGATCACGCTTGTAACAGGCGTATTCACTGGGCGTTTGCAGGCTTTAGCTACTACAGTTGATCCCGAGAAAACAATTCGTTCGAGTCTCGTGACCCGATCAACATCTTCTACACCGATCTATCATGGTACCACAACAAGAATATCAGTTTCTACTGTTTTTGGTATTGATCGTACAACATACATATGTACATACATGCATACGCGCTAGTCCATACATGTGTGTCTGTAGCATCAAGGAGTCGGCAGGTTCGCCCCTTGCTATATCATCTTGCTCCTGATCTCTTCAGCTGTTACCACCAGGGTGATACCTTGTTTCTTATTCTATTACGTCATTGGGTTTGTTCGTGTCGGGTTAGCTTGTGTGCGCCGCGCGCAAACAACATACCGATAATATGAAATGCGTGTCTCCAAAGTATGGCCCCATAGGCTGCAATATCCGTGTTGGTACCCATTAAATAGTCTCACCACTTCTTTGCCATTACCACTACCGGATTGACCTATCACTCCGAAGAGCTGCATCAAGTTTGCCCTGCCAAGACATGAGCTGTTGCCCTGTGCACATCTGCCGGGCCGATTTAAGACACGGGAAGAAAAGGACCCACTTCCCGACCCGCCTGTCCTGCCCCGTACGTTGAAGCGGGGCCATTGTGTTGATCGGGAATAAAAGACAGACGTCGGGATACTCTGTATGACGCTTCATGCTGTGGTCTCACTATGCAAAAGCTCCATAGACACATCCTTATTTTTACATATGTACGCATGCTTCGGGCTATCCCACTGTGAACAGTCTATCGTAGGCCTAAATATGTATGTAATTCGTGTGACATGTTATGATGATTGGCGTGGATAGAACGATTGTTTGGTTGGCTCATTCGCAATCCCAGATCTGTCAAATTTGCACCTCAGTAGAGCGCTGCGTTACTGTTTATCAAAAATACAAACGAAGACATCAATTAATCAAGGATACACAGACAAACGAGGTGAACAAACAAAGAGATAACAGCATGATGCAACCGCCAAACGGTTTGATTGTGAAAGTACAAAGATATGGTATATATGTATTGCTATTGGAACTCGTACATACCTTCAACTCACTCGTTTTAAAGAACTATCTGCTGCAGGGCTTACACTCTGATGAGCTCATGTCTCCATTCCGTGACGAATTTTGAATGCCTTAAACCCACGAGCAAGTCACTTTGGATGAATGGAACCTCGCCGGCTCGCGTCACATTCTGGACTATGTGCGGCTGATGGAATCCCTCAACTACAAGAGCTTTATCCCCAATGTAGCTGTGTCAACAACCTGCCAATATATTGCTATCTGATAGGATGCTAAGGTCTTGTCCATAATACATCATACCCCAAAAGCTCTAACGAGGTTCCACTCGATAGTATCATCATGAAAATAAGTACAACTATTGACACATAAGTAAGGCCCCAAGTCTGTTTTGTGGCTTGTACTGACAGGAGAGTAACGCCACGAGCATTCAATAAGAACTTCCTCCCGTTATGGTCTCTGTGGCCTCCACAAAATCTCAACGCCATTGTCCCTGTTGGCCCGCTGTCTTCGTTTTGTCTTAACAACCTGTTTTATCATTTAAACCCCAAGATGCCAAAGTATCCGCCACCGGGGGCTCCTTGGGATTGGGTAGTAGTCGGTCATTCTCATAGTGCGAGGTAAATATGGGTTGTGCCATTGCAGGACCGTAATTATCCTTTCCACCAGATCAAAACCAGCTCCATCAGGTTTGAAGTGGTCAACTATATACATACATACTATTTCGATACCTCCATGGAACCCAGTCAGAGAAAACGAGCGGTCGAGAACTCGACTCACTCGAAGGGCTTCACATGATTTATGGCACGCGGCTGTGAAGCTCGTGGTTTCGCTCGAACATGATTGTAGCTGAGATGTTACATCTATTAAAGAGGCGTGGGTGGTACAAGAAACTCGCGTTCCTTTTACGGGGAACAGTGACTCGTTGAAACTTGCCTTATCCGGCGAATAACAATGCATCGTAAGCACTTGTGGAACATATGCCCCTCCATAACCTGCCTCGTTGATAACCCAAATGTACCGCAGGAAAACTATGAATTGACTGTACAACAAATAGTCTGCTGTTTATCGCTGGATTTGAGAACACTGTGTGTGCCGTCTCTCCCATGTGTATCGCTAGTCTTCCTGTTTGCTGTAAATCAACCTCAATGGTACACGATATTCTTCGCGGACATCAACCTCTTGCACAATCCATGCGCGAGACCAACCATCGCTCTCAAGGATGGGACGACGATTGATCCAGTTGGCCTTCGTCAATGACGTCACCGACTGACACCGATTACTTCATTCTGTCTTGATCCAGTGAGGCCTGTAAGAGACGATTAAAATCTCGTGAAATGTGAATAATTTCGGATTCAACTGAACCGAGTCATGGGACCAGCTGTTCGGCCTTTCTGAAAACCTCCCCCGTCAACTAAACATGACTGAATTTGTCTTGGTCATCTTCTTGGTTACTACACAGAGCATCGATCCATACTCGCGTTATCTTTCTCTTACGACGCATGTATCACAGAGCCGTCACGAGGATTTTGGTGCTCCCCATAGTCTCAGAATCAAATTATATGGTATATGTTCCTTTTGGGGTGCCCGGACATCCGATAGACGCGTGCATTACCTTACGTCTCACGGAAAATAGTGCGTCGATATACAACAACGCAGCGGGTCTAGCCCCTTCCCGGGTAGTAGTGTGACGATTCGGATGTGTTTTATCGTCGCTGGCTAATTGTTGATGAACGTATGACAACGGTCCAAGTGACCCACGCATTTTTAATGCTGTGCTAGGTACCCCAGCCCGAGTCACACTCCGGTGACTGGATTACTACTTGTATTCCGGCGGGGCTCTGGTCTCATCCCTGAATGCTTTCGTCCCTGGCATCGGAGTAAACTGATCCGGTTGACCTATCCGTCGTCAGCGCCTAGTATTTAACAAAAGGATATTCCTCAAGCAACACTATGATAATAGTTGATATTTGGCACACCATGATATTTAAATACTTCCGAGCCACTTGCTATGTTCCCGATATCGTTCTTCACCCACAAAGTCAGTAGAGTCCTGGCCTACAGGAAGATTCACAATGTATACAGAGAACGCCGTGTTGACAGTGTGATCCCGTATTGATCAATTCAAACGGCAGTAGTGATCAATGCACGGTTTTAATAATCTTGAATGTATGCAAGTGATTGCTCCTGTGGTCTCAGATATAAAGCGGGGTAATGTCAGGGTGGTTTGATGATAGGTCACGCTGAAGCATGGCCAAACGTTAAAGACGTGTGTCTTCTATATATGTACCGTGATAACTAGATATCTACAAAGTCAAATCTACTGCGAGTCAAGCTATCTACCAGCGAGATTCCAGCATGATGTGTATGTTGCTGTGACTGGTGAACCCCGGGTGGGCTTTGTGAACTGTACCGGAATATGACGTCATAGTGGGTACCAAAATCTTCCAGTTGTATGTTGGCATACCACCTCTCGACCAAAGGGCCGCGATATTGTAACTAAGGAAAGGGTTAGTTTGATACATTTGCTACATCAAACCTACCTCATGTATCGTCAACATAGTCCAATGTGATGACTTCACCTTGACTGATGAATGCGCCAAGGTCATGAGGTCTTTGTCAAGGAAACTGCCAGGGGTTCTAATGTTCAACCTGCTCGTCGCAAACGTACTTTATTATATGACGTCACAAGTATTGTGTCAGAGATTGGGGGTACTGGTGGCCTGTGGACGACGTCTGGACACCGAGGTACCTATTAGTCCACTGAACGTTAGGGTTATTATGGGAGTCCGGCGCGGCGATAGGGTGTCAGAGATACGGGTAAACGAGCAAACGCAGTCGTGTAAGTCGTACAGTGTTTTCTACCGATCCCTCCCGTTGGGATATGTAATATATAACGGGATCGATTTATTAGGTAAACCGGTAAGCCACCGGCATAGTGTTGTTGACTGACCGCTCTCTCTCCGATTGCGATGGTGTCCGGATGACGGAAATGGGAACCCCCAATGATCATGTATATATAGCACTATCACCATCTGTACATAGAAGAAAAGAGAGAAAGAGATCATGTGTTTTCCGAATAACTTTACCTGACTGAATTCTCCAATATATTGTTTCCATCGCTTGTACACATGTATCTACATACGCATCTACATATGATTACACTAACAACTTCACATCACCTAATCCTTAGGTAATCTTTATGTACGGTGAAGACTCCATTGCAATAGTCAATAAGGTGAAATGTCAAGGAGTGGCATTCTCGTTATCTACTAATTTCGGTCAAAACTTGACTACAGGCTATCTTGTTAACTTCCCAAGCTATACTATATTATATGGCACCGTAAATTAACAAGGTCTCATTCCAGGATAATGATAAACAAAGATTGTCGCCGCGTCGGATGGGGTAAGCCTTGAGTTGTAAACTTTCTAAGAGAGATAGTTCTCATCGCTACGCGCGTATGGATATACGGGATTGTCCAATCGACATTGGCCACGAGTAACGTATCTGGTCTCAGGTCGTGGGAAAAATATGATATCAAAGCTTGCGCTCTCTAAGTCAATTTAGATATTACCGGGACCCACAAAAACAGCGTCTCGAAACATCCGACTCTCCGGGGAATCGTTACCATCACAATTGTTACCGTCAGAATTATTACCATCAAGACTGTTACCATCGAAATTGCTCCCTTCACTGCAATCGGCGCTTAAAATCCTAGAAGCCTCCCCGCCAGATCGTTGGCTCTCATCGTAATATTTGATATTTTCAATGCCACTCACTATCTGTGATTGTGAGAGAGATTGGTATTGGTAGTGTTCTAGTTCTCTTCCGGTCGCATGGTAGTCCGTGGGTCCAAAGATGTTGCTGTTGGAGCCCAAGCCTCTGGTTGTAGAAGATGGTGAGTTATGGGGGGAATTTATGGCGTAGTGTGTATCTGAAGGAAGCCAGGGTCAACGAAATCTAGAGTCCAGTGTTCCTCTTTCTTGGTCTGCCCTTCGCACCCCCAGGTCATCCATATTACGCATTTGGCTATGACTGGGCCCAACGGGGCCGTCGTTACCAAAACTGCGCTGTCGTTGAGGCCCACAATGTCTAGACGTCCTTGGATCGATATCCGATGGACCGATAAATTCCCAGTCACTTGACTCATCTTCTACCGTGTCCGCAGCCGTGGACCGTGACCCAGGGTCAGGCTTCACTACAACGAAACCGTCGACTTCGTCATTTTCACTTCGTCCTCGGATCATTTGACGGGATGAGACGGGAACTTGAGTCCTCTCACGACGAGTGTTTTGGTCCACGGCATGAACGTTCGGGGTCCATTTAGAGTCGGCTGGATTATTGTCTTTGTGTGATCTTTCGTGACAACCACGGTGGTCACGACAATGGCTAAGATACTGCTGACTGGAGTTTTGTCTACGAATGGTGTTCCGTGAGTGTTGCGGAAATTCGATCAGCTCGGGGTATCTATGAAGCTGCGGTTGGGGGCCATAATGGGCCCTGACATATTCTTCTTGTCGAGGCACTGTAATATCTGTCAGCAAGTATGTTAACTAACACGATTGGCAAGCTGATTACCAACAACAGTTGTAAGAGAGGCCACCTGAGTAGGCTCCAGCTCTTGGTCATAGCGTAATATCTCTTGATAGTTGGCATTCCTAATGGTCAATACATTGCGTCTGACCATTGTAAAAGATTGGATCGGTGTATGTTGAGGATATTGTTAGAAATAATGATACATAAGTTCTTTATGTCGGCTGTTAATGTTTTAGGCATGTATGCTCTTATAAAAGCTTTGATTACATGCTTTCTTTCCCTGAAAAATCTAATTAAAGGCAAAAGTGCTGAATTGTTCGAGTCACATGGAAGAATCTCACAAACATATTTACTGGATGAACCACTCAACGAGATCAAGAGTATTTTAGTATTACGGAATAGGGTGTAGAGTAGCGCGCGGGGTGTGACTAGGCAATAAGTCTGATGTGTACCACCGGGAATGGTCACGGCCATCACTCACACACTGACATGAAAGGCAAGCAGACTACTACTTCGTCCAAAGATAGCGATGTTTCTGTCACATTCCCAAGTTCGGAATCACACCCTTGCAGCTAGAAGAGATAAAGAAGCTGACATGACGTATGTACACACATATCTACAGTTGCGGACAGGCGGAATCGAATCCTCTGGTTTTATTGCCCTTTCGGTCTTCGGGGGACGAGATATTGCCTGAATGGTATTGTATTTTTACAGGAATATCATGTCAAAGTCCTTCCGGGCGTTGCAGATATCTGCTCAAACCAGGGTTCCTGGTCAAATTGCGGTAATTCTCAACCAACACAAAATGGCATCCTCCATAGCTGATTCCGTTTGTCGACTAGGTTATCAGGGTATTTAACAATCTTATGGCTGGGGGCACTTGATCTCATGTGCACTTAGACAATTACATTTTAAAGTTGGTCTGAGTCGGAAACCTAGAATGTACTCAATGTGCCTTTCCATTGAAGGGAAGTACAACATGAAATAAGCCTTTTTTCTGTCACGAGCCACTTTATTCTGCCTTTGCCGGACACAATGTAGCCTCGGTGACAAAATGTCCCGGAAAGGTATGTAGACTTGTGATAGTCCTTCCGGTGAGTGAACCGATGTAAACGCCGGTGCATATGTAATTGTACATAAATATTTTATCTAGTGACTCCAATCTCGGCAGAGTATCCTCCCGAAGTATCTACAGTTCTCCATTGGTTTCTAGAAGCCAACTCATTACCTGTCTTTCTCTAATGACAAAATACATGTGTATGTGTGTACATACATACATGTCTCCCCTTCGCATACAGTTTGCCGCAGGACCCTGTGAAACAGTACTTCGGTTCATAGATGTCAGTTACCTCTTAGTAACACTTGTCAAAGTTTTCAATCTCTCAGATAACTGACACACATTCCACTTGTACACAGGATAATCGATAACATACCAGGATATTATGTTATCTTTTTGTAGCACCAAAGTTACGTCATGACTATAGTGGCTCATAACACGAGGCTTGAAGTACTTCTTGTCTTTAATGTTATGAATCATGTACATACATAGGTATGTATATCTTTGCCATTTCAATGACCGATACACACTCTCAGGGCTTGGGAAACCCGATCTTGAAACTGAATGAAATTATTCCCCTGGGCATATGTCTATCAAGTCAACACCATGTTGAATTCCTCTGAGATGGCCACATCTTATGAACCCCAAAACGATAGTTTTTGATGCAAATGGTTTTCACTAAGGGGTTTAAGCTCTTGACTGTTTTAGTTAATATTCTCCTATGTATTCAGATGTCACAGTCTAACTCTAGTCATAGTACCCTCGAGGTTCGAACAACGCTTGATGGATTATGTATATTTATATATATTCTCACATGATAAACTACTTTATGTCACGGGCCTTCGTTTTGTAATGTAACGTCTACTACCGAAATGTATACGGCATCTGAACAGCTTGACTGTAGGTTCCACATAACACATTTAGTGTCTTATAAGACAAGCTACGGTCCATTTTTGTTTTCAACAAAGACATTGGCTTTCTTCACAATGATATGCTCACATAGTTAAAATGTATACGTTAATTACAACTTGGAGTAGTTAGGGGCATTTCTCTAGTCGTCATATACATCAGCTCGGTGGTGAACTTGACGTCCTTACATTTGTCGCTCATGACATGATCATTTTTACTTCCTTGTCCCTCATTCGTCACCAGTGCATGTGACATGTGCTAGGGTTCTGATTATCTACAGGGTTAGATATACATACATGTAGTGTATTGAGCTCAAAGACGTCATACATACGCACGCATCTATGTACCAACAATTTGCTTCCTTGATTCTCTAAATTTTACCTGTTGTTCTTTTTCTTTCCGAAATTCACTCTATCGCATTTCATTCTACGACTCACGAATTAAACGCCCTGCACGATAACCCGATACTTACCAAACACGAATCATCTTTGTTTTCCGAATTGATTGGCTAATGCCACGAAGCTTGCCCGCCCTCTATTATTCATCGCGTTTACTATTGAACATTGATATCCTACCGATCATACACACTCACCACTAATAAGCGCCTTGAAAATACCTTTACATTTCTGTGCCCGTGTATGGATTGGTCGCGCCGATAGTCGACAATGGGGCAGGCGTTTTCTTTAGCGACGCCGACAGCCGGGTCTGCTGGCGTCGATGTTCCCGAGATGGCTGAGTTCACGTACCAGAAAAGCATGGGAAACGCGCAATTCATGAAGAGTATTCGCGCAAGCCATAGCGAGGCGATTGTTCTCATCAAGATTCTCGTAAAGCCCTACACGCCAATGTCTTTGGCCCAATACACAAGGGAGATTCTGCGTAGGTGCTTTTCATAACTTTGTTCGTAATGTTTTCTATAGCGCATATGCTAACCCGTTCTGATCTATGGCGCCCCAGGACAACGGAATTTACTGGCTGATATACCAAACGTCTTGACCTTCCAATGTCTCGTAGAAACCGAGACTAACGGCTACCTTATTCGACCTTTTCTCTATAGCTCTCTATATGATCGCCTGAGCACCCGCCCATTCTTAGAAGACATTGAGAAAAAGTGGTTGGCATTTCAGTTGCTTCATGCGCTACGTGACTCACATGCGAAAGGCGTTTTCCATGGTGACATCAAGGCCCAGAACGTACTGGTGACGTCATGGAACTGGTTGTACTTAACCGACTTTTCGTCATCATATAAGCCTACCATACTCCCGGAAGACAACCCCGCCGACTTTTCCTACTTTTTTGACACATCTGGTCGCAGAATCTGCTATGTGGCACCGGAAAGGTTTTATCCCCCGGGACCGCAACCACCACCAGAAGGCAAACTTGGGTGGGCTATGGACATTTTTAGCGCCGGATGTGTAATTGCTCAGCTATTCCTCGAGACGGAACTGTTTACATTAAGTCAACTTTACAAGTACCGACGCGGGGAGTATGACCCAACCAGCACTGCTCTCGGGTCCATTGCCGACCAAAATATTCGAGATATGATTTCACACATGGTTCAACTCGACCCAGAAAAGCGTTTTACGGCTGATAAATACCTGGAGTCTTTTCGAGGAACGGTATTCCCAGAATACTTCTATACCTTTTTACATGGATATATGCATCGTATAACCAATTTGTCACATACTGCTACTTCATCTTCATTACCCCGTGGACAAGTACACGAGAAAGTTATGCGACGCCACCTCGCAGAACCAGATGAACGAATCAATTGCGTATGGCAAGACATCAACATGATCAATTCGTTTTTTGACGGCACTGCCATCTCAGGCAACCCACCAGTTAAAAATGAGTCCATTGTATCGTCAGCGCGTGCGTCATCTCGGCTAAGCCTCTCTCAATTTCCGGTCCATTTACATGTCGCCAATGAGACTCGAGAAATCACAAACAAGGCATCACCAAAGCATAATGATGGGGCCTTGATCTTCCTTGATTTGATCACTTCGAGCTTACGGAACACTGCCCGATCTGCGTCTCGTATTAGAGCCTGTGATGTCATGCTAGCGTTAGCAGAACGTTTAACAGATGAGGCAAAAATGGATCGGCTGCTCCCATTTCTCGTTTGCTTATTCCAAGATGAATGTGATTTGGTTGTCATGGCCGCCTTACGAAGTGTCGCCCAGTTGATGGCCTCGGTGAAGACAATCACGGTAATAAACTCACATATTTTTGTGGACTATATCATCCCGCGAATCCATCAGGCATTAAAGAAATCCTCTACGTCATCACTGGTACGAGCTACCTACGCTTCCTGTATTGGTACTCTGGCAACCACTGCCGCACGATTCTTGGAAATGGCTGCTACACTACATATGGACGGAGCCTCTTTTACTAAGGACGACCCTGATGTAGAGAGCGGCTTGGACGATGAGCAAGTTGCCTTTGGGGAAATGTTTGACAACGTACAATTACAATTGTATGTAATCTTTGAACGCCATACTAAGCTCCTAGTCGAAGATGCCGATGTCCACGTTCGCCGAGCACTCCTCACTTCTGTTCCAGACTTGTGCCTCTTCTTTGGCCCCGTCGAATCAAACGATATCTTGCTCACTCATCTATACACGTATCTCAACGACGGCGACTGGATGTTAAAAGCTGCGTTCTTTGATACTGTAGTAAGTATAGCCCTATTGATCGGTGCTACAGCCTTGGAGGAGTTCTTGTTGCCGCTTTTTGTTCAGGCTTTCGTTGATCCAGAGGAATTTGTTGTTCAATCGGCCATTCATGCCTTAGCCCAGCTGGCCTCGTTAGGCTTATTCTCAAGATTAAAACTTTGGGAGTTAATCAACATAGTGGCTCGGTGTACCGTCCATCCGAACCTTTGGGTTCGGCAAGCGGCCTCAGAGTTTCTCTCAATGGCTTGTCGTAGTCTGTCTGTGGCTGATGTACAGTGTCTTATTGCTCCTACTATAGAGCCATACCTGACTACCTACGTGTCGCCACGGCTTGGCGAAATTGAATTTTTGGACCTATTAAAAAGTCCACTCCCCCGACCAGTGTTCGATCAGGCAGTCTCTTGGGCCACACACACGGAACGAGGTCTTTTTTGGTCAAATAGTCCACGCGCCAAGCCACAAAATCAACCCGCTGGCATTTTTGCACTCAAGGCGGACATTCCAATCTCTCTTTCGCGCATACAAACCAATGACGAGGACGAAAAGTGGATTGCCAAATTACGAAATCTAGGGCTTACCGGTGACGACGATTTTAAGTTGTTGGCTCTCAGAGACTTTATATGGCGTTTCGCACAAGGCAAGGCGCGAATTGGAGATTCCTCTGGGACAGGAACGCCTTCCTCGGCTTCTATGAACAAGCCCCCACTTGATGTACTTACACCCACCGGAAATGGCGTAATTACACTTCGTGAAAATGGCGTCACTCCACAAACCGTGTTCTTCGACGAGCCTTCGGTGGGAGATTCAGTGGTCAGCCCAACAGCCGAATCAGCATTAAAGTCACCGTACACTATCGCAGACGCCCTGATGGATGCCTCTATGACTATCGAGGACACCCAGCGTGGGAAGAATGCTGCATCCCGGAGCGGTAGTCGGGCGCGTGCTGTGACACGAGATGATACAGGTGTCGTTCCTAGAGTCCATAAGGATACTAGTGACACTGCCAGCGTGTCTTCAAATCGGCCAACACATCCAAAGTCATCGGCTTTGTCTCTCTTGGATCGGCGAGATATCAACAAGACCCCGGCTGAAACGGGAACTTCACCTACCATTGTATATGGCCAAGTTGAGGGCCCGTTTGTTACGGCAGATGTGCCACCGGCGGGTTCTAGTTTAGAACTTGCAAATGAGACTGCAGGCCAGGCTGTGAACCTGTCTTCTGTCAATCATTCGTACGAAGGTAGTGACCCGAATATCCTCAACATGTTAGCTAAAATTGCCAGTCAAGCGGCTGCGAGCCAATTGGCTGATTTCGGGCCATACGTTCCGGCTATTGCCCAACGTCGAGGTATGGCAGTTCTTGGTTCGCCTGGAACGAAGTGGAAACCAGGCAACAGGCTTGTTGCTATGTTCGCCGAACACTCAGCCGCCATCAACCGGGTAGCTGTGTCACCTGATCACAAGTTCTTTGTTACAGCGTCTGATGATGGAACTGCCAAGGTATGGGATACACTTCGTTTGGAACGCAACATCTCACAACGGTCTCGTTTAACCCACCGACACGCTGATGGGGCTCGTATTGTTGGACTATGCTTCCTTGAAGGATCTAAATGCTTCGTTACCTGTGCTACGGACGGGGCTGTTCACATTGTACGAGTTGAAGTAGGTACCGCGGGTAGGTACGGCAAGCTAAAGCAGGTACGTGATTACCGACTCCCAATTGGAGAGCATGCCGTCTGGTGTGACCACTTCAAAGTGGAAAACAAGTCCACTTTACTTTTGGCTACAAATAAATGTCGAGTACTTGCCTTAGACATTGGGCTTATGGAAACCTTCTACGTTCTCCAGAATCCCGTACAACACGGTACGATCACTTGCTTCTTGCTCGATCGACGCCGAACGTGGCTGGCGCTTGGGACGTCACATGGGATTGTTGATATTTGGGATTTACGTTTTCAGATGCGCGTGAAGTCTTGGGGTTTACCAGGGAAGTCTTGTATTCACCGTATCACACATCACCCTGCTCGTGGTCACGGCAAATGGATATGTATAGCTGGAGGAACAGGTTTAGACGAGGTCACTACGTGGAGCATCGAAACTGGCGAGTGCAGGGAGATCTATCGCATTCTTGGTTCACAAATGAGGACCGGAATCAAAGGGTATACTGCCATCGAGGTAGACGATGATTCTTCCAACGACCTACTTGGATATTATGCCGCCAGCGTTGAGGTAGAGGGTACCAAGGACTGTGGCATACGTGCCTTGGCCATGGGAACTGGTGTATCCTCAAATGGAATGGACATCAAGCACGCATTTATGCTCAGTGGTGGGACAGACCGACGTTTACGCTTCTGGGATATGGCAGTGATCGAGAATTCCGGCATCTATTCTGGCAGCGATGCTGGAGAAAAGGTTGAGTATTCGACCCTGCATCCGGCGGGGTCTTGCGTGGTTGGTGTTGAGCAGACTCGCAAAATTACTGAGGCACCCGTGGGGGCCGGGCATAAGAGAAGGGGTAAGAATACGGTCGTCTCAAAAGAGCAGTTGGGCCTTCTACGTGGTCATCTAGACTGTGTGTTGGATGTAGCCATGCTGGAACACCCATTCACGATGAGTATTAGTGCTGATCGGTCAGGTGTTGTTCATATCTTTCAATGACGTTAGGCAGCCATCTTACATGGTGTACATATATAGATGATCTAACCTATGACTACTTATAATCATGAAAATATTCACGTTGCCAGAATATCGTGATCATGGCGGGCATCCGAGTGTAGCCGGTGGCTTGGGTGTACGTATGTATGTCCTGTTGTTGGGTACGTACCGATATGGATTGGTGACGTCATGTATCGAAAGTATATATATGCACAGACTATAAAGTAAGGCGGCGAATCGATGTATCTGCACCTACAAGATTGGTGATCATTATACGATGCAAAACTAACTCTATAGTTTTAATCGGCCCTGCTCGATGTGAACCGACATCAGTGCCACAATATTTTGGGTGTCATATTAAAACTTCGATCCTACATTGATCGATTGAACTAGGCCCCAAGGTCACAATTGGATTGATGTCACGATGCTCATCCACACTCAAACATTCACGGTATAAGCCGTCATATGACGTAGGCCCTTGTCTAGACACGTGACTAAAAGTTAGGTCCCATGTGTACTAGGGATCATCCCGGATACCACTAGACTCCAGAAATCCGAAGTATGGGGCTGCTTCCTCCGCTGAGCTGGCAGCTGTTGGCAGCACAAGGCACCACACCCGGAGAATTTGAGATATTGTGTGTAACCTACAGTACAGTTCTTCAGTATTGGATTGGACAGTCAATATTAAAATCGAGATCCCTTTATATATCACCACCAATAGGACATTTTATCGATCCTCGTGTTAAAAATGTCAAACTGCATGTCCTCTCTACACCTATCGTGGAGTAATACATTGTGAACGCATTAGTTTGTTGGCATTGATAGTTTGGTTGTAGGCGCGGGAGCAGATCAGGCGGATCTGGGCCATGAACGTACCTATTATGACGCAGTTCTCAATCATAGGCCATTCATAGGCTTCAGCCAACAAGGCAAATTGTAAATTATACTTAATGAAAACAAACCAAAGTCAGGCAATCACCAAGATATGTTAATACTGTGCCTCGCTTTGCATCGGTTCGGTTCAACGAATAGTTATTAATTTTACAAAAAGGCTCTCTGGGTGTTAATGTGTGGCAAACTGCGTCAGAGTCATGAATGAAAATACAAATTCTGTGCTTTCTCGTGTGAGGGTGCCACTCACTTTCTACCGTTGGTGATATTGTTTGGGCATACAAAGTTCCATGCTGTCACATAGTGATATAGTCACAGGCAATCAAACCATCACCGACAACAAAATCCAAGGAGACCGGCTTTTGAAACACAATGTCTTCACTGCGTTGTTAACTGGTGTGTGTATTTCTCAGAAACACACAATATGAGGCTGTAAGACATATGTACATGTATATGTGTGTATGTACATACGTATATATCAACTTTGTTGCATTTCAGTAGACCGCATTCTCAACCAGTCACACTGCTTTGCTTGTACAGAACATTGGTTTAGACATGCATACGGCCATTGTTACTTGTTGGATTGATTTAAAGATGTATGATACGCTATATATAGAACCACGCAAAAGGCCACAGTGCTTAGTCTATCAGCCTCAACCAACCCAACAATTCAAGTCCAAGTGCCACAACATAATGTCATGGTCGGTGAACACCTGCCCACCGGAAGTAAGGCTTGGGGTGCGTATTGGGGGCTTAGTGAAATATGCGGCAGCTCATTTTGTAATTAACAAGCAGCTAAGGAGTGAGTGATCGCATATTTCAGAGTCGTATGTATGTATATCTGACTACCAATTGACATGTGTATAAACGTCGCCAACCAACAAAATCCACTTATTCAATGTCAAACTCCCCACTGACGTCACTACAGGCTGGTACTAATGTACACACAACATAGAGCACTAGCCTAAATGTTATGCCTACCTGCATTGTCCCGGGAGGATGAAGGCACGTGCTTCACACCATTATATTACTAGGGTCTAGGGTTAACTGACGTCTATTCTAAGCACCCAAAGAGACAGGTGACAGATGAAGGTTGGTTTGTAGTAGATATATACGTACATATGTACATACATATAATTAATTGAAAGAATCTAGAAGAGCCTGAGTCGTGCCCATATTCTCCTTGTGAGCAACAAGCTCGTCGAAGTCTACCTCAAAAGTAGCAGGTGGAGCAGCTGTCCAATCATCAAACTGCTCATTGAACGCAATGATGAGTGTGAGGTCAATGTAAGGCATTTTGCGGGATTTCTGGTTGATAGTGGTTGAAATGGACAAATAAAAACACGAGAGTTGGTGACAGCAAGGCAAGTATATAAATATCTTGATATCAACTTTCTCCAGCTTCGGATCTCTTACACCAATGCTTGTTGGCCCCGGATCGTGCTAATTCTTTGGGAAGGAACAAAACTTCTGGCGACCTTCGAGACATATCACAAAGTCCGTCACTGGCATGAATCCTTCGACAGGGGGTTTGGTGGTACACTATGGGGGAGGAGTTCTGGAAATCGGTCATCTTTACAGATGAGTCCTCTATAAACCGGGGAATACGCCCCGGTCCGGTCCGGGGTTCGGTGCCCCGGGGTAAGTTTTTTCAAGTAGTGATATCTCCACCAAAACCCACTCAAAATAGACAACACTAGGCTTCATAAGGAGCTAGTTCAAATGGTTCCTAGGTCAGATATACAAAGCCTTATGGTTTGGGGTGGTGTAGGCTTCAATCTCAAGACTAATCTAGTCTTT
>NETU01000614.1:267876-278254 GCA_003032515.1 Huntiella decipiens
GAACAAGCCGTGTCCGCTCCCTCATTTAGCGACTATCGACACCTCACGGCACCACAAATCAGCCCAACAACGCGCGATACTCGGGATACCCTTTTTACAAGCAACTGGATGGCATGATTTTGGAAGGTTCGAAGTCAGATACACCGTTGTTTTTGGTTGTGTGGTGTCGTCGTTTGCACCGAGGAGAAGAAGGCCGCAGCGACGGAACTTGGTCCTAAGGCGCCCGTGGGGGGTAGCCGGACGGTGTTTAAGGAGGAGGCAGTTAGGGTTATAGGACTACTCGTAAGACTGATGCCGGCCCGGCAAGGGTTACCTGTAACCCTGGGCGCGTGGGGGCACGAAGAATCTTCACCATACAAACGACGTAGCAAGTTCCCACTTAAAGGGAACCAGTACTTACTAACTCATCATCACCACGATCAAGACAATCATAACTACAGCCGTCCACAATCAGCTCCTCTCGTGATACTCATTACTCTGATCCTCCCGACAACTGTCCCCCCACTCGATCTCTAGCAATCAGAATAAACAAAACTAGAAAAAGAAGTCTAGTTTGACGAAAAACAAAAATGACCATGTTCCCCAGTGTGAAAAACTCAGGTCGGGGTCGGGAGTCGGCTAAAGATCCCCTCACCCGAGAAAAAACCCCATCACGTTCCGTGTGAAGAGATCCGGCCCCGAACTCCTTTCCAAAAAGGAGACGGCTCTTTTATCTAGCAAAAATGACGTTATCCAAAGGCGAACCTTCACGGGGGCTCGGTGTGGTGTTGACTTGCGGCGCCAAAGGTCGAGTTTATGAGGGGTAGGGCTGACGGTCGGTGAGGTTCGTTGCGAGCTGGTGAAGCGGCGTGGGCAGCTCTGGATAAACGAAAAGGACGCATTGCAAACTAAGGAAAAGAGACAAAATGAAGGGTGGAGTGGCAAAGGTGTTTTGATATCCTCAACGATGATGATTATTGAAATGGCGACTAAAAATCCCAAAGGTACCATTCCGAGGCCATTAAAGAAAAAGATTGGTCGCAATGTACATATGTACATATGTATATAGGAAAGACCAAACAAAGATAAAAGTTGACCAACAGAGGTGCGAACACGATAAACACTGAAAAAAAAGGCAATGCCTGATTCATCTTGCCTTTTTTTTAGAACCACATCAGTAAATGTATTGCCTAAAAATATTTATATACCCTTGTACTTATACTCCAACGCGGGGAAATCAGATGAATGAATAAACAAAATACTACTACCAGGGGCCAAGGTATGATGTACATAGATATAATGCCAATGCCTCGACCATTTCAACTAGAGTACCTCCGAATCTAAAGATTATTCCCTTCTTTCAAAAGCCTTTTCACATCAACGTGTTGAAAACACGTTGTTTCTATCATTTTTCATTACCTGCATTACCGCCCGTGAACGTTTGGCTTGCGACGAAACTTGAGTCGACATCTCTTAAATATGTCCATCGAACCAAAGAAATTCCGCGAGTCTGATACTCAACCACGACCTCCAAATAATGCCCCAACACCCGCTAGTGTCTCTGGACGATTCTGTGCATCGAATACAACCAGCCAACCCCGTGAGGCCACGAAAGCAAGCCGGACCCCAGAACTTCTGCCATCAACACCTACGAATGAAAGGTTAGGCCACATACAGCTTAAACCAAAATTAACAACATCGAAAGGTGTACCAGGTAATTATACAGAATATATATATATATCGTTTAACTGTTCCGATACTAACTAAATGATTTAGGACATGGCGCCTTCTGGAACCCCCGTAGTGAACAATCCTCCCCACAAAATGAGAGTCATGACCAAAGAAGAAAGAAAGTCCCATCCACACACCATACAGATGGCAAGGACCCGCCACATACTCCGGAAGATGGTACAGTTCTCCCACCCGTCAACAAAATGTTTAACGAGCTCATATTGGCCCAAATCTCCAAACCACAGCTCGTAACGGAGATTAAAGGTATATACTCGGGGGTCGTCCTCGTGGAGAACAAGTGTATCAACGTACACAAAAACCCAAACGGATTAGTTGGATTCACCAATGAAAAATGGCAGTCACTGATGTCTCTTCATCACTCTTTACTCCTGGAACACCACGACTTTCTATTGGCCACACATCATCCTTCGGGCAGTCCCGCACTGCAGGGGCTTCCTCAAAAGTACAATATGCCGGCTCGCATGTGGCACCACGGAATTTACAACCTTCTCGAGCTCATGCGTAAAAATCTTCCGCAAACGCAGGACTTCATGGTGGCGTGGTTATCTATTTGTTATGGATTGTTAAGTTTGCTGTACGAGATCGTAGTCCCTTTGCGACATGTTTGGACTGAGTGTTTAGGAGATTTGGCAAGATTTCAGATGGCCATTGAGACTACGTGTCACGAGTTGAGAGAAAGTTGGAGAGTACAAGCCCGCTCGTGGTATCAGAAGTCGTTGGAGAAGGAGTTCAACTGTGGGCGCTTGTATCACCATCTTGGAGTTTTGTCACCGGGGAACCCCATTCCGAGGTTACAGTACTACATGAAGGCCGTCAGCACCTCCGACCCTTTCTTGCAAACCCGCGAGTATATCAATGTGCTTCTTGACCCGGCAGCCGACGCCATGTTACAGGGCAACCCCAGTGTCAACTACCGCTTCACTCATCTCCATGGTTTAATGTTTCGCCAAATCCATCCTCCTCAGAAGACCGCCCCACCTTTACAGACTACTTCGACTCCTAGACCAGCAGTTAGCCCTCCTACCAAGGCTTCCGAGTCTGCTATTTTCTTATCTGTTCCCCCTCAAAACTCACGGCAAACTACAAATCTTGTTGTGGCTCCCAAGTCTGCAGCCCCAAGGACCTTCAGTTACACAGAGTCTGACATTGAGCCAGTTTTATCTAAGCTTCTGGCCGACCTTCCCAGTGATGTTATTAAGAATCCCCTACCTTGGTTAGAAGCCAGTGCTCCTTTGGCTGCGACGAACATTGCAGCTTTATATGAGTATAGCCCGACTGGTAAGCTACTATATAACAGTGATGGCAACAACACTGTGTTTATGGCGGCTGTAAAGTTATTTTGTCAGGTTCTTGACATCATGTCATCAGTGTATCTCGACCACAATGGAGAAAAGGACACCACCGGACATATTGTAATTCCTTATCTTCATGTCACTTTTGTGTTCCTGGAACACCTATCACGTCACGGTCCGAACTCCACTCTGAAGGACTCTCTGCCTTGGGATAAACTGGTTGATGTGTTAAACTGTATCCGGCTCACCGATGAGCCTCTTCCTGAAACCTTTTATCTTCCGTTGGCACCTGTTCCTGAACATGAGCTAGCGACTAATCCTCCAACATTGGAAGGTTCGATGAAAGAGATTTTAGAGTACCGGAAAAACAGGGATGCTCAAGCTGTTATAAACCATGGTAAACATGCCTCCACGGAGACATGGGTTCCAGAAGATGCCTTGTTACGTGGCTACACATGGTCAGCCAGCTACCTCCCTAAAACGTGGTATGAACATTCAATGGAACAAACTGAAATGGAAATGGAGAAGCCCTCCTTCACACGGATTAGGAAAAGGCGGATTCTCTTCTGTGCTAAAAAGCTTGTCGAAAATGGGGTGTTGGGTTTTGATCTTAAAGACGGATTTAAAAAGGTTTCATTGAGTTGAGCGTACTGTGGCCGTACATATTTCTGCATATATTGGGGTTGCGGGCGTTTGTTTCATTGTCATTTTATAGAATATGGGTTATTGGCATCAAAACTGGTGATGAGAACTATACCATAGTAAGTAACTACGTTTACATGTCTTCAGCGGGGCATTCTCTAATCTTCCACGTTAGAATTCATTTCTCGTTCATGACTATCGTCGTGGTATCAGATTAATTCTCTATGGCGTGTTGACTTACTCACGATATTGAGGTGTCACGGCACATTTGCACTTTTAAGTATGTAGTGGATATTTTATACAATATTCACTTTGTGTATAATGCCATTAATTATTCATCATGATATCACGATTTTACCTGCGATTTTAGACATCTGTTAGTCATTTTCATTTATTTATTTATTAATTATTCATTTATTCATTTGGTTCTATAAATTCTGCTTCTGGAATAGCTAACCGGCCCAATCCTGTTGAACAACTAGACCGTGGAAAATACACAACATGTGAATAAGTCACAGGTGCTCAAGATACGCCATAATGGGAGTTGTCATGCTCATTATATCACACCTGTTTAGGGAACCACTTTATCGTGTCTGCACATCTTAAAACTGCCTGTTGAATACACGGTGTGGTCCTTTGCATCTCACATGACACACGAAAACCAGCTTGGTCGTTAATAAAATACAATCTGCGGCCAAAAAATACAATTACAATATGCACGCATGTACCGTTTTTTTCGACAATAACAAATACAATTTGGGTACCCTTGTCTACGACGATTAAAAAGAGCACATTTGTGATTTGCTCCACTGGTGGTCATTGACATCAAGATAGAAGAGACAAACACCACGCCAAACAGACTGTCTACTGAATGAGCTCAACTTTGTTCATGTTGCACGTCTTGTCCATTTTGCAAACAACCAGCAACGATTGGGTGTTCCGAGGCCGGTCAAGCGTTGTTCGTACGGAAGGAATGCTTGCAGACAATGTGCACGCACTCCTATCAATGTACATACACATGTGCACATATGTATGTATGTTCATACATACACCTTTGACTATTGGATCCTGTAGCCCACATACTTAGCGTCCAGCCGACGGGCATATATATTGAAAGGCCTTGACATCTCCACCTGCATTAGTTCGTGGGGTTGTCGTGACAGTCATCGATCCGTAGAACAACAGAGAACTTGGATTTACTCACTAGTACCAAGTATAGAACACGACATAGTTCATGGGAGAGTTGCCTCTTTTCGTTTTCGGGAAGTGTTAGCATTCACACATTGTGGTTTACGCGTAACCTACTAGTTAGCCTGCAAGGCAACGGGTCGGCAGCGCTAAACAAACTAGGACATTTAGGATTCCGAAAACATTGTTATACATACAATTACAATGGCCTCCGTATGCACTTGATTCGGTAACTCCCGGCTCAACAATGGACGCCCATAGAGATGTGGCCTTAACAAAATGGGCCTCATTTATGGGATACTGTATTCGGCGCGTTTTTTTTCTCTTCGGAAATACCTGGATTTCCTGACTCAAGGTTCCATCGTGGTACCTGCTATTTCTACCAAGCTACTTCAGTCACCTTGAGCTACAATGACATCGTTACACCATGTTAACCGACCTGTGACCATGGTACAAGGGATAAGAGACACTCGTATATGTCATTTTGTATCGCTTGAGCCATCCCGCTGGGTCTGTGAACTGAATATCACTTTGTTACAAGGCACAAAGAGGAGCAGCACTACGTACTGTTATTGGCGGCAATCTTACTACGATCTATCGTAAAGAAGAGAAGATTCACTAAATAATACTCCATGACTGCCAGCAACTATCATGTATACCCAAGTGCCCATCCTGCCCCACTAGACCTCTTAGCCATTCAACGCCGAAGCTTCTCTGATAGGCTTTTTCACGATCCGTGCTCAGACTTATTTCCACGCACACTTTGTGTCACATACGCGAAACCACCCGTGATCAAATTGTTATGTATGCCTATAGTTCGGGGCATTACACCATGTAGTAAGCACTCAAAAGGCGTGAAGATTACATGCTTCTAGAACCGCCCATTGCGCGTCATACTACCTCCCGCGATACGAGGGTTTTTGTGTTTCCGCGGTATCAGTTACATACTTCTTATCTAGACATCGGGTTAAGGCAATATTAATTTTGGCTTCGGGTCAGCAATTGAAAATGATAAACGAGATACACACGCACATTTGTCAGCCTTTGGTAACATCATTGAGGGGTTTAAATCCAACAAGTGGCTCATGTGACGAGATAAAGTTGTCTTTGATGTATGATATGTGATGCCCCGCTTGCCTAATAAATACAACGTGGGTTTTCTGCCATGCACCCTTCATGTGGTCATGAGGCACCTTTGTGCCTAGTCTCTGCCTTTGAGTGGGATTCAATGGCGTGATCTTACAATGTGCATCAACAAATACATGTCCACACATGGGGTGACATCCGTTCAGGATTTAATAGCTCAACATTACAACATAAATATACACAGGTGTATGTACACAAAAAGGCCGAGTATAAGGCCCCCACACATCACCGAACCTTCCATGCATGGAACATCACAACTGAAAACTTCTAGAAACAATTGAATTCATCAAAACGACTAACATACACGTGATACCTCTAAACAACCAATTTCCAAACACTATCAATACTCTTCCCCAAAACCATCGGCTTCAATACGAGCACCGCCACAAATAAAGCAACACAAGTCCCCACTAAACTGACTCGGTCAAAAGCTGCGCCCAATATATCGAATCTTCCACTGGGAGAAACCCTCGAAAAATACAAATCCGTACCGTAGGCAGCCACGAGACCGGTACTCTCCATACCAGTAGTACCGGTGGAGATTCCCTTGATGCCGAAGACCTCTCTAGCATGTGAAATGGTTGCCTTGGGGTCCAACTCCACGTTGGCAGCATACCGAGGAACACCCTCAGCCTCCATGTCTGCGGGAGTAGGGTCTCTACCGACGGGACGTCTAGGGTCGAATAAAGAACGAGGCAGACCGAAGACTGCTTTGAGATCGGGTGCGTAAGCAACCAATTGACGAGTGGCAATACCCTGCAACGTCTGTGAAACCGAAAGCTCAGATAACCTCGAAGAAATGATATAAGCTTGGCTAACGGCGTATGGAAGTGCCACAGAGTTTGGCACAGGATTAGTGCCTAGCGATGAAGACTCCGAGTCGGACTCGTAAATGCCACGATCATTTGGAAGTTCAGATTCATAGAGATCAGTCATCACCATGTGCTGTCCAGTCAAGGTACGGCCACTGCCATCGGACACAATATACGTGGCAAAGAAAGCACAGGCGTACCAGTTTTCAGAGAATGTACATGAAGTAGGCTGATCTGAAGCGACGCCGGTGTGCGTAGCCGAGTGTAACGTGGCACCCGACACAGTGTCGATTACAACCGTGGTAAGGCTCCGATCCGATGGGTTGTACAATGTTACAATGGCAGTATTCGGATTCAAATACTTGTAAAGCACAGTCCTGTCGCCCAATACTCGGCCGATGGAAGCGACGGGGTCGTGTTCAGGACGAGTATAAACCCCAGTAAGAGAGGTTCCTTGTGGGGGTAGGAAAGTCCAGGAGACACTCTGTGTGCCATCGGGCTTCACCACGACGCCCGAGAGACCACCCACCGGAGTCTTCACTACAAAAGTGACGTCAACTGCAGCCTCCTTGGGAATAAAAACCTTGCCATCCACACCGACGGAGACAATCGACGAAGTATTGGGGAAAAACAAGGTACTCTGCAAGGGCTCCCTGGTTTGCGGAGGCAATGTCTGAATAAAGTCGCCGGTTGATGCGCTAACAACAATTGCAAGCCCGGACTTTTCGGTAATAATAATGTGGTTTCGTTCCTCATCGTGATAGAGACCGAGGATCTCCCATTTGTGTCCAGGCATGTATGCAGTAAGCTGCTTACCCCAAATGGGCTTACCATGAGAACCGGTGTCCAGAGCGTATAGGCGGCCTCGGGATGTGGCAACCACTAAGGTTTTACCGAAGCCAAAAGCAGCGACTGAGGCAGCAGATTCTGTACTGTAAATGGCATCAAGAATTCTATCGGGGAGGGTTTGCAAGTATTGTGGCAAGTATTGTAATTCGCCCAGGTGACGAACAAGACGATGCAGATATGCCTGAATAGGTCCGGTGTGGGCCTCCTCATCCAAAGCCCTCAGCACGTCACGAGATTTGCGGTCGTTTAAGAATAAGGCAGCGATAGAAGATGAAAGACCCTCTGAACGAGACCAAAATTCAAATCCATTTCTGAGGATCGACCAATCCTGATCTCCAGTGACAGCAGAGAACAGCACAGAGAGGGATCCTTCAGCCGACTTCTGGATCTTGGACACGCCGTGAACAATGGTCTTGGGCGTAGAGAAGGAAATAGGCCACGAATTCAAGATTTCAGCCGTGTTCGCATTGAGGAGTAGAACGTCAGAATCGGTCATGCGGACAAAATAGGCAACACCGTCAAGGGATTGTGCATCCAAGGCTCCACGCCCGACAAGGCTCTCTAGCCCATTCAGCTTTTTGGCCGCATTCCCGGAAATTTGGTAGACGACAGCCGAATTCCCGGAACGAGACCGGGTATGGAATGCAGCAAAGATGTTTCCGGCGGAATCAGTAGTAGCGTGAACCTCGACCTGAAGGGAGGTAGAAGGGAGCTTCAAATCAGTTTTGGCGTTGCTTCCGAGATGATTCACGTAGATGTTGCTTGATCCTCCGTGGCTCCAAACAAGAATCGGGGCGGTCGTGCTCTGTCCAACGAAGAGAATATTGGGATTTCCATTGCCTTTGCTAGATATGACGAATGTGTCGGTGACTTTTCCGACAGAAGGATCAAACGTTATGACCTCAACTTCGGACTCGGAAATAGCAACTGCGTATGCCTTTCCGTCAACGGCAGCTAAACGACGCAGGGAGCGCGCAGTATCGATAACAACACGGGACAAAATATCACCACTAGCCGGGCTGAAGTGGGTAAGGGAGTGTACACCATCGCTTTCGGTCAAGGCAAATGCGGCCTCGGTTTTGCCTTCGGATCCCCCAATGGCCACGTCAATAACCGATCCTTGGAGTACGTGGCTCCACGAACTCCTGCCTGTGTTGATATCCCACGCATCGACTTTCTGTCCAGCACCTGAAATGGCCACCTCACCAGAAGGCGCAATGGCTAATCTGGATCGCTCAACCTCCTCCTCAGCTGCTAAATCATGTCTCCAGACAATAGACCCATCTGATACAGAAACAGCTGCCACGATGTGCAGATCTGACAGCGTGACGATGACATCACTGTTCTTAGAACGGGCGAACTGCGTCGAGTCTAACCCGGGGATTCCAACCAACCTGTGGTGGAAATCTACCTGGTCGACTTCATCCTTGAAGAGAGCCGAAGCTGCGGGTATCAACGCCGTAGCAAGGACAGCTAGCCTTGCGAATGACGGAAGGCGCATTAGCGTGGTGGTATGTGTATAATCGTCGTGATAGTCGTTACAGTCGTGAAATCGTCGTTGTCGTGAATATTCTGTGAACGGGTGTTATTAAGGATTGCCGTGCGGGGCTGTTTTATGAACTCTTCGAAGAACACAGTTGACGTTGTTTAATTATCCTGGCGTCGAAGAGACATTAGATTTGGTGCATGTATATGTGTGCACGGACGGTGTAACTACACACCAGGTATAGGGTATATTAACCCTGGTCCGGTTTCAACTTCCTACATCTATGCGACGGGACTTCGGTAGTTACTTGGAATGGCCGGGTTTTCAACGTCATGTCAATAATCAAAGGAGACTGATGGGTCTGGGAGTTGGTATATATCGGATTTTGTAAAGTCCTGAGTCTCTTTAGTTCATTGAAGTTCTGAATTCTACTACTGCTTTGCATGAGAAACATCAATTAATTGAAGTAAAGCCTAGTGGCTTAATAGATGTCTTTCTGGGGTAATCTGTTTTGAATATCAAGTTGCTCTAATACACCTTGTATGTATGTATGTGGACGTTAAACTGTGCAGTCTGAATCAGAGAACGCCTATTTATAAAAAATGCCAATGATCCTAGCTAGCTATGGCAAACATTTCAGATTATAGCTCTAACTTCGGTGTTTAAAAGACATTCACTGAAAGGTATGTACATACCTCATGAAGATGACCAAAAAGATATCACCATCATCCCCCCTCTACTCCACATCACGTAGTGAAAGAATCAAAAAGTAGCACGACAACTGCAGGATTCGAACCTACGCGGCCGAAGCCATATGATAGCGTGATGGTAAACCATTCGAGTCATACCCTTTAACCACTCAGGCAAGTTGCCTACTGCTATCCAGAAACCATCTAAACCGTGTATACATTTGTCGTACAAAATCAAACCTCAAAATAAAAAAAAACAACCTTCTTCCTTAATACCCTCGGAATGGTACCTTCGAGGTTGGCGATGCCATTTCCATCGGACACGAGCTGGATTATCCCCCAATTCGTTGTCGGGTGTATTAAACCACACACCACTCCCCTTCTCCCCTCTTTTTTCCAGGTTTCTGCCTCTTCTTAGGCCCAACCTGATCGATTGCCGCCAAGCTGGCTTCTCTTGATCCTCACAAGAGCTTTTTCTCTAGAGTATGGACACATTGAGGGCCTCTCACCTTCACTTTCGGCGCGTTTCTTGGAAGAGGGTTC
>NETU01000615.1:0-45940 GCA_003032515.1 Huntiella decipiens
TGTGAGGATCAAGAGAGGCCATCTTGGCAGCAATCGATCAGGTTGGGCCTAAGAAGAGGCAATAACCTGGAAAAAAGAAGGGAGAAGGGGGGTGGTGTGTGGTTTAATACAACCGACAACGAATTGGGGGATAATCCATCTCGTGTCCGATGGAAATGGCATCGCCAACCTCGAAGGTACCATTCCGAGGGTATTAAGGAAGAAGGTTGTTGAGGAGGGTGCCAACACAGTTTCCAAACAGTATTAGCATATATAACCACTTATGAAGATAAATCAAACATCAGGGGACATGGTCTAGTGGTATGACGGATCCTTAGCATTGTTGAAGCTCTGGCTTCCGGCTTGGATCAGGTCCGGGGTTCGATTCCCCGTGTCTCCACTCTTTTGTCAACTTTTACTACATTGCCTTGCATTTTTGCTGGAAAGTCCTTTCAATTGTTTGCCTAGAATCATGATTTCATTCGACACTCAATAACTAAATAGTAGATGTACCTGACATTCCATGTTTTTGGAACAAAACTCCTATAGACCCAGTTGCCTCCAAAAGCAGAAAACACCCAACGCGACGCTAACACTGCGATTGCATGAAACAAAACAAATTACTTCGTGAAACCAACGAACCCCAGTAAACCTTTGACCCACAGAGAAATATGCCAACCAAATTCGTGATACCGCAAAAAAAGAAACCGACCAAAGCATTATTGCCTCCAAAGCTATTCCACACGCACTGTAGCCAATCTCTTCATGACATTCCGTGCCAAACACAGTACACTGACATCGCCAATAATCTCAAACACCGGAACACTGACACCAATCCGGTCTTCCACCCACTTTCGAAGCCAAAACCCACTAAATGAGTCCAACCCATAAGCCAACATACTTCGCTCAGTATCAATGCTGTCGGGCGCCATTTCCAATCGCTCAGCTAATGCACCAGAAAGTGCTATGACAACTCCATCCACTGTGGTGTAGTCCGGTGCTTGATTATCCTCATTTGCTTCCTCTCGATTTGTCGATTTGCTATCTTCTGGTAAATCAATCTTGGCAAGGTGGGTATAGATGGCCGTGTCACGCCAGTACGGATCAACTACCTTCATTTGAATCAGCAGGCCACCTGTGCCCAGACCCAAGGCAACTGTCACAGGGAAGCTATCCTGTTTATCACTCGCCATTGCTGAGATAGCCAAGTTGACAGTCTTGACAAAATCGCACTCCCTTATGCCATAAAAGCCTGATGCTTTCAACATCTTCATGACCTCTGGCGAACGAGAAAGCATTCCAGGTCCCATGATTGGACCAAAAGCCAATGAAGTTGCTGGATAATCACTATAATCACGGAGATGAGAAGCTAGTCCATCCAAGAATGTATTGGCAGCCGCATAGTTGGCCTGCCCACGATTCCCGATGATACCAGCTGCCGAACTCAAGAACAAGAACCAAGGCTTCCGGGAGTAATCAGAAGCAACGGCATCGACAGCCCGGACAAGATTCTTGCTCCCTTGGACCTTTGGTTGCATGACGACGTCCCAGTCCTCTTGACTCATGGAGGAAAATAGCCCATCCCGCAATACACCGGCAGTCTGGATAATACCGGAGATGCCCGCCCTTGGATACTGTAGAGTGGCCACACAGCTCTTCACGGATGCGTAGTCTGTAATGTCAACAGACATGAACTGTACTGTTACGCCGTGAGCTTGTAATAGTTGAACAGTTGGATCCTGCTGCTGACGCATGGCACTGCGACTGAGAAAAACTATGTGCCTGGCACCATTGAATGCAAGGTTCCGCGCAATCACACCAGCCAAACTTGAGGGAGACCCAACAATCATGTATAGCCCATCAGCGCACAAAGCGGAAGACAATCCGCACTCCAGAGGCAAGTTTAGGACTGGGACGGTCAAGGAAGAAGGGAAAGTTACCATCACATGAGCAGAGGGACTATCTTCCAGATGAGAGATAGCGTCATCTATGCTGGGCGCCTCGTACACAAATGGACTGCGACTGAGAGATATGCGCCCACAAGAGACAAGACCATCAAAGACCCATAAAAGCTGTTGGAGGAATGGAATATTGTCTTCTAAGAGAGCGTCAAGATCCCAAAGATATTGAGCGGAAGCTCGACAGGGCACAGATGTCTTCAGCATTGAAAATAGAGTTCGACCTAGGGAAATACAAGTTAGCAATGACCAGATCATATAACTCGGACTCGGCGAGGAAACTTACACTTCATGGCAGAAATGTCGTGATTAGCGGCTACAATCGCCTTATCAAATCTCAACTCATCTTGTGCAATATCTTTGCCGACGTACACGTTGCAGACAGGAACCTGTTCATCAACAATCGTTTCTACAGCCTGCGCCGAAGAAACAAGAGCAAACACTTCATATCCCAGGGCTACCGCAACTCTGACCATTTGTAAGCCTTCGACGGTGTCCGCTCCAACCACCAAAACTGTATGGCCATAATAGAATATGTTCTCGTATGTCATCTCTCCTTTGGCTGTTCCAGACATGGAAAGTATGGAGTGGTCAACCAAGGCTGTAACTGCGGCCAAATAGCCTACCAAACTAAAGGCACCATGATCAAAACACAACTCTAAAACCAATCGACTATCGGTAACAACCGACGAGCGGACATCCTGTGGTTTCATTAAGCCAACAACAGGTTTATTGTTCCAAACCCCGAAGAATTCCGAACCAACGCATGGCGTGCTGGACTTTTGGCTTAAAAGTTTACAAACATCGCGGTTTGTGATTGACATAGAAGTTCGCTGCACCAGAATTTGACTAGCTTGAATGTCCGGACTGGGTTTGACAGTTTGCCACATCAACGATTGGCGCGGTCCCGTCGACTTAGAGAAAGCAAGCACTGCTGAATTAGAAGAGAAGGGGACATTATCTGGCACACAAAGGTCCTTGTCGATATAGGCGTTGATCTTTTCAGCGAGACGCAACCGTGGGATGTATAGTGTCCCAGATCGCTCCTCATATTCGTTCTCTGAAATAGCATCTTGGTCGTTGATCTGGCGAATGCAATCAGACATCGCGGTATAAATCCCATGAGAGAAGAAATCGCAGCGAGGAGACAAGTTGAGTACACTGGTTTTTGTTATGTTGTCTTCTGATCTCAAAGTCCGAATCAGGCCAGTAACTTCAGCCCCATGAATACCGTTTTCAAGCATAGGTTGGCATAGGAACAGTACATTGGCTGCGTGGCTGACAAGACTCCTAAGAAAAACAATGTCCCGTACGATGTTTCTCGCCTCCTTTGAATCATCGAGATGCAGAAGAGAAATGACAAAGTCCCCACATAGCCCATGACCGACATCGGCGGGATTGATCGATCGTACAGTTCCTGCACTACTTGAGCGGAGAGATTCGATCAAACCGTTCACTAAATGTGTCGTGAGCTTTGTCGGAGCTTCAGGAACGAGAACGGTAATCGAGTCGGGCATGTTGGGAGGAGAAGCTCCGAGCAATGTCCCCTCACCATCCCAAGTAGTCACCGAGATGATTCGGTTTAGATCCACAGAGCCGTGATCACTCTGAAGATATGCGGTCTCAAACTCTAAGGATGCCGGCAAAATGACAACTCCGTGGGGGCTAAGACATGATTGCAAGCTGGCTATGTCGAGCCCACATTGGAAAAAAACATATTCCAAGTCGTATACATTGGATAGTGCATCAGTCAAGCAGTCAACCACTCGTAAAGACCCTTTCAGGGATAGATACTGTTGTGTACTGGCGAAGTCCTTTGTACCTTGGGAGTCAAATATCGTCAACTCAATGTCAGTGGATGCTCTTTGAAGTGAGGACAACAACTGATCTACATGACCTTCCATCCAGCCAACTACCAGTACCCTCAGCTGCCTTGCTTTTGCCGCGAGTGCGGAAACAACATCACTGACATTTAGGTTGGATTGCCGAAGGGTAGCAACGTCAGGGCTCTTGACAATTTCACTTGCCACATTTCGATGCTGTTTCAGCCACCCCGGCGGTAACTTGAGGGCCGCTAGTCTTACCCCATGCATTACAACACTCGGTGATTTTGATGAATCAGAAGTATTCATCACAACATTACCGATAAATTGGCCCGTACTGGATACAGTGGTTTCTCCAAATCCAGAGAACTCCTTCCCGGCCGAGCAACCCTGGAGCGAAGCTGACACAATTACACGATCGATTCCAATGGGGACCATCGGGTCAGACTCCGGGGTGAAAAGACTATGTAGCATAGAATCGAGGGTAGCTGGATGGATAAGGTGAGGAAACTCAAAACCTTGAGGCATTGTTGAAGCCGTGTCAGGTACGGCAAGTGTCACAAGTGACCTGGCCGGATGAGCCAACGAGCGACGAACCGTGCGAATGTTTTTGAACGTCGGACCATATTTCAAACCTATGGATTCCAGACATTCATACAACTCGATAACACTAGCCAGGACTGTAACCTCAGCGGAGAATCGCTCAGCCAGGACTTTCTGTTCCAGGAGGAAAGATTCTGGGTTGTCATTGGAGCCACTCCGGTGGACTATGATTTGCCCAGAAGCATTTCGAGTTGTTTCCTTGCTTTCAACAAGTCGGCTATAGATAGTAAACTGCCAAGAAGTTTCGCTAGTGATGCTATCAACATCCAATCTCAGAGATATTGTGCTCTCCAATCCTGCCTCATCATTTGGAACCACCATTGGCTTGTGAATCTTGAAGTCGCGAATCTCAAAAGATTCAACACCGACGATACTACAATCATCAACCATTTCACGGCCTGCTTCAATGACCATGGTTAGCATGCCAGCAGCCGGGTACAATATAGAGTCTTGCACCTTGTGATCCCGGATCCATGGGTTTTCTTGTACGCGATGGAATCCACGCCAGCGGGACTCAAATTTGGTAGAATCATCAGAGCGTGCACCAATGAGATCACGACGAGGCCATCTCCGAGATAAATGAGATTGCGTCAAATTTGGACCCCACCAGTATTTCGTCTCATGATTCCAAGAATATGATGGAAGCGTATTCAAACACGCTAACCTCTCATTTGGGCAGGCTCTTTGGATTATCGAAGCGAATGACACATTGATACCGTAGGCCCAAAGATTTGTGAGTTGTTGGATAGGAGCTATGTGACTCGGCTGTTTAGGACTCAGGAGTGAAACAAACTTTGCTGTTCTTCCTGTTTGAGCCTTAACACAATCCATCACTGGTGTTTTGAAAGACCCACCAGTTCCAACTTCAATGAAGATATTAGGAGCGTTGACATCACTTGCCATGGCCATTAGGGCACTCCGGAACTCTACCCGTTCGACTAAATTTAGACCCCAATACTCGACAGGCAAGAGTTCTTTGTCCAGAGCCTTGCCCAACAGTGTCGACCACATGATGGGGGCATCAGCAACATCCTCGACGGTGAACTCTATTGGGAACTTTTCGTATTTCCGTGATAACCCAGCAGTGTAGGCTTCAACAACAAGCGCCATGTCGGCTGAATGATAGCCGATGGGGATATTCAAGACCCGGTGGAAAATTCCCTTGGAAGCTAGATGTGTAGCCACCAAGTCTATCTCACTTCTTCGACCAGAAATGGTGACAGAACGTGGAGAATTCTCACAGGCGACGACAACACGAGAACGATTGGGAGATATCTGATCCAACAGTAGCTCAGCATCTGCAAGGGACAACCCGACAGAAATCATACCCCCTGCAATATCGGGGTAACTCGCGAGTAAACACCGGACGAAAAGTCCACGCTGAAAAGCACAAGTCCAAGCAAATTCTTTGGAGATTTTGCAGGCAGTATATGCCGCGGCAATCTCGCCGGAAGAGTGGCCAATCACATGAGCAGGGCGAATACCTAAACTTCTCAAAAGTTCCACACAGGCAATTTGGACTGCGGTTGTAACCACTTGGGATACGTCTACTTCAGCTATTCGGGTCGCTGAAGCGGGCTCTTCTAGAAGCTCTTCAATCCTATGCTGCCACCCGTACTCATGTTGCAAAAATGTTGAGGCCTGCTCGATGCTCGCGGCGAATACAGGATGTATCATCAAATTCAATCCCATCTGTGCCCACACCCCACCCTGACCAGAAAAGACAAAACATGTTCTTGGTTTTGAAGATGCTGCTCTGGTGAAGTACGACTCCTGTGACTCTTGGAGCATAGCTAAGAGCTGTTGGACAGACGAGGCAGCAAGCGCGAGACGACATGGCAGTGCACTTCGACGGCAAGAAAGTGTGTATGACAGCCGACGAAAGTAGCTCGCTGAAGAGTCAGCAGTCTCCTGAAAGTGCGAAACTAAATCCGAAATAACCCGTTTTAACGCCTTTGCGTCATGAGCTGATATGCAGAACGGGAGAGCCTGAGGTGTGTTCAGGCTAGAAACGGCTGTACTTTGGGGGCAATAGAAGGAGTCCGCGTCCGCAATAACAACATGAGCGTTAGTGCCGCCGAACCCGAACGCGTTCACGCTAGCTTGTCTTCGTTTGAATCCCCGGGGCCAGTCTTGAAGTTTTAATGGAACCTTTAATCGGAGTGCGTCCAGATCCACATCTTTCCTTGGAGTCTCCAAGTTGATATTTGGTGGGATCTGGCCCTTTTCCACCGCAAGAACAGTTTTGATGAAACCTGCAATTCCAGCCGCACCCTCGAGATGACCGATGTTGGTCTTCACAGACCCAATGTATATTGGGTCTAACTGTGGCGACCGTTGCGAGGACAGTGAACTATGAAGCGCCTTGAGCTCAGTTAGGTCACCAACAACTGTGCCCGTACCATGACTCTCCACATATGCGGTGTCATTTGGATCAAGGTTGGCCCGGGCATAGACATCACGAATGTTGTCGTGTTGAGCCTCAGGGTTTGGCATCGTAATCCCTAGAGGAGTTCATGTTAGTCTACAAGTTCCCATGCATAGGGTTATGTAGGGTTACAATCTTACCAGACGTCCGGCCATCCTGGTTCAGCCCATGGCCCACGACTTGTGCTCTGATTGTATCGTTATGGGCAATGGCATCCTTTACCCTTTTGAGAATGACAATTCCGGCACCTTCACCTCTTCCATAACCACTAGCCCTTTGATCAAAGGCAAAACATTTCCCCTCCGAGCTGAGGAACCCCATGCTCGACATAGGCAACATGGTGTCTGGGACCAACATCATGTTCACACCGCCAACAATAGCCATGTCGGAAGTTCCTGACTCTAAGGATTGTAGAGCCAGTGAAATGGCTACCAGAGATCCTGAACATGCTGTATCCAAGGTCAATGATGGACCCCGAAGATTGAATGTGTAAGATATTTGGTTAGCCAGAATTGAGGTGGCATTGCCGGTGGCTGACATTGGTGATTGGGTTTCACTGTCCAGAAGAGACACGATCTCATAGTCTGCTACAAAGCGAACAATGTTAGTTCTAGCCATATTAGACGTGGTATTGTAAATCTGACAAACCTTTAATGAAGGAGGCGATGAACACCGACGTCCTAGAGCCCTGTAGTTCATCCAATGTGATACCGGCTAAGCTAGTGTTAGGATCGGAAAATTATGGAATGGGAAGTCGTTACACTCACCGTTCTCGAGGGCTTCATAGGTTACCTCGAGTAATACTCGTTGTTGCGGGTCCATAGACCGAGCAGTGGCAGCGGGAATTCCGAAGAACTATGGTGACGATTAGCAAAGGCTGTTGAGACGCCGGGTAGTACAACAGAGACAACTCACCGAAGCATCAAAACTACCAGGGTCTTGCTCCAGAAAGTGTGCACCCTTGATGTTGACCTATGAAGGAGCCGAGCGAAACAATGAACAATTAGCCATGAGATCATATTTACAGAGCTGAAAAAGGGATATCTTACCGTACCCTGCCGCCTTGGGTCAGGATGATAATAGCCTTGGTGGTTGAAGCGTGTGATCGGAGACCAGCCCGAACGACGCTCCGAGAGCATGTCCCACAAGCGGGAAGGAGATGTAGCTGTAGAAGGGAGGCGGCAAGACATGCCAATAACAACAGGAGCCATCGAGGCTGGAGATTCAAATGAAGACATATTGACTGGCAGATTATAATCGATATGTTTGTGGAAGAAAAGTGTGAAAGAGATTAAACGAGAATGGTTTGCTTGTGTATGGTCCCAAGATATGAAACAAGCGGGCAAGCACACAATACAACACACAACGCATAAAATTCACGAGTGGACAAGCTCGTATGTGAAGGTAGGTCCGTATGCTAACAGGCTAAAACTTGCGTAAAGAGACGGAAAAGGTAAGTATTTGCTGTGGGAACCCAAGAAGAAAGCAGGGTAACAAAAGGTTTAACTTCCCAGGAAGGAAGGAAGGAAGGCAGGTTGATTTGAATTAAGAAGAAAGGAAAGAGCGGATGGCTATCCGGGTAGTAAAAGTCAAGGTGAAGGAATCAAGTGTTGTTCAGATCGCAGTGAACGATGTTGATATTGATGTTGAGAGTCTGGACTATCGAGTACATGTAGTGCAGGCGGGGATACCCTCAATATATACAGACGGACAATGTGAAATCAATGCGTTACTTTGGGAGTGGAGATAGCTTACTGCCTAGGGCCGGGTGTACCTTCTCAAGCCTCGTCGTGCCCTTGTGACTCTCGGACCGGCGGTCTGTCTTGATATTTGCGGAGCAATATGACGGGCATTCGGAGGATGGGAAACCTCTACTATCACCTTTCAGGTAGAAGTAAGAAGTTGAGACCATCCTTTTGGCTGACAAAATGTCACTTGTGGGGAAGAATATGCGAGCTGTTTGGGGGTGAACCTTTGATCAACAATCACTTACTCTGCTAACGGTCAGATGTCTCCCCTTGCAGAAGATACGGAGGGTACAGGAGGCACGTCACCGACTCTAACCAGCAATGAAATATCACAGACGCATTGACCAATAAAGGTCTTGTAGACAACAACCTGCATCAGTGGCTTACGCCAGATGCCGGGGCGGAGGAGAAGGGCTGGAGATTAAAGAGGGCCGTTGTATGACAAGCATGGTATGGTACGGCATGAGCCCATTAGCACGTGATAAAGACACACCCGCGGCCTTGAGACGAGTAGTGATAAGGAGCACCAGTATACAAGGCCCCGACTCTTCGGAAATGGGACCCAAGGCCGAGCCCATTTGACTAGTAGTCGACCAAAGAGGTAATGTATAAGGAAGCGAGTTTTCTTCGGAAGCGAGGGGGGTGAAGATAGATAGTTGGATGTATAGTGACATTGAATATTGACCAATTGTTACGTCGGAATACGTATCTGGTTCTCGGAATACTTTAATAAAGACCTAGACAGTGAGGGGCGGACGGTATGTAGGGAGACAGGTCTGAGAAAGAATGGGTGCACGCGGGCCGATCTAGTCAGCTGCCCGGGGTGGCGTTGAAATTGAATAGGATACTCAATAGTAGGATTCTGATGTGAATTTGTAATAGCCATAGTAATTATCACAAGAATCTTTGTAGACAAAGTCCTATGGATTAGAGGTCCCATGAGTTGGTAGTATCGACGATGATATCAGGAAGGTCGTCACGCATGGATTTTGTAAGAATTTGATATCCGTGCTGTCAACTTTGGGGGCCCTTTTCTGGATTTTCTGTCAACGGGTGTGGCGTTGTTGGTGGTGGTGGCTCCAAAGTTCGCTGCAACAAGGCATCCATGTGGGCGTTTGCTTACTCTCTATTCCTTCTATCGAAGCAGCTAACCGCCTGCCAACCTGCAGACGGCTAACCACAATCCTTTGTTTAGTGCTTACCTGTTGATCAAGCTCACCATCACCTATCAGCTGTCCGGAGCATTAAGACCCAAACATAGCCACGGTGATGCAAAGTCAATAATATAGATCACACAGTTACCACGTCAGGCCTCTGTGGCCTGTTGGTTCCTAGAACATGGTCGTATCAACTTCAATTCACCGGGGACTTCGTCATTGGTGCACATCCGGGCTGATTGCGGACATTTACCTTGGTTGCCTACACGGAGGAATGCCCAGGCTCTTTGCGAGACAATATCATCACAAGAAGGGGCATAACAATTCCGTAGGCTCGACAACCCAAGACTCCCTTCCGGCGACACGTCAGGGATACGTTCAAAGCTGTACGACCATGACAACTTAGTCTATTGACGAAGTAGGAGCCAAGCCCCATGGCAGCTAGTTTCACCGCCGCAGTATAATCATTCTACTTGTCAGGCTGAGTCCAAACAAGACATTGGTCTCATCGCAAGAACAAGCCTAGACAGGACTGGTTAGTCGATGAAAGAAACTCGAGCCGATATATGTGAAAGGGCCTCTCATCTACACCATCACAAGATATTTGGTATGGATGAACACGGAAAGACGGATGATGGCAGCTTTGTAGGACGATACAGTGATGTGTGCTTCCGTACATCTTTTGGGCCATGTGCAGGGGAAATACACAATATTTGCCATTCCTCAATTCTGTGCGCGTCAAAATGTGGTGAAATATGATAGGATTGATCGACTGCGGCGCAGCTTTATCACGATTTTAGTATAGTGCGGGCCGACGATACAGATTCTAAATAAACGGATATTTGGGGGCCTGGTAGTATTCAACTCCACTAAAGGATTGGCGGAAATGGCGCTTACCGTTATAAAGGGTGGTATAATACCTTTTTGAGAGTTTTGATCACAAGTGATCTCAGAATAGTAGGTTCTAATTGCTACCTGTTGGTCACCCCGTTATTGCGTTATACAGGGTATAGACGTATGTATTTAGATTCCTGTTGTATTGCACAATACCACGCTGACTCATGCATCCAAAAGTTCATATCGCTAGTCGGAGGCACATACTCTGGGGGCCATAAAATCCTATGGGCATCAACTTATCTTGTAAGCGGTGAAGGTAAATCTTGAAATAACACAACTGATTAGTTTTTTGTTTCACAAACTCAAGTGTACACACGCTATACAGAGGCGGCAACTATTCGGTCACATTAACTGTTTAAATTCGTGTTCCGTAGTTGACCAATTGTTTGTGAAACTCTACCACGTCACAGTTAACCCTACCATTTGCTTACCAATATCAGAAGTCAAGGAGTTCAGTAGAACCGGTTCAACACATTCCGAGAACCAGTTGTCGATCTGGCAGCACGACATCATCTTGGTTGGGCGATCTGTAGATCTCTAAACTTTATTATATTGTGAGTTCGGACACCATGACGCCTCCGGGATGTTCTTGTGGGGAGACCCGAAAGAGTTCCTTCATCTATTTTTTCGATTTCATTTCCGGACCACCCAACGGCCGTTGACGGGGCAAATGGGGGACTGAACACGGACACCGCCACCACGATCACATGAAGATATTGTCCGACGTTACGGTGACTGTATACAGTGTCTTCCTGTGATGGCTTATCAATATGTTAGACCAATACTTTCGGTATGATATTGCCATATACAATGACATTGATTATTTTGTCGGTCAGGAAATTCGGTGTTTGTGTCTACATGGGTATCTCGATTCGTCTTGCCATTTATGGGCTACTCGTCACAGCATATTCCAGTAACTTCTTGCATACAACCTCAAGACATCGTCACCGCTCCAGGGCTCGTTCTCCAGGCGGTGACAAGACAAGACACTACATCAATTTTGCCTCGTCGTATGGGAGGGGCGGTCTAAACATAGAAGAGGTGGCGTCTAGCTGGATTTGACAAACCGAATTTGTCATAACATGTAGGTCTCGACCTTCGTTAAGTAAACAGGAAATCTGAAGCCACAATGAGAGCGAAGGTGACGTACTAAGGACCAAAGAAATTATAGTACCTTGGTATGTAAAACGACACGAAAAAACGTGCACTCTCACACAAGTATGAGCCAACATCGTCCTGACACAAACCATATCCAAAACCACTCTGGCCGAGCCCGGAGCCCACAAGCAATATCTGAAGAATTGATACACAGGTATAGTTGAAACATCATTGCGTAAATGCCGATGTATCTGAAGCAAGGGAACTGAAGGCGACTATAACCTCATACTGAGGCGGTAATTAAATGGAGCTAGTTTGGAGTATACCTCGCATAAAGCGACACGAAGTAAACCGATGGGTCAAGACATACAGATCGAAATATCGGGTCAAGACACGCATAAAACTGGAATATGCCAACATTTTCGTGGAATCACATTGGGGCTACAGGGGTAAATGACGGATGTGAAAGAGAACCATAAACACACACATCGGTGTGGAATAGACGTAAACAAGACAAAAAGAGTACAACGGCATCGGGGAGGTATCGTGGAATGCACGAGACAGATGCAAAAAGATATGCTCACTACCAGGGTCGAACTGGCGACCTTCGCATTACTCAATATTTGAGGTCAAATATTAGTACGACGCTCTAACCAACTGAGCTAAGCGAGCTGTTGATGGCTTTCGAGTGCATAAGTAGGTGCTATATACTGTAATTGTCATCGCTGCCAGCAATTTTTTTAGACGCCGGATCAAACAATAATAACTTGGTCCGGTACCTTTTGAACGACGAGATATGCCTTTTGACGTCTTATTAGGCCGGGCAATCGGAGAATCTGTTTCATAGAATGACGATAGCTTTAGCAGCCCACGGAGTATACTGGTGGCTGACGCTAATCGCATAGGAGCAGTATGATAGAACAATACCAAATGATCAGTTAGAGCACCACATAACGGAGAGAATAATGTAACAACGGATGTCAAAATCTGACTAGTGAAGATTTATACTAAACGAGATAAAGGTTTAACAAAAGTAATCTGTCATGAGTAAGCACGATTGACAACTACGTTAGAACCATAGATCCAATGACTTGGACGGCGGGTTTGGACAGCAGGTTTGCGGGATTGGGGTACGGCATAATATAAACAAGCAAGTACACAGTCAGGGACCAAGACGATCAGGAATCAATAAAAGTTACCGACCATGAATACAGGATAACTTGGATTAATTTGATAAGACGGGTTTGTTTGTTTTATGTTTACGGACAATTTCTCGATCATCAAGTAGGACATGGTTACACGGTAGTAAAGCGACCAATTGGACAAGAATGTGTAGAATGATCGAGTAGGAATCGGTAAAGTTATACATACATATGTACACACATTAGACTAAAGACGTTTAGAATGCCATTGTAGTGGGGGTCATGCAGTCACAAATGCAGATTGAAGCGCCAGATTTCTCGGTGTGGTTAGTACTAGTAGCATGTAAGTTTGACGAAATAGGCAGTTCACTAACTTACCGAACATGGTTCTGGACTTTCGCGGGCTGCAATTGGCTATATATGGGTCATATTCTTCTGCAAGCATGTACGTGCGACAGATTGACAGAATGCCAATCGTGGGTGGCAGGAACGTATTTTGGGTGACAAAGGACCCGTCAGTGGCGGGTAGCACAAGGGTTTAGCGGTAATGACAGCGAGACAATGCTTCACAGAAGCGAAAATTATTTGGGGCGTGAGGGGCTTTCGGATGGCTTGATACGAAGACATGAATATATTTCGGGTACAAAGTATAGATATTTGCTGACTGGAGATTGTCCAAACCAAGAGAGCTTGGAGAAAGAATCGAAGCGAATAGACGATGATATTTGGTTGAACATAGACACGAGGACTTAGCTGTCTCCTTTATCGTGAGTTTGTAATCCATCTCACGGCTGTTGTTACTTACAATCCGAAGAAGACAATACTCCCTGAGACTAGACCCAATTCTAGACTAGGACAATTGATGCTAGTCTCTTAACTAGCCTTTAGTTCCATGTCTCAAGTGGCGCGGGATCTGTATGGGTGTGTTGCTGTCGGGACGGCTTCAAGAGACGAAACATCAAAGTGGCTGCAGAACATGTTGTTTTTCTTTTTGTTGGGGTCAAAGAAAAGAAAAGCCCTCGCACTCCCACTTTGGGAGGGTCCATTTGACATGGTACATTCCACCATCTGCGGGAGACACAACAGTCCCCGAACCCAAAATTCGGAACCTACAGTTGTTTTCATCACGTACTGCCACGACGCCAGCCGGAACACCACCAACTACAGTCTTTTGGTCCTATTACTTTCCTTTACCGGAGACGGAAGCATACGGCCGATCGGACAGTCCTTCGGATGGTTCTTGGTCAAAACATTCCTTGGATACGCTACAATGTAAGTACCCTTTAACTCTTAAAGGACCATCTATCCGACTTCTACATTGTTTCTCTGCGTTATGCCGCAGGTCATCGCTAGGTGGCTAGCCAGTAGCCGATTATGGCCCAATCCTACGCCTCCTTGTTGTCGTTTAGTCAACTTGACAAGAATAAGGATTTATTCACTACATTCGTAAACTGCGTGCCATCATGTTCCGCAGTTTCCATAGTATGCGTCTCTGCAGAAGCATCAGCCCGTCTGGCGGAAATGCAAGTGGCCGTCCGTTGTTGATACCTTTCCCATGCCACATTTACTGTTGAAATAGCGAATGTGGCTTTAAGTGACTGGTCACGCGTGTCAAAGTCTACAGAAACGATGGATCTTGGAACGGGTGGCCGAATGAAGGCACCGATGAAACGACATAAAAGTTGATAACCAAATGGATCCACTGTGGCTTCGGTAGATCCTGCTTTCGGGGGTTATTGAAGGCGAGGCCAGACTGTTTGGTGAGGTTTCATCCTACTGTGTTGTGCCTTGTACATGTGATCACGGCATATGGATAACCAAGGACGGGAGGCCATCGGTCTACTGAAAACTCTTTGGATCTATTGACTTGCTATTGTCCTAGGGGACAAGAACTCCAGGCATCTGTACCTGACTGTCTGTCTTCCTTTAGACAGTTGTGATCAGTCTGGTGTACGGAGACTGCTGATTCTAACGGGAAGATGGTTCCCTCCCTCGGTCCCATGTTTTTCTCATTCGTCATTTATTGGAGCCCTCTACTTTGTAATCTTGTTATTCTGACCGATCTTTTCATAGTATTCTTCTTTATTATCTGTCATCGCTTTTTGCACCTACCGGTTCCTTGTGCTCGCTGTTGCACGTCAGCCTGTTCTCTGATACACCGACAAACACTTTTGTCTTTGGGACATTCGCTTAGCCTCTGGTTTCTCATTACACTCTTTTTCAGTTTTCTCCTGTATTTGATTAGGACAGACTGTCTATCTGTCGTCATTGTGTAAGCTCGGAAGACAGGTCCTGGCTTATATATGTATTCTTTGCTTCAGCTTAAAGCCACGACGCTGTGTCTGTCCCTTTGTCTCTTGTACTGCCATTAGAAATTCTGACAGCTTCCGCCACACCGTCCCTTGCATTGCAATTGTTTCCTCTTCTTCTTACTTTCTTTACGCTTAGTATTTATTTGCTCCACAGTCATTCGAAATCTGTATCATCTCATTGTTTTCGCCACCTTTCATCGTCAAGTTTGGTTCTTGGACTCCCTTCCCAAACAGGAAATCTTTCTATCCAACGACATTCCAGTTTTCTATCCGTAAACAAGCCACGCCATTGTACTTTGGCATCGTGGATTAAATTTGGTTACTCACTGATAGATTTGTCGAATATTTTGTCGAATATCCCCAGCTGCTTCTTGTTTTCGTCAGCAATCTATAGGCCAGCAGGCGATTGTACTGTTGCCTTAACGAGTGTTGCCTTGATACAATCTGTCCAGGATATTGTCATTTCCTTCCAAGTCTACCATACGTGGGCTGTATCCCTACCAAAATCAACGAGCCTTCCCATTCTTTTAGCTTGGAGACATTGTTTATCATGGCTTCCACGGGGCCTCGGGTTTCTCTCCCATACCCAAATCTATCGTTTAGCGATTTCGCTATACTCACAGAACTTCCACGACTACCGACACCACCACCATTAATGTCATCACGAAACGATAGCCAAATGGATCGACAAGCAAATCGGTATCCTAGCGACAACTCCAGATCGGTCAGCGACAATGACCATGGAAATGGGGAAGAGTCATTGACTGGCGATAGACGGCCTGATGGAGACACAATTGCCATTACATTACCACAAGGGCCACAATTGACCAAGGCCAGACAAACAGTAATCATGATTGGGTAAGTGATAGATTGAAAGATATGGTGATATCAATACTGACATGCCGTTTGCAGTTGTCTCTTAGGTCTTTTCTTCTCTAGCCTTGATGCTGGTATCGTTTCGACATCGTTGGTGACAATCTCCAGAGAGTTTGATGATTCCATAAACACGGCCTGGATCATCTTGGCCTATCTCCTAACGTATATGGGTGAGCTATTATCCACATACTGTAAGGTCTTGGTAACGTCTACTAACGTTGGTTGTTTAGGTTTTGCGGTCTGCATATCACGTCTTAGTGATATTTATGGCAGACGAGATGTCCTGTTAATCTCATGGGTCATCTTTAACTGCTTTTCGATGGGTTGCGGTGCTAGTACCAGCATGAAACAACTGTATGTTGCTATCATCAGCTGCCTAATGTCGGTTCGCGTTAAACTAACGGTCAAAGGATCATATGTCGGGCTTTCCAAGGTATTGGTGGCTCTGGACTCTATAGCTTGGCTCAAATTGCAGTCGTTGAAATGGGTCCTATTCGAACACCCAGTTTAGTTGGTGCCATGGTTGGTGTAACTTTGGCCATTGCATTGGTTCTAGGTCCTATTCTTGGTGGACTCATCTCCTACTATGCCGGATGGAGATGGATTTTCAACATGAAGTAAGCCTACAGACCACGTCAACCCCCAAAACTTCAAATGTCAACTAACCTCATTTCTGATAATCAGTATCCCAGGCGGAATTGCCGTTTCCCTCCTCCTGACTCTATCGTGGCCAATGTCATTGAGAGATATAGATTCACCTCTCAACCGATACACTTGGTCATCCTTTTCCAGCATCGATTTTGTAGGATCTGGTACATTACTTTGTTCCTGCTGTCTGTTAATTTTTGCCCTGCAACAGGCAGGCTCCGGCTTGATGATGTGGAACTCGCCGGGGATCGTGGCTGCATTGGTCTTTGCAATCGTGGGTGGTAGTGTTTTTGTCGGCTGGCAAGCGATCCTTGGCCGCAAATTCTTCCCTCACATTGCACCGGTGTTTCCTCTACGCCTCTTTTACCGAAGAGTGTTTATGGCCTGTGTGACGTAAGTACATTTCTACTCTCTTCGAAGGATGCCTTATACGTGTGGGACGCATTGCTATTCGTTTATCCATAACACGACTCTATGGACGAAATTTTCACGGATTCTTGTGTAGCGGGGTGTCGTCTGGCTCGGAAGGTGTGCTGCTGAAGGCTCGTGAATGGATGCACAGCATGAAGACTCTTCACCACGTTCTCTTTCTGTTGCCAAGTCGCCAAGCAAGATGTGGTGTGCTACTGAAACATGTGATGAGTGGTGGATGGTAGCAAATCGATATGACGTTCGGCCTTCTGCATGTGCCATATTCGTACGAAAAACTAACTATGAATCGTTTCTTGCAGTGTCACATTACTCTCTGGGTTCCCATACTTTGCCCTCACGGTGGCTATTCCCGAACGCTTTCAGATTATCAATGGCGACAGTCCGCTTCTAGCTGGTCTACACCTCATTCCTCTTCTGGGGGCATGTGCAGTGGGGTCTTTTATGGCCGGAGCGTTGTCAAGTAAACGCAACAATACTTCAATAACTCTGATGATCTCGAGCTGTCTACAACTACTCGGTCTTGGGTGTATGCTGACCTTTAATCACGCAGACTCTGATGTCAAGCCGCAGTACGCGTTTCAGTTCATCATTGGGATGGGAGTGGGTATGTGTTTTGGGGCCTCCACAATCATTGCAGCTCTTCAAATCCGCAATGAAGACCTTGCTTCAGCACAGGGTGCAGTCGCCCAAGCTCGAGTACTTGGTGGTTGTTTTGGACTTGTCATGTTGACGATTGTTGGACATTCTCGCGGATCCATTGCGCAAATTGAACTTGAGGCGTCTCAAGTAATCCCACAGGAGATAAAGGAGTCATACGCAGAGATGTTTGCTTACGAAGTAAAGATCATGATGTATGTAGCAGCAGCAATGGTGCTAGTGAGTGCGGCTGCCTGGGAGCGCAATCCAGTAGCGATGAGCGTACTAGCAGACCACCAACTAAAGAAGATGCGGAATAGCACGGAAACGGCAACAGAAATGAGTGACATGGGTAGTATCCGCTCATACCAGTCGCGCAGATTCCGTTAGAACAAGAATGATGCGAGAGTGAAGCGGGAGGCGCCTCAGCAAAGCGAGCACGCAGGCTAATAGTGTATTGCCAGGCGCACAAGTAACGGGTACCCACCGAAGTAAACGGGTGGCTTTCCTATGTCTGGTTTGGGATTTGGGACAGGTTCAGGTACTGGGAAATAAGTTTGGGTCAAGACAATAGCTGGATACTAGTGAACATTTTTACTTTTTCTGTTGTTTCATAAATTTTTGTTTTTCTTTTGGATGTAATCAGACACGGTCTATGTTTGGACATGGTCCAATTCGTGTTGTTTTTCAGCGGGAAGTATCCAACTTTGAGCCAGTCCCGAGAGGTGAGGATCTTTGTGGCTGTCGAAATAAATCAACCTTTTGCAGAGGGTGTCAATACTGATGATGATGTTGTTGTTTTTGTAACCCTCGCGATACCGGGAATTGAAAGTTTTCCTTTGTTCCTCCATACTAGAAAATACCTCCCTTTTTCGAAACTAGTATCGACCGGTAAAGAACACACAGAAGCGGGGCACATCCGGCGCGGAACCCTCTTCCAAGAAACGCGACGGAGTGCCGGCGGAGGGTTGTTTTTATATTTTTTTTGCAATTGTTTGCCGTATATAATATCTAATTGCAAACGGCTCTTCAACGCGTCGGTCCATTAGTTTAGTGGTTATGACGTTGGATTTTGATTACTACGATCAAGGTCTTCCAAAGACACGAGTTCGACTCTCGTATGGACCTACATTTTTGCAGTTTTTTTGGGTTGCAGTGACAATCCCGTAATTTTTTTCTTCGGCACTTGGGCGCATTCACAATTTGCGCGTGCCAATCGATCACTTGATAGAGTTCTCATTGATCATAGTGATAGATTGTTCTTGTTTCAAGATTTATAAGTGGCGGCAGTTAATTCACAAAAAAGTTTTATTCTAACTGCTATATGTTAGGGTTAACATTTAGGTAGGGTATCTATCCATCAACCATGTGTCCGGCCGAAGTGACTGTTGACTGGGTACAATTGATCGAAAATGATCCACTACAGTTACCAACAAGTTGAAGATTGAGTTGTCCATTAATGATTCCAAAGTCTAGTCTTGCTTCCGTAGTCTAATTCTCAGCAGCGACCAAGCTCATGAAAACGCCCCAGGCCAGGCCGGCTAAACCACCCACCAAATTCCGCATCTCAACAGACTCAACCACAGTAAAGTTCCCCAGAGCAACCCAAGGCCAAAACTTCCAACTGGCCACCAACAAGCCCGGGGTGTCGGCAAGACTCTTTTCCAAAATTGCGGCGAGATTGACGCGTGAGAAGTCGATGACATCGGGACTGAATAGGAACGAGAGACTTTCAGAGGCGCGTATGGGCTTGGAGGGGGTCATTAGGGCGGTTAGGGTGCCCATGGCGAAGGAGAATATGAAGTTGTTTAGGGCGGCGCTGATGGTTTGATCGAGGAGGAGCTTGATGGCCGTGTTAAGCTTGTTTAGAGGGGGTGAGGGGTTCTTTTCAGTAGGCGGGGTAGTCACCGAGGGCCATGTCTTTTCAAGCCAGCATTGCCTGTTTATAAAGTTAGATATGGCCAAGACAGTAGTATAGCTTTTTATATGTACCAGAAGAAGTTGGGGGGCGTAGTGAGTACAGTGAAAATGGTGAATTGAGCTATAGGAATCCAGTTCAGGATCAAAGGTGCATCTTTCTGATGGGCCATTATAGCCTGGGCGAGGATATTTGAGATTGCGCTGATGATGGCATTTTGGATGGTTACTTTTGTGAGAATAGAAGGAGCCATTTTGACGATGAATGTGTGTATAAGGAGTTAGGTTCTCAGGTCCGGAGTAATTCGTGGTGAAACTTGATATGGCATATATACCAATGAGCACGGTTCCCCTTTTTAGAACTCCTGTGTAGCCGAGACGATTGGATTTCAAAGCAACTGCCGGCCGAAATATATAATCCACATGTGAATGAAGATGATATTTTACCCTCATCCATGCATATATTCACAACCCTAATAAACTTCAAGTTTCAAGCTTTCAACGAATGTCTGTATTTTAACCAACAATTACACCAAATGACCACTCTATACTAAGATTATCCACGACCCTTGATGGGTCTAACTACGGCCGACTTAACTGCCACATAAGAATGAGCTGTACAAGATAGGAATAAGCGAAGAGGAACTGGGTGCGCTGCATCTTTCTGGCGCGGGAGATATGCAAATCAGGACCAGAGTTGGAGGTCTCTGGGAGAAGAACGTATTTCAATGAGCGCATCTATAGTAGGGAGATTAGTGACCTATACGTGAGAGATGACATATATGCAAGACTTACCAAGAACAAAGAGTTTGCTAAGAAGGTGTAACCAAAGACCACCCATCCAACCATACCACCGGTACCTTGGCCACCGTTGACAATCTCGGCAATGACGACGGTAACAATTACACCGACAAACTTGTAGCCTGAGTACGCAATCATATCGAGCAGCTGTGATTGATGAGAAATTCCGAGAAGGTAGCAACCAAGGTTGAGGATCAGAATCTCAATGAAGACTACAATCATAGCCCAAGAAGCAGTGGTACCGAGGACCTCCGGTTGAAATTCTCCACGGAGACCAGCGACAAGGGTTGACAAGAGTACGTAGGTCACAAGGGCCATTACTATAGGTTATTAGCCTTTGTCTCGGACTATGGTGAATGCGATTAGACTTACCTGGAATATACATATCAGGACTATTAATGTCATCTCTTGGTGGTAAATACCAAACTGCCTCGCCGCCATTCCCTCCATTCATGGTTCTTCTCACCCACGACTTATGTCTCCAAGGAAACAGCACCAAGGCCAACTTATTAACAACATACGAATTTGTAACATTGAAATAAGGCTTCAAAGACGCAAAGTTCACCCAACGCTTCGCATTCTGCTCCAAGTAGTCCTGACCATGTTTAAAAGCCGTCTGACCAAACTGCGCCGCGACCTGAGTCGTCGGGTCGTTCATGAATTGGCCATAGTTTCCGAAGAAGTTGGCGGCGCCGGGCTGTTGTTGCTGTTGGGGTACACCGGGCGTAGATGAGGCAGTGTAAGGATTGCCGTAGCCACTGGCTCCGGGGTGTACTTGAGGTTGAGAGTTCGAGAGCGGCGGAGGAGAACGTAGTTGAGGTACAGTTGAGACGTGTTGAGGGACCGGATGGTGGAGAGGAGGCGAGTGGCCGTAAGTTGGGCGTTGCATTCTGGCGGCTTTAGGCGTGAAGTTGATGTAAAAAGGATTCAAGTTTGTTTATTAATTGGTGGCAATGGCTTGTATTCTAATTGTTTGATGGCAATGAGATTGACAAGCTGATTGTTGGTGATATGTGTGCACGAGTTAGAGGTTAAATGACGTTGACAAGTGGCATTGTCTTACCAGGTGGTGACAGGTGGCAGCCATAGTGGGGTCTATGACGTGGGTTTATACAAGATCTACAACGTGTTCATGACATTTATACACATCAGATTTGACAAACAAACTGTCAAAGGTGACAACCAGTAATGTACCAAGTAATGACTAGTATATATGCACATTCATAGACCAAAATAATTCCAATGACTGCGTCTTCTATGCATCTTCATTCACTCCTATTTCCATGGATTTTGACAGCTCCGACAAGCTTCTACGCTACACACTTCCGCCCAAAGGGGATAGATCAAGCTTCACAATCCTAGCTTATCCAGCCAATCATGCGCCACGATCTTATCGCCTTTATAGCTTGTTGGCCAACTTGTTAAATTCCCGGCGACAAGTTCGGAGTTCCTTAGGCTGCGACTTCAATCTTTTCTGGCATCATCACAGATCTCCAAAAACTTGTTTGATTCGCTTTCCGTCATTCTTTTCATGTTAATTCATCTATCTTCTTTGTACTAGTTTACTAGATTGATACCCTTACGATTCTGCTTTGTTTTGACCTACGTCAGTGCTTGTTTTACGACATCATAGTACATGATATCATCGAAATCTGCTTCTTAAGCGCCTGCATTGCATACAACCGATCCCGATTTACGCCTCTTCTAACTACTTTCCGATTCCACAATGCTCGACACATTCGAAATCATCACCACTGCTGGTGTGGTTATTTGGCAGCGCAATTTCACACGCCTTAGCCCTTCCGTCATCAACAACTTCATCACCGACACATTTATTGAAGACAAGAACCCCGGCGCAAAGATTGACACAGGCTCGGCCCGGACCAACCATGTTTACAAGACCGACTCATACACGGTAAAGTGGTCGGTTAACAAGGATCTTGGTGTCATCTTTGCTGTAAGTCGCCTGCCACTCTGAAAGTACGCTTAACGTCGCTAACCATTCATCGCTTCTAGGCCGTTCACAGAACTGTTCTTCATCTCCCTTGGGTTGACGAACTCGTCGACAACATTAACACCCTGTTCATCTCCCTTTACGAAGAAAGTCTTAAGCGCCCAGATACCACAATTGTCAACTGTAAGCCTTTTGACAAGTACTTCGATCAACAACTCTCCGAACTCGAACAAATAATCTCTACTCCCGCTGCCAAGGCCATCCCAGAAGAGTTCTCGGCTGATGAATCCGCAAACTCACGACCAGTAACGCCATTCACGGGCGGAGACTCCGCCACTTCAGCAGTTGCCTCTCCTGGCGCAAAGCTCTCTCGAAGACAGCGCAAGGCCAACAACACTCAATCCACGGCATCTGGAAACGAGTCTTCGGCGTCAACACGCAAAGTAAAGACGGGGAAAACCGCCAACGCCAAAAAGGGTCGCAAATGGGATGCTGATGGCGTTGCAATTGAAGATGACGGTGATATCCAGTTAGATTACTCGGCTGATACTACAGGCGAACGTGGCCCATCTGCCAATCTAGAAAACCCAGATGCTGATAGCTGGGGAACCACAACCTCTAAGGGTCAGTTTGTTCTTAAAGATCTTGGCGACGAGGTACACGGCATTCTTTCGGCACAAAAAAACAAACAGAGCGAGACCGATGCTGCTAAGCCAAGCTCTGGCTTAGTTGGCACCGGTTTTTCGGCGCTCAGTGGAGCCTTCCGCAACATTGTCGGTGGCAAGACTTTGACCAAGGAGGATCTTACCAAGACTATGAAGGACATGGAAGAACATCTTTTGAAAAAGAATGTTGCCCGCGAGGCTGCTATTCGTTTATGCCAAGGCGTTGAGGAGGAGCTCCTTGGCACCAAGACTGGAAGCTGGGAAAGTATCCAGACTCGCATCAAGGGCGCTATGGAGGCTTCCCTTACTAAGATGCTCACGCCCACTTCATCGCTCGATCTTCTTCGTGAAATCAATCACGTGACTAGCCCCTCTGTGGCGTCTCTTAGAAGAGCACGGCCATACGTCATTTCCATTGTCGGTGTCAACGGAGTGGGTAAGTCTACCAACCTGTCCAAGATTTGCTTCTTCCTGTTACAGAACAAATACAAGGTCTTGATTGCGGCCGGCGATACTTTCCGTTCTGGTGCTGTTGAACAGCTTGCCGTCCACGTACGGAATCTCCAGGAACTCACTACCCGTGACGATCCCGACGCCGCCTCTAATGTGTCACTTTACCAGAAGGGATATGGAAAGGATGCGGCAACGGTTGCCAAGGATGCTGTTTCTTACGCTGCAGCTGAAGGCTACGATGTCGTTTTGATTGATACCGCGGGTCGCAGACACAACGACCAGCGTCTCATGTCGAACTTGGAAAAGTTTGCAAAGTTTGCCCAGCCTGACAAGATTTTGATGGTTGGTGAGGCTCTTGTGGGCACAGACTCTGTGGCTCAAGCTAGAAACTTTAACGGCGCTTTTGGTGCTGGTAGAGGACTCGACGGGTTCATCATCTCCAAGTGTGATACTGTCGGTGATATGGTGGGGACTTTGGTCAGTTTGGTACATGCCACAAATGTGCCGGTGCTGTTTGTTGGTGTGGGCCAGCAGTATTCCGACCTGAGAAACTTCTCAGTCACTTGGGCTGTTGACAAGCTTTTGGCTTAAGTAGGTTAAGCTATGTCGGCAGTTTGGTGGTGGTGTTCTCTTCTCCTCGTGTTCTTATCTCTTATATATCTTTTAATCAACCGAAATTGCTTGTGTTCTTCTATCTTGAATCTATTATATCGTCCGAGCCTCTATTCTTTGCCGAACTTTTCTCTAATCTCCTCTTCGGTGAAGCGGAGGGTACAGCGGCGGAGTAGAGCCTTCTTTTCTTCTCTGGACATGTCCATCTGTGAACCAATAGGAACCATGCAATCCGCAAGTGTGTCGTAATCTTTCATCAACAAACGAACGGTCATCATGAGATAGTCGATGTTGTGGAAGACCAAAGCGTGTTGTGACGAGTATGTCTCTTTGGCCTTCAAGAAAGACAAGGGGTGATCACGCCAATGACGAAGAGGGTTCAAATGGTGGGAGGTATGGTAACCATCGTTGAAGCAATGGCGGTTACTCTAAGTTGAATTAGTCATTTACACAAACAACGTGACAGTATCACCAGTGGTTCAAAGTGAAACCGTCGAATTGGGAAGGTACATACCGGGACGTCAATCAAGGTAACACTTGATCTGAAATCTGAATCAGGCTCATCATGATCGACAAGGGCGTGTTGTCCCCAGTTTCCAATCATCAGGCCAAGACGCATGACGATTAACGGGACGAGGAAAACGAACCAAGTGGCGTTGGAGCTTATCTTGTACATGGCTGTGTAAAAAACGTAGGAACCCCATTCCCAAAAGGCGGTCTTGACGGCGAGAGTGTAGCGACGCTTGCGGATGAAGTAGATGGGGAGATCGATCCAGACGAGAAAGAAGAAACGACCGACGTATAATAGGAAGTGGAGGGGGTCGTCTCTTTGGTAACGGATGGTAGATGATAGATCGTGGGGTCCGTTGCCTTCGATGTGGTGGTGTTTAACGTGGTGGTAGTAGTAACTGTTCCAGGTGTGACCCATTAGGAGATTGGTGATGTAAGGGAAGATATTATCGAAGAGGCCGAGACCTTTGGCGAGGACGCCGCGCTGGTGGATGTGTTGGTGCATCAATAATGTGTAGCTACCCACATAGCTCAGTTGCATGATGGCGTGAAGAATACCATGCCATAGACGGAAGTTATAGTAAAGATACACAGCCGAGGGAACCGAAGTAGTGAAGTACATGACGATATGTGTGAACATGACAGCGTCAGTCGGTGTCCTAACAGCCTTTTGAGCAAGCTTCAAGTATGGCTCAAAGACATATTTCTGTAGGAATGGTGGTAATTTGATATCCGGAAGGTCAATAGATGTGAAGACTGTAGGTTCAAAGTGCGATGAGGTAGGGTCATTCAAGACCGTCAAGTAGGCGATCAACTCGGCATCGCGATCTACCAAGGTTAGTTTCTCTTCACCTCACTGGACTTTCAAACTTACCAGCAACAGCCCGGGGGTCTCGTCCCTTCTCAGATACAGGGTCGTCTTTCTCGACAACCTCGAATCCATCATCATTCTCGACTATGGGGTTCCCAAGCTTCTCAGCTCGTCCCTTGGCTTCAAGAATGTCCTCTTCGAGGTTCTTTAGTAAAAGTCGATCCGCGCGGGTAAGTTCCCGGTCATAGAAAATATCTGGCATTTTGATGAACGAAAGCCCATGGACCAAAGACTTGAAGTTCAAAGAGAAAAGTAAAATGAAAGCAACGAATGATGGTTCTGGTTTATCACATAAAGTGTCAAATCCACAATAGCCCAGGGATAAAGCTACAATTAAATTCACCCCCTTCAACAAGGATTCTTCCTACGTAAGTTTGTACATATTCATGTGCGTACTCATACTGTAAAGCTGGCCATTGAGCAAGGGGGATTGATCGTGAATTCTGCCCCTCTTTACCTGCTATTATCGGAAATAACCAGGCGATAGGAGCCCCTCATCCTTTGTGTTATTCTCGTTCTTTAAACGACCACGGCAAAAAAAATGAAACTACAAATACATAAAGCATATGTGAATATAGGCATCACTCACACAAGACATTAAACGTTGACATTTCATAATAGACCTCGTTGTAAATTCTCAAGTCGTGTAACTTGTGCTCCCCCTATTTATAAGGGTTAAACCCACACATTACCCAACAAGGAAACTAAAAAAGGAAAAAAAAACAACACCGCCATTAGATATTAGAAAGATGAGGCTGATTGGATTGTGGGCATAGCAAACAAAAAAGCAGTTGCCGATGGTGTCTACATACAAGACTAAGGAGCAAAGAACAGCAAAAAGATGTCGACACCAACGTGATTCGAACACGCGCCCGCGAACGGACACCCTTAGCAGGGGTGCGCCTTAACCACTCGGCCATAGTGCCTATTGACTTGTTGTTGGACAGAGAGTTCTTGTTTGGGATTATATACGAAGAAGATTTGAAATTCTGACGTCAAGAACATAATCTTGGGCCGTAAGTTGTCTGAACAAGCGTCCCATAGATATATTAGACACAAGATGAGACATCAAGGAGTCTCTCAGTATACCACACCAACTTGCGCCAACATTAAGAGTGGCCTGCTCGTCTTCAACCGGCTAATCACAAGTTGATACCAAAGTTTACAAACATCACACTCAACAAACAAGATTCCAAAAAACAAACTCAATAAACCTCAAACTATGTTGACCAATCCCAAACAAAAGAAATAACAGCAAATAACAATATGAAAGACTACACCGTCATTACCACCTCACCCCGCGCATCACACTTAATTATCCATAAAGAAGTCGTCATCGTCAAAAACATCCTGCGCGTCCTCGTCATATCCACCTCCAAGGCTACCCTCACTTCCACTCAGCATAGCCCGTTCTCTAACTCGAGGAACCACCAAATTGCCCGCATCATTCATCGATCCACTAACCAAACGTCTACCAGTGGCCGCGAAAGCACTAACTGGTTCTTCAGTGTCATTGGAAGCCCACTTGCTGACATCTGGGAACTTGGGAGCATGTGTACTCTCATTGGACACAACTCTTTGCGCCGCCGGCAATGCCATGGCCGACCGCGTCTGTTTGGGCGGAGTGACGAGACCACCAAGAAGAGCCGGTGAGACAGTAGCAATCGACTCATCATCAGTGGTAGCTATAGATATCTCCGAGGGTGGGACAGCAGCAGCGGCCGAGCGTTCGATGGCTTCTTTGACTACACCACTAACGTTACCGCGACGAGCAGCGCGCGTAGCGGCGACTGAAGACGGTACCGGAGGTACACTCACGCTGGGCATCCAAGAACCGCCCTTGGTCCATGATCCCCAAGCAGCCTTGAGAGGATTGACAGTAGTAGACGCAACCATCTTGGGCGCCTTTTCCGACCACGTCCTGGCAAGCGAAGGGAGATCAACAGAAGATCCGCCGTTCATGGCACGCTCGCGCTCTTGTTCTTCCATCTGTAGATTGGTCTTGAGCCGGATAACAGCATCACGGACAGATTGTTTGTTAAACGCAGGTGCCTCAAGAGCACCAATCACATCCTCCAAATCAGCATGACGAACAGCCAAAAGCTCCCGCAACCAGATAATCTCATCGTCTCGCTTCGTGAGCTTGATATCCATGTCTTCCGTCTTTTTCAACGACAACTCAAGTTCCTCAATACGCACTTCACGATCCTGCAACTGCTCCTGCAAAACAACAATTGACTCACGAAGAGCCTGGGGAGACACCTTCTCAGGCAGTCCATAGCGACTTCTAGGCGCTACCGAGGGAGCAGACAAACTACCAGCACGAGCATTCTGAGCTGCAGCTGCAGCTGCCTGCTTGGCAATCGCCAGTTTCTCCTCTACATGAGTAACTTGGTCTTGAAGAGTCTGCATCTTGCTAGTTGAAAGACTCAGTCGTTCCAGTAACATTTGCTGTTGATTCTGCGCCTCATCTGACATCTGAGCCATCTTATGTTTATACTCGGCATGCAAGTCCTCAACGATACGTTGATACTTGGCAGTGACAGCCTGAACATTGCGTTGATCTTCTTCCGCGAACATGTCCGACTTGGCTTTGGAAACGTCGGCGTCCATACTGACACTCTCAAGCTTAGACTGCAACTCGACAATGCGCTCTTCGAGCTCGGCACGAACAACATTGACTTGATTGTTGGCCTCGTCTACTTGAGCTTGAAGAGTAAGACGAGTGCGTGTAACCTCTGAGATGGCGCTTTCCTGTGCCTCACGTTGAGCACTAAGAATTGCCATCTGAAGCTTATGGTTCTCCGTACGCATGTCGCCTAGCAGACCCTCAACCCGCTTGTTGTCGTTAATGGCACGAAGACCGTCACGCTCGATAGCTTCAAGACGCTCAAGCTCCTTTTCAAGACGTTCACGGGATTTAACCTCAGCCTTAAGTTTAGCCTCAAGAACCTCGTGGCTCGCCGTCATATGCTGTTCACGCAGAGTGCGGCGAGAATTCTCCTCTGCCATATGGTGAGCAGCCTGCGCGACATCATTCTGGAGAGCATTAAACTTGTCACGCCAGCTCTCACGGATGCGCTCGTTCTCTTCAAGACGAACACCCAAGGTAGCAAGAACACGCTGTAGGTCGGCGTTTTCTTCTTGGGCCTTAGCAAGAGCATCAGAGGCAACGACGCTGTTCTCAACAGAATTTATGACACTGGGCTGCGAATTCTTGGACTCAAATTCAGCCTTCCATCTAGCAGCTTCATCGCGGGCAGCAGAAAGTTCGGCCTCTAGGGTAGAGAGACGAGTATCATCAGTTGGAATTGTAGCAGCGGCCGCAGCGGCATCCTTGCGCTCATTAAGTTCAACAACCAACTGCTCCATGCGCTCCTTATCCATCTGTGCAACCTTGAGTAGTCTTCTGGCCTCAGCAGCCTCGTCCTCAGCAACACGACGCAGCTCAATCTCCTTTTCTGCACGTTCCTCTTCACGACGAAGATTATTCTCCATGAGATTGCGTGTAGCAAGCTCGTATTGAAGGCGGTCTTCGTTCTTGCGCATACGACGATCAAGCTCAGCCGCACGATCCTCGGCAGTTCTCCGACTATCAATCTCAGCGCTAACCCGTGATTCTTCGAGGTGAAGGCGCTGCTCCAAATCTAGGATCCGGGCCTCCATCTCAACTGTTCTCGAGGGGATTTCGTCAAATTCACGAGGAGCAGAAACTTGCGCCTTGAGGTCTTCAATAGCAGCGAGAATGGTTGAGTTAGCGGATGAGCTGTCTGCCAAATGGGAAGTCTGTTGAGCAAGGGCCTCGGAAATGGCAAGACGAATAACGTCCATCTTCTTTTCGCGGCGCGGGCTCATGTTACGCGGCATCAAAACATCCTCATCCTCATCATCAGCATCACTCTGTGGTAGGTCATCCATGCGGCTATGGCTCTTAGGCCCAAGAGAGTCGCGAATGCTAAACACGGCCTGTTCAAGAGGCTCCAAGCGAGCAGCCATCACCTCGCCAACGAGCTGGTTAATGTGATCATCGAAGAAAGCGGCACGAGACATAAGCTTTTCCCGGTCGTCGTGGGCAAATGTGCCTTCCCAGTCACTGGGCTGCTCATCTTCTCCAGGAACACCGTTAAGACGAGGCATCGGACCAGCAAAAGAGGCCCGAATCTGAGGTGGATCGACAAATGGATCTTCAGTCCCTGAATGGTTGGCACGGGCAAGTTGCATGTTCTGGTAGTGGCGCGAAGGACTAAGGCTAACACTACGGAACTCGAAGCCTGCGTTGCCATGAAGAGGCGGGGTGTTACTGGACTCGGCAAGCGAAAGATTGCGGTTGATGCCCTGCTTCCAACGAGGCGGGGGAAGTGGGGTTCGGTGTTCGCCATGGGTAGGATCCCTGTTAAGTTCCAACATAATATTGTCAATCTCTTCAAAGGTCAGAGTGTCACGCGGGGTGACAAGCTGAGGAGTGTGTTGACCAGTCTCATCTTGACCAGAAACAGACAATGCTTCTTGCGCCGGTTCCAATTCCATAGATTCTTGCTCTGGTGAATGAGGCGCGAAACGGGAAGCCATCAGGCCTGCGCGCGGGGGCGGGAGAGAAGGAGTCTCCAACTGGCCGCCACCTCCAGAAATGCATACAGGGAGAGGCAATATAGGAGGGCCGACAGAAGAGGTAACCTCTCGGGGGAAGTTCTCGGGGACTGGTGTAGTTTCATCGGTCTCAGATCCAGCAATTTCTTCTTCGTGTGCCTTGGCAACAGCAACATCGAGAGGTTCCAATGGCGCATCTTCGCAATCTTCACCACCAGATTCAACTTCATAAGCCGGCGCACCAGGAACAAAGACCTTGGCCGCAACAGAAAGAGACTTCTTGTGGCCACTTTTGGTAGCAGGAGCGGGGGACCAGTCATCTCCAAAGGGACGGGCCTCACTAAAGTTGAGCATTTCCGTCTTGTTGTCGAATTCAAAGGGTGCCCAGTTGGCAGCACGTTGGCCGACAGACTCGACCGAAGGGCTTGCAGCACTGCTAGGCTTGGTATCCGAGTTCAAAGTCATCGACGTATCGAGAGGAGGGGTGTCAACCTCGTCCTCGTCGGAAGCCTTTTCTTCAGACGAAGCCCGGTGGGCCAAGTCCTCCTTGGTAGGCTCAGCAAACATAGGAACCTGATCATCCTCCTCGTCCTTGGCACCAAACTCGCGACCTCGGGCACGCTTGGTACGCCCATTGCTGATAGGCCGGCCGTCAGCATCATACTCAGGCTCGGGTTCTTCCTTAATAACCTCTGTGGGAGGTACAATAGCAATGGCTTTGGACGTTTTGGGTGGCTTCACCACGTCGGGAATCTCAACATTGCCGAAGATAGCACCAGAGAACTGGCTGCTGTTACTGGGGGCATGGTTGCTAGCTCCTGGTGTGAATGGCGTAAATGTCGGTGCGTTAGGTCTGAAACTCTTAAAGTCAAAACTGCTCTGGCCAGGTGAGAATACTGGCGCAGCCGCACTAACGTTTACAGCAGATGGAGGAGTAGCGGTAACATTGTTAACGATGGCAGCGGTGGCAGCAGGAACAAAAGACTCAAACTTGGATGATGAGCCGCTTGAGCTAAAGTTGAAGCTGCCAGGGGTGAAATTGCTGCTGGGGTTAAACTTAAACTCTGGTGCCGCGACGTTAAACTTGCTCATAGAGGGTTTGCTTCCATGACTCGGTTTGTTCGTGGTATTTTCGATCCCGGTTGTGTTGGCTGAATGAGAGTCCTTCCATGGGTTGCTGTGGATGGTCGAGAATGTGTGTTGATGACCACCAACAACATGGCTGTTGTGATCGAAGGCCCGGGGCGCTTGAGTCGGGGCAACAGGGACAACAGGTTCGGCAGCAACAAGCTCCTGTGCGTTATCAAGCTCGTTGATAGTTGATGAGGCCTCGGTCATTGAGCGTAGCTGGTTTGAAAGGCTGTCGTCGTTTGCGTCGGTTTTATCCATGTAGAAATTATTCGCCAATGAATGGCCACGGCTGTGCGGACGAGGGTGTTGCAAAACTGTGCTGCTGGATGCGAATTGTGTCGTGGTTGGAAGAGCAGCAAACTGCACGGATTGTTGTCTTTGGTGCGGTGGAACGTAAGTAACAGGGGCAGCCGCAGAAATTTGTTCAGGCAACATGGTGGGTTCCGGATCTGGATTGTAATCTTTGTGGTCCAGTTCTTTAGCCAGCTGCTTCTCTAAATGGTAATCACCGTTATCAGGGCCAGGGGACGGGTGATATTCAGATTTGGTAGGCTCAGGCGCATGCTGTGATTGTTGCTGTGGCTGCTGTGGCGCTTCTTCTTCCTCTTCCTCTTCCTCCTCTTGAACAACTTCACGCATAATGGGTGTACGACGTGGCGGAGGCATTTGCATATGCATGGGCGATTGGTACGGCTGGCTCATCATAGGGTACTGCATTGACTGATGTCTTTGATGCATGTTCATGGCCGGACTACCAGGTTGGAAGGGTGACATTGGAGACATTGGCGGGAACCCGAGGGGCGACTCGACACGTTGAATGCCCTGCATCATCATACTCTGGTGAGCCCAGTTGGGAGACGGATGTCCCATCTGGAAAGGTGAGTGCGCCGATGGGATAGAAATTGATTGCCGGTTGTTATACTTTGCAGGGTGGTGACCATGGCCATGCATAGACACAGGTGTCGCAACAGAATTAGGGCCGGGACTTTGTGTCATGCCGCTTCGATTAAAAGGTGGCGGGAAGGGAAAATTGGACCCGGTTGCGCTCTGGAGCGGGGGAGAAAATACTTGACCCGGGTGCTGCATTGTTGATATGCGACGGTGAGCAAAGTGAGAAGCTGCTGGTGATGGTGTTTGTCGTGGAGGACCGTCGTCAGCGAGAAGAACACCCAGAGCTCTTAATTTGGCTTCTTGCAGTTCGTTCTTATACTTGGCCCAAGCTAATCAACGCGTCTGTTAGTAATGTTTCCAATGCATCATATGCTTTACTCGCTTACCATCAAGGTCGGGCAATGAAACCTTGCATTTCACTTCCCGACTTTCGCGCTCAATATCTTCTGGCCACGGCCATTCGCCTCGACTTTGCACAGCATTTTGAATCACTTGGCCTTGAGTAGTGTCTTCGCGATCCCAACCGTGGTGTGTACTATAACCAAGAGCCTCCCATTCACGATAAACCCGATCGATGTCTTCCTTCGTCAACACACTTTTTCCGTCTTTTCCTCTTGGGTCGTTAGGTGGCAAAGAGAATGTAACATTCTTGCCTTTCCATTGTACCTTAACTCGCGTCGGCCGAGAGCTAGAACTCATGCGACTGACCCGGCGGCCTTCCTTGGCAGGCACTTGGGGTGGCAGAGACCCTTCGGCGACGGGTGTTTCGGTAGTTGTTGGTGGTCTTTCTGTGGAAACGGGCGCTATTGGAAGTGGCTTCTCAGTGCTGGCTGAGGCAGCGTAGCTGGACACAGATCCAGATTCCATTATGGAGTTATTGACGTTTGGGTTATCAGTCGCAGCACGCAAAGTTTCTACACTAGAGCGCTTAGATTGGGTGGATAAGAAACGGGTCAGACTGCTAATACCACGGAGAGAGCCTCGGGGGGTATCAAGTGACGCTTCGTTTGTCGAAGCCCAAGGGAGAATATTACTGGAAAACGAGCTTCTCAGTGATGAGATTCCGCCAGTAGGGACCGGTCCAGAAGAACTAGTAGAGTCGTTACGGTTGTCAGTTTCGGTAGCCCACGGGAAGCTATCAGGTTCCGATGTGTGCTGGCGAATCCACTCTTCTGTTAAACCACGAGCACCTCTACGAGCACGAGCAACAAGGACCGATGCAGAAGGAAATGCCGGCGACTCAGTGACTGCGTCGCGAGCAAATCCCGGTGGTGGCCGGAGAAACGGCGTCGCTAAATCGAGAGCGTGGATAGGCTCGTCTTCTGAAGATTCTTCAGCGTCCGAGTCTGTCTGGAGGGCAGCGGCAGCAGCAGCCTCTCCTAGCCGTAAACGAGCCTGTTCACTATCAGACTCTGGATAAGGCGATCCCCAGCTAGTGATGAAGCTGCGAGGGTCAACGGGTGGCTCGTCGGTAGCGGGTTCCGCTTCTAAACTTTCAATGGCTCCGTATGCCAAACCACTATCGTCGTCGCTGTTATCTTCTACAGGATACGCACTTGGTATCAGGACAAATGAATCAATAGAAGCAGGCAGCGAATTGGCTCTTTGTGGCGACGCAGTAGGTGGAGTTTGCAAAATTCCACGTACTCGTTCCGAAAGAACAGGTGCGGGTAACGAAGGTAGTATAGGAGACGAGGAAACGTCGTCCTCGCCGTCTGCCGTAGAAGTTGTAGAAAAAGTAGGAGAAGTCAGATGTTCAAGGTGGGGGCCGTCCTGTGCAAAGGCACGAGGAAGCGAGATTCGGGGCGTCTGTTGAGAAGCCGTTTTTCTTGTCGGCCTACGTGATATGAGAGAGCGTGTTAATATTTGCACGGTTCGTGTAAAGTGTCATGGACAATCAGAAATTGGACGGGGATTTAAGAGAACACCATATAGAACGGAGTCGCGACAGGGAAGATGTAATGGCTTGAACAAGGGCAGAGACCAGGCGCAAGGACTTGATGATGCAAAGAAAAGGGTAATCGGCAGCCAGGGGACAGATCGGACTGTCACTGGGGAGGGGCATGTCAGGGTGGTTTAGCAGCCTAGCCGCCAGAGGGCAATTGAGGGGTACCGTACTCCGGACGATTGTCAAAAGTACGGATCAAGTTTGCGACATCACTGTGTATGTAAGAAGAAGGCGCGATTGACTACAGATCATACAAGCTGCCATATACTAGAAGCGAATGCACAGTAGCTGCCAGTCACCAGACTTGAACAAACAGTGTACCTGCGGCTCCTCGGGACTGCTGTGAACATCTTCCTTCGTTGATTTACAGCAGAACAGGATTTCGCTACCGGATGAAGAGCCTCCACAGTAGTTCGCATCGCGTTGTACAGCAATCAGTGGTCGAACACACGCCAATCTCGAGTCACTAGAACAAGAGAGAAACGGCTTTCACTGTTGCACGTCGGGTTATGTCTGTCGATGTCGTCTTGAGGCAGTGTTCTGTGTCTTGGGTGTGTCTTGAGATAGTTGTCATTTGTAACTTACCGACTGAGATCAGCGCAGACGGGTCAGAAACGCCGTCTACGTGTATCTCGGATTATTTTGGGGTATTGAAAGTTTCTTGTATGTACGACGGGAGAAACCTCGACGGAGTCGGCATACGTAATGAACGATACTCAAAGTCGTGATAAATCGTGATAAGGTTGGGCAACCCTATATAATCATATGAAGGGACGTATAGGCCAAGAAATTATAGTCGCGATATGGACTCAACCGATCCAACGCACAGCAAAAAAAAGAACAACAAGCGCGTTTCGAAGGATCAAGGAGGAGGGGTTTCCAATAAAACGATTATCAACAAGAAAGGAGTATAAACATGTATGTGTATGCAATTAAGTCGGTACGTCGTAACGATCGCAGTGTCGATTAAAATTAAGGCGTTATAGAAAATCTCAGAACAGTCTGCGAGAGTCTATGTATGACGTCTCAACACGGCTGTTATTCCGAGTACTTTTCCGGCAAACAATCTGCAGGTTTGCTGAATGGCTAACCCGCAATATGAATGCGAAATGTGGCCGCAAGCCTGTAAAAAACACAAGCCAAAAAGGGCAAATTAAACTGTACTCGACAGCGTTATAGAAACACGAATAGAACACGATAAACAAAAGAAACGCGCAACAGATGGTCCGGAGGAGTGACAACTAGCGAAGGAGGAGGAGAAAATTCACAACAATTGGTCACTCAGAATGGAGACCAGGGTAGGTGCTGAAGGACAGAATCACAGCACGTACCGTAGATGTCTTCAAAAGTGGCAGCTGTGCACAAACGATGACGCACGACTATGCACACAAAAGTCGAAGTCAAAGTTGCTTATCACAGGATTACAAGAGAGAGTTCATTATGTCAGACAATTAGTGGGGTTTGTTAAAGAAGAGACTAAGAAGTGTCCATTCCGATTGCGAAGAGACAACGCTATTATAGACAATGGTGTCAACAACAAAGGGGCGGAACGAAGCGACCAACCAAAATGAAACAACCTATCGTCATGCACTAGAAAACGGATGGAAAATTTGTCTCAACACATAGGGTTAAATGATGTCGAAAGGGTTCCGGAGAAATCGGCAAAATAGAATCGCGATATAGCGATACTCTTTATAGTTGCAGGACACGAAATTTACGTCATACATGTCTAAACTTGATGTTTTTAGTGGGGTATCTTCACTATAGCTTGGCTGAATTGTCAATGCCATCTATTTGTAGACAAGGCCCTTGTAGTATATGTTTGCAGATATACATGGGACACGAGCTCTGTATTTCGGATTTAGCCATCTTAAACTAGACACTATTCGTTTCAGTGTCGCCGCTAGTTATGTACGTATGTATATATTTATCAATATCGAACAATGCTGCACCTAGAATACAAGGTCAGACAGGGAAACACTAGTTAGTATGAGAAAACAACAAGACAGTATTCGATTGGTAAAGATCATGCACAGAATAATAACAAAAATTGTATCGACTCTGCAATATGCAGGTGATGATATATCATAACATTGTCATCTTACACTAGACTAACTATCAAACTCAACACGCATGCCCAGCACACTAAGGCAATCCCAGTTGTCTCGTGAGGAATCTCTCGGCAAATATTCTTGATATTGCGAGGAACACGTAAATTCGTACAAATGCTTCATGGATGAAACTTAGATCAAGCTATAGAACAAAGAAACGACAGCGACAAGAGAAGCACCGAAAGAACGGCTAATGGGAGAAGCGCCACTAAGAACGGACGAGGTAGGCTGGGCAAATCCAGCACCAGATCCGGAGATGGAACCGGTAGCGGCAACAGTTGAGTTGTTAGCAACACCAGCAGAAACAGAGCGGGCCGCGACCTTGGCGCTGGAGGTAGAAGTAGCGGAGGTGGTAACAGTGGTCTCAGGGCCGGCAATGGTAACAGCGCTAGTGTTGATAATGGTGGTAGAGTGAACCTCGACGGGATCGATGCGCTGGTCAGCGGAGATGGTGTTGATCTCAGGGACAGCCAGAGGAGTCAACATTCTGAACTCAGTAGGGTAAGCAAACTCGCTGGAGGTAGTCTTGGCAGCAGCAACGACAATCTCGTCCTTCTTCTGAGGAAGCTTCAGGAGATCACCAAGAGTTACGCGGGTGCGAGTAGCAGTAGCGGTGGGCTGAGCGACGGCCTGGGTAACAACAACGGTCTTCTGGTACTCAGCAGGGCAGTTAACAACGGCAATACCACACTCAGTGTAAGTGAAAACAGAGTTAACCATCTTAACGCCACCAGTAACAGTGGGAGTAACCGAAGGAGGAGTAGTGATCTGGTAGTCCGGCTCGGTCGAAGTAGCCGTAGCGGCAGTAGTAGAGGCCGAACCGATCTTGGTCATGGTAACAGAGGTTTCGACAGCAGAAGTGGAACCGGGAAGACGGGGAGCAAGGCACTGAGTGCGGACGGGCGACTTCAGAAGAGTGGTAATGACATCAGGAATAGCAAGACCCCAGTCTTGAATACCGAGCTTAGCGTAGGCACCAATGTTCATGTCAAAGAACTCCTCAGCCTGAATGAAGCAAGTGTCGGTAGGCTTGAAAGAGGCGACAAACTGGACGACGTTGGCGTAGACAGCGACTACAGCAGAGGCGGTGACACCAGCATCGAGTTCAGCACCGGCCTGGACACGGACACGGAGGGAAGCAGTAACAGTAGCGGTGACACCAACCAGCTTGACTGGAATAGTCTGAACACCGATATTGCTGAAGTCGTGATCGTAGACCTTACCCTTGAAAAGACCAGTCTCGATGAAAGCACCTTCGGGAAGCTGGACAGCGAAACCACCAGTGAAGTCGATCTTGGTGGTCAAATCGAGAATGAGATCAACAAAGAGAAGAACACCGACGCTCAGCTGGCTGGTACCAACACCGATAGGAGAGTTGAGAGCGAAAAGGTTGAGAGTTAGGGTGTTAGAGTGCTTGACAGAGACCGTGAGATCCAGGGACGAAGTCAAGTTGAGGAAGTCAATACGAAGACGGGGGTTAATAACGTGGGTGTTGGTCAAGTTCACACTGACAGCACCAGTGGTGTGGCACTCCTTGCAACCGACAGTGATAGCCTCCAAACCATGAGACAAGGTCAGAAGGGGTTTATCAGTCAGATGATGCTCGAAGTTGACAGTGTGGAAGAGACGCTTTCCGACGTATTGAGAGCGGGCCTCGGCCATAGGGTTCTTGACCGGGACGTAGTTGAGAGGACGGGCAGACTCTGGAAGATCCCAGCTATCGCTGACCTGGGCAACTGGCTCAATGACGGGCTTGGCCGAGGCCGATGTAGCCATAAGGGCCACGAGGGAAGTGAGGGCAGAAAAGAACTTCATTGTGATAGGTGGATAATGATTCGAAACCTCTAAAGCGTTGGATGCAAGTATATAGTAAAGTTTGGTGTAGTGTAGGGAATGAAGACTCTAGCTGTAGCAGACAAGATATCAAACAGTGAATAGAGTGATGATGATAAGAAACGGGGAAGTGATGAGAAGAATGGAAATGCAAAGGCGTAGGGCCAAAAAGAATGGAAGATGCAAAATGAAAATGCGAAAAGAATGAAATGCAAAGAGGAATGAATGAATGAATGAAGATCTGATGATCTGGTGAAGAAAGAAGGAAGAATAGAATACAAAAGAGGGGACATCGCGGGATATAAGTAGTAAATCCGCAGTCGTATTGTGCATACAGCTGTGCCGTGCCTTCGAGCTAATGATGGCCGATCATGATCCTGGTCTTGGGCGGGTAGGTTTTTGGGTGGTTGAATGTTTGGCAAGATCCAGATGTCAATGAAGATTCACGCCCCCTCCTTGGTCTTTGCACGTACCACTTTCTTCACCGGGTGCCGGCGTGTGATCGACGCCCCCGTTGTCTTTTGGTAACTCGTAAGTGCTCCGAAGGGTCTGGGCTCAAAGCCGGTGGTATTCCACCTGTTTTAATACGGGATTCTATTTAATACTCGTTATATCGGGATGTCTACATGTGTTATTCTAGAAAATAATGTAGTATGATTCTTAGATTATGTTGCACGTGAAGCCCACTTACATACTTATCAATCTTATCTAATGAGGTGAAAGTACCCAGTCAGATCTCGTGCCACAAAATCTATGACACCTGCCTACTGGGTAGGTCCATATGTTAATTGGTGTGCTGGTAAAAGCTTTCGCAATATCAACCCTTTTTGGAATGTGGCAGTGATGACTTACATCTAGTTCCGAACTAGCTATGTATGTCTGTATATGGGGCAAATATAAACTTACTCTCATCCATGTGAAGTTTGCTTCAAATCATAGTAAGGAGTGTCATCTAGATGTAGCGAGATCGCCTATGCAAGCATATATTCACTTTGATGTTTGTACCAAGAATGCAAAGACCAAGTCCTGGGACGTTGCCGTCTCACTTGCGACTCGCTAGTGTCCGCGTATTTCGTATGGACAAATATAACCGTGCGTAGGCTCAATGCTAATACATGCTAATACGTGCTGCCTATTGGCCCTATAGATAGTTGTGAGACCAACTGCCAAGCTATGGGCACGGTTGCTCATCCGAAGCGTGCCCCTGTTATCCCTGTTATGGATGCATACTTCGATGCAGACACTATGTAGAATTTGCCATCTGCCGATTGGAATGTTTTTGTTCTTGTTATTAACACCTTACAATGTTGTTTGACGTAACGCTCCCACATAATACCTGATCAGCAAGAACTGCAACCACTACGACAGCTATGGGTTGTGGCCGGCTGGCTGGTTTGTTTGTGGTCATTGTAGATAGCTCCGAATAGTATGAATGTCATGTGTAAGAATTAATAGTTAATGAAGTCTATGAGGCTCAACTGTCATCTGTTATTGCGATAGAATGACATAGTCTGTGTTCACCCTGAAAGCATAATAATATGAAGATCGATATGGCGTAAATGTCAACTAAACCGACATTTGACAGTGACAGTATACGCCAGTCGTTCAGGAGATAACCGAGCAACCAAGTGAAATCGGCATGCATGGGCACTGTACGGTCCGTCATTGATTTATCTAGCAATATTTAGACCGTATTCCTGGTACAAAAACCGATATCCGAGGTCAGACTTTTAGTGGTATGTCCCGATCAATACGAGGTTGGTCTTCTGGAACGTGGTTTACAAAAATATAATCATGAACAAAATTGAAGTAGTTTGTGCACATGTATGTATGTTTAGACAAGGGAAGAGTGGTGCAGTTTAGTCATGTTTCGGATGCCAGTTCCGGGGACTTGGTGTTGAATCATGTACTTTTATGGTAGGGTTAATCTATTCGTAGGAAGGGTTATATTACGTCATAGACATTGTGGTATAGGTTAGGATGGCGGACTATAACTCAAAAAGGAAATCCATTGATTGGTGTGTGGGTTGTTGCCTATTGGCCATTTTGCATAATTGACTTGATATCTTATATTTACCCATCCAGACATTATACTAGACATTTTATGGTAATTGCCTACTATCAAAGTTCTCGTCGGTCGTTCAGCATACACATATGTTCGGAATTCAGAATCCCGCGACCCCGGCTAACCCCGGACATTTAACATTAACCTTGAAGTTTCATCACGACGCTAGATCGCTAGAAGATACCAAAGTTAGATGAATGGAGTGTTTTTTTTACAAGACACACGTTGGATATGTTACTACATGGTTGCTGTTTCCTTACAATTATGAAGTGCGAGCAAAAAATAGGTAGGGCCATATCATCTCGCGACATGGCTGCACCTATGGATTTATCTCTTGACACAAAGTTTGGACCATATAGTCGGTCGGTCCGCCTTCTCGGTCCTTGGTTCTTTTGCTCCGTTGTTTTTTGGCTCGTGCACACTCAGGTCAGTACTGGGTGTCTCGATGCACGCGTCATTGCCATCTGTACATATGTACAGACATAGGATATTATATCAGTTAAAGACCTAGGAATCTATGTATACACATTGCCACAGCCTCATCAACCAATAGCTTCACCCCGTTTTCATATGAACAAGCATTCCTCAAGCAGATAAATAAGCGTGAAACTCGAAACACGGACTACCCAAGTCATTGGGTAATCCCCCAATACCTATACTTGGAGCATTTTGGTTGCAAACACTTCGGGTTTGTTCTTGGCACACCGCGATGCCAAGCCTTCCGCATTCACCTGTTTCGACCATGTGTCCATACGTCACCTAATTAGGAAGCTATTGCAATTGAAATGAAGACTACTCGGGGCGGAGATTTAAGACATCGAGACATTTGGCTTATCGTATATCATGTTTAACGGCTATTTTCTAGGTGGCGAGCAATGCGAAGTGTATACTGGGAAAAAATGGGAGAAAATAACATATGCATGGACAAGATTTATGGTAGGAACACGGAGAATACGAAGAATACAGCAGACTTGCCTTGGGTTCAAGCAACTCCAATTGTGGGGTGAATTGGAGGAATGCCTACACTGTTAGACCCAGCGAGGTTACTCCGTCTGCTTCATATATTGACCTCCTGCTGGGCAGCCTCCCAAGAGTGACATATTGGACGAGTCCATATATAGGTTCGTTGTACAGAGATGCCTCTGAAACACCTTAATGTACCAAACTTTACTCATTGCAGAATCTCACTCAATGTGCTGCGGCGTTGTGTTGTCTTTGAGTAAGTCATGCGATAGTGATGGAAGTTTGTCGGTACCGATGTCGGAACTCTTGACGGTCAACGTTACAACTATGCATGCGTTTATTAGTTCCATGTGAGTCCATGTGAGTTTGCATTTTGAGAGTACACGGAGTCTGGTCGGTCGGATGCATTAACTGGTTCAATATGTATGCACTGTTAACAAGCAGTTTGTATCTGTAACTACGGAAGGACCAACTGTGGCAAATAGGATACCATCTTCGGTGGCTCATGACAGATCAAGGGTTGTGTTATTACTTTGTCAGAAATTATATTGTACCCCATTTGTTGGTCCGGCCGACTATTTTAATGTATATACATACATACATATGTGTGTATCACACTAACAAGATCTTGAGTGAAAGATGTTGCTTCCAATGGTTGGATGGATGATAAAGAAAGCTTAGGTGAATCGCAGCTAGACTAGACTGTGCAGTATTAGAGCAGTGTGGTCTCGCCTATCACAATATATGAAAAGTAACAGGTGACAACTCTCCAAGGACCAGTTGTGCCGACATATACCTTATGCTGTGTCTTTCGTTAATTCCAAAAATGAAATCAAGGTTTGAACAGGTATTACTTCAAAGCCATTGTATCATAGTCTATACCTTTAGTTCACTAATTTGCTAGAAGGTAACAGCTAGGAGTAAATAGTTGTCTCATACACACACATACGTTTCTTTCACTTTCACAATCAAACTGCTGTATTCCCTAGTGAACAGATTGTTTGATTCTAAATTAGCTAGTCGTCTGCGCCGAGTTGACCGTGCGAATCAACTTTATCATCGCAGCAGAGACACAATCTGGAGTCAGGGAGCACGATGATGAAATGTCTTCCTATTCTAAACAGGATAAACGCTTTTCTTGTCGACATATTCCATTCGGTTAGGCTAATATAGCACATACTGACTGAGTGAGAACGGGTAAGAAACCCTATCAGTCAAACTTTCGTCACCCACTGATATTGATTCAAACCCAATTGTGAAATATTGTAGTTATTGAAGGTAGCTATAGTTTAACTATAGTATGGCCAGGCTGATGTAGTGTGGTATGGCGGAAGGTTTGATTTTCTGTGGACAATACACCTGGGAAAGAATAGAGTACATAGGCGCAGACTCAATGGATATGATAAAAGTAAGGCTAAGAAACCAATAATACCCGGAAGGTATACACGTATGTAGGTATGTTTGCGGATACGATCAAGCAGGCAAACCGACAGAATTCAGAGATAGAACCAGCCACGGGTTGAATTCTCCCTTTGTTTTTGAAAAACTCAAAGTATCTAGCGTAGATCTACAATAGATACAAGTTGTGTTTCTTTAGGGTCATGAATTACCACGAGAAAGCCTTTGGCGGGGTTGACGAGACAAAACAAATTTGGCAGTTGTTTTGAGATCCGTCGGTTTGATCGTGAGTACAAACCAACGGCAGCCCCTTTTCTGGCCATTTGGATGACTCGGATCGTTTTAGAGCAGTCTGCTGTGAATCCTTCCGGGAAGACGTTTGGGGTTGGCGCTTGCGACCTGCTTCTTTATTTGGCCTGGTTTGTCGAATATATCGAATCATTGAACAGGAACCTTCAAGTCCGTCAGAATCTAAGTAAGCCTTATAGTCTCTCCACGTAGATTTCGACCCAGTAACACGGAGAGACCCCCGATTCTCAGAACGACGTTGTGGGGTGGAAGAAACATCGATTTGCGGGGGGAAAGCAGTATGATTAACAGGAAGTTGAGCGTTCTCGGTTCGACTCAGAGACTCTATGGATGATTGGATTTTTGTCACGGGAGACTGAACGTCGTACCCAGTGCTGAGAGTATCTATAGGTTTTAGAGAGTTCACATCGGCTTGTTGTATCGTCCATTGCGAGGTAGACTTATTAGCCAGACCATTGTTTCCCAAATGCCCCGGAATTTGATGCTGAGTAATAGGAGAAATGACGTTGTAGGGTATGTCATTGAGAGGAGTCTTCTGTACTACAGACCCATTCGTTTGAGACTTTAAGGCGACTTTCTTCTGCTTTGTGTTGAACCGACCAACAAGGCCGCGTTGAGAGTTTGTAGTCCGCGGGTTTGAAGTACTGGATTGAAGTTGGAGAGTAGGATTCACAAAAGACTCCTTAGGAGGCGGAAAAGACGTTGGCTCAGTGAGGGTAGGCGTATATGAGCCGTTCATCGTGAGTGTGGGGTCTGTCCATCCATAACAACTGTTGTTAAGAGCGCGATGAGCAAAAGCGACATCGATATTCTGCATCATTGGTGTGTGGGTTTGAAGAGTTGCCAGGGGACTGAATGGGTATCGACTTTCGTAGTAAGATGGCGGTGTGAAAAAAAGTCATCTCTAATCCCTCGGTAGTCTGATTGTTCTGCGTTAGAACATTCGTATTGTTCAGAAATTGGTCATCCAAAGCCCCAAGTGATGTGAAGCTCTGGGATGCAGCAGTTTGGTCTAGAGGTGCTTGTCGCGCCACAAAGTGCTGTGAAATGGCATTATACGGTGTAAGAGGCGGTGGGAATGTGCTAAAGGCGATATTTTCGTTGGATGAAGGCAAGTGATTGCTTCTGATAGTTTGTTCCTGACCACATTGTGGTGTGGAAGGGCCCCCATTGGAAACAAAGGAACTAAAGTCATTATGGTGCTCCATCGAGTTAAAGCGTTACTGTAAACGGAAATTTGGCTGAAAAACATGGAATTAGTATGAAAATGCAGAGATAGAGTAGATGCATGCAGCGAGGATATCTGTGATACCATGCGCTTTAAATATGGGTTACTAGGACGCATAGAAACTGTACTTGGTTTCTTTTGTCGGGGGATTCACTTAAATTGTAGATGGAAACAAAACCTTGGTTTTCCTATTTCTCTGTTTCTACGCTCATCAAATACAATTATACGGAAAGTGTACGGTGCTCATGTGCATATATATAATTGAAAGATAGGAAATTTCAATTCCATTTTAGTGAAATCCAATTTCAAATTTGCCTAAACGGCTTTAGTCAGCCGCGATGAATGAGCAGATCGTCTGTGGATAGGATCGAATAGTTTAAGGAGTTGAAGTACCGAAGATTTGAGGCTTAGGATGCATAGCAGATACCAGTTGGCCACTGACAGGTTCCAGAGCAGGGACACTTGTAGATAGTATGGGGCTCTCCGTGGCCTCGGAAGCTGGGGCGGCGACAGCAACTTCGGTGCCAGCAGCGGGTGTAGGAGAGGGAAGAGATATCTCCAACTCCTCGAAACCTCCCCGCGGTAGGCCTGTCGGAACGCTCTTCTGAGTAGACCAGAAACGAGCCTCAGCTTGGCGGATCTTTGCGGTCTGTTTCTCCGCGTTCTTAATCAGGTTGAGTCACAAAGAGCATGCTCTGTCAGTGGGGGTGTGGTTGTTGAGCTTATAGTCATATCAGCATTGAGGAGGCTTTTCGCGCTTCTTAAGTATAACATGGAAGCTGAGACACCTCCCGCATCTAGATGGGCCGCGGGTCTGGCATTTCTTGGTGCAATGACACCACCTCCAGCATCGATGACATCGAAGCACCTTTGTAGCTGGCACATACCAAATGGCGGAGATAGGTCTGCCGTGTTCCAGGCGGCAAGCAGTGGCCATGTGAACTTTTGCCAAACTTGGGTCTGAAATAGTCACATGAAGGGCACCACTGCGCCATTCTGCCCGGAGTATAGCGCTAATAGCATAGAGAGACTCTGGTGCTTGCTGGGCGCTGCCATTTATTTCCTCGGACAGACCTGTCACTCGGAAATCCCAACCCCGTAGTCTAGCCTCTGCTTTCTCCGCAAAGGCCCTCGCAGCTTTCTTCACCACCTCCAACACTTCAAGGACTCGATCGGTACTACACCTCAACGGCACATGATACGAGTTCCCCCCACACGTCACGAAGCCGATCTTAATAGGCGAATGGGAACTTGCGTTGCTCTCAATGAGCTCGCGAAGGCGAACCGCACCTTTGGCCATGGCGTCAACCGCCTTGCCAGGTGGGCTCGTGACGTATACCGTCTTTGCCGTCCGCATTGTCACGGTGCCGGGTGAGTGTTTAGGGTTCGAGACTGCAGCCAGGAAGGCTTCCTCCTTTCTGGAAAATGTCCTCTTCTTCTCTTGACCGCGTCTGCGACGTTCCTTTGCCGCATAGTTCATCTCTACGTCTGTTGGTGGACCGTTGTCATTGGCGATAGCCCGAAGGCGACCAGTCATCTGGGTGATAGCACACAGATACTTGGAAGCGACCTCCGTTGGTACACCCTCTTTCATCAACAGTTCCAAAACGACGTACATAGGCCAGGGGCCAGACTCGGTCCCCTGTGAGGCGGGCGGCGACAGCGCGGCCAGTGGCGGGCCGTCTGCGCCCGCGGGTGTGTAGACTGACATGTCCCCCATAGGGGCACGCGTTAAAACATCCGAATAAGACTGAGAAGGCGTAAGCCCCTCGACGGCGACACTGCCGGGCAGCATCGCTTTGGTTCTCACTATCTGTCACGATGGCCTACGAATGCTGGACGCTGATTGGTAAGAGCGCAAAGGCGGGAAAAATAGGAAGGAAAGTTCTTGGCCGTGGCATATCTCTTCACGAGCGTTGCGGTGGTGTCTGCAGTTGTACCGTCTTAATGGGTGTG
>NETU01000616.1:0-12940 GCA_003032515.1 Huntiella decipiens
AGGGTAAGTTAGGGTTAAAAAGTATGTAGGAGGTAAAGAGCGTGAGACTCTTAATCTCAAGGTTGCGGGTTCGACCCCCGCATTGGGCTCAATTCCCAATGCTCCGGCTTTCGCCAGACATTAGAACCTCGTTGTATCCTTTTTTTGTTTGTTTTGTTGTTGACGCTTTTTCTCGACTGACGTCACCTTGTTTTGCAGTGTCAAAAGACAGGGTATGTGCGTTAGGGATAGACCCCGGTACCCATGCATAGACCGACACGGGTCATGAACAGGTTGCACAGTAGTTGACTTTGGACTACGGACGTGTAAAGACTGGAAACACAGGACATGTGATAAATCTAGTGTGCCAATTTACCAACTATTTCGGAATGGAATGACTTTGTAGAAACATCCATATACAAGCCAACCTCTGTCAACCCCGGAACTATCCAAACTGACATGGGTCTCACGCGTATGTATATAAACGTATGTACACATGCGCTATCTGCCTTGGTTATTCTAGTACAACTAATGTTCTCGATCGCTAGCATATCTACATGACGAATATCATCTTTCTGGCTACGACCTCCTCGAGCTAGCTAGCAATGACTAAACTTCACCTGTTGGGACCATCGGTAGAGGACGATGCGCGGCTACGGTGTAAATCCTTGAGGCACGATCCACGCGACCACGGAATCAGGAATCTGTTACCTCTGTGGCCTTTGGAAATCACTGGTAAATATGAGTGTCATACTGCGGCTCCTGGACCACATGATGACATATCAAAACGGTGTTCTTGTAGAACCATCTACACATATTTATTGAGAACACACTTATCAATCTACTAGTTATTTTGAGTTCCTACGTTCATCTCCACTCTGAGCGCCATATGCCGTGACCCACTGAGGTTCATCCGTATCCAAGAAATCATCCTTCGTCAGAAGTCTCGATTCCAACAAGCTACCCATGTGTGTCCCACCGACTTTGGTCTCCCCTCTCCGAATCATCAACAGCTTTTGAATCATTGACACCGGGTTAATTACAAAGTTTACGGGAGTCGGCCCGGAACCAGGCTCGTCGTCGATGATAAAACCATCCAACGTGCAGGTGCGGGAGGGCGGGGTGATGGGGCTTTGAAGATGTAGATAGAAACACAAGTTGAGGTAGGCAGCGTACCCACTAAGGTATAGTTGACCGGCGAAGAGATTGAGCTCTCGTATAAAAGCGCACTCAAGACTAGATGGCTTAGGGGGGGTAGCTCGAGTCAAACTACATTGACCCGTTTCGGTTCTCTTCCGGCCAGTCACCACATAGAGGGCTAGGCTCTCTAGTTTGGGGTGGTGTTTGTTGAAGCGAGGAGCATAAACATGCATCGTCACGAATTGTGACTTTCCAACCTCAGAGTACAGCCTGTCTGCTTCAAAGGGACTAATGACTATCATGTTCGTAGCGAACCCCGCAAAATCTCGAGCAACAAGAATCCACTGCACAGGTCGCAAGTACAGATCATTATACTTGCCAACTTGTGCACCGGCATCGATTGGGGTGGCAAAATCTTTACTAACGAGAAGCGAAGCTGGCAAGGCATCAACATCCACCCCAGCTAAAGCAGTCATCTGTGACAAAGCGTGCCAGAACTTCATGACTTGTGTCTTAGATGACAAAATTCCAGTTCGAACGAATGCCACCAAATTGTTGTCCAACACTGGTGTTGCAGGTAGTGGCGAAGCAGGTGACTGAGTTTCACGTTCAGTCTCAGTTTCAGCCTCCGGGGCCAACTCACGTTCCTGCTGTTCACCTAAGAAGACGTGATTCAAGTTCCCTTGGTAGAATGAATCCGCGTGTTTGAAGATGGCGTGATTGCGAGGGACATCAATTCCTGGAATGGCAAGGGCATGACAGTTTGGATCGTGTTTCTTAGGTTTGTAGCGCTCAACTAGTGTCTGAGCTTCGGCTTCAACAAGGAGGTTGGTGATTTCGGACGTCAGAGGTCTCTGTAGATCCAGATCTTTGTAAATCTGCTGAGCATGGTGATGGCGGAGGCTCTGATGGACCCAAAGTGGGATACTTTGAGAGGTTTGTGACCACGTCTCGGTGATAGACCATAAGGCAACATCCCGACAGGTGATCGTCTGATCACAACCACTGGCAGACAGAATAGACAGAATTTTGGCCTTTATCTCACCCGGGACACAGAAGACAATAGCCTGTCCTCGCCCTAGTTGGCGCATTCTCATGCATGCTGGAACAGTTTGCTAGGACACGGGAGTGCTTTGGGGGGGAGTCAACGTACCTTGAGCCATACGATCCTTCGTGAGATCCTTACCCAGTGTGACGGCGGCGCGGTAATACCGGGGCAACTTTAGATCTGTCCCTCGTGTATGCGCTCCGTCTAAAAAGACGAGGCATCTCTCCATACATGAAGATAGATGCGAGGTCTGGAGCAGTTCGCAGTGCCCATGGCGATCCAAAACTGTCAAATGCTCATTGTCGTCAAAGAAGATAACACCCTCAATATTATTAGGACGCTCTGGGGTAGGTGCTGTTCGCTGTAGCCACGCCTCGGCCACCTGAAGGTTGTTAAGCTCCAAAATCTGTGCACCAACATCCAATATAACCCGGACTTCAGGCTTCAGGGATGTAACCAAATCAAGGATCACATCTGCATCGGTCACATCGCTGTCTAGCGTCCGGGTAGGAATGTTCTTGACACTGTTGGCAGGGTCAAGTATGTGTTGAATGACAAGAGCGTTGGTTCCCTTAAGAGAGTCTAGATCATACTGGCGAATACTAAGGGGTAGAAGATCGCGGGTATCATTTGTACCGCTGAAACCAGTTGTCGGGTGTGTCTTCTGTTGAGCCAAGTCCCACCCAGAAGCGGAGATGCGGTGAGGAAACTCACGCATCTCCTTGGGAAACACGAGCTGGGACAGAAAATAGTCAATGAGCGCTTTGCTGAATCTTAAATGACCAAACAAGACCTCTTTGCATTGTTGTCGGTCATTTAGATTGATTCCGGAATACTCACGGTATGCCGGAGGGAGATCCACAAGCGAATGAGTCCAGGATGCATATTCATCAGATGCCCGACCATTCTTGGTGCTATGGTCTAGACATTCGAAGATCTGGTCATCCTCAAGCCCACCGTAGTAATAACTTAGGCAGGCCAAAGCCAATGCGGCATCCGGATGGCTGAATTCAGCCCGAGCAGCTGGTATATCTTTAGCACGGTAAGGTACTGCCAGTCGGGTGGGAGGGCTTCGTCGATCGTCCAAACCATAGTCAACACGCCAACGCTTGTCTAAGAACCCAAATCTTGGGACACCGAGGGCAAAAAGACCTCGCAGTAACAAGACTATATTTTGGCTCACTTGCGGCCAGGCATCGTGTGACATATGTTGAAAGATTTGATCCACAGTTGTGTCAGCCACAGCAGGGTTCACAATGAACTCATGGACCATTATGCGGATATCAAGTGGAAGCGATCCGATCGGAAATTTGTAGAGACCACCGTAACAAACGTGCCCCTCTAAAAGGTGAGAGAACTCCACAAACGCTGACTCAGTGAGAATACGAACGCAAGGGAAGTGTCCAGTGACGTCATTAATAATTTCAAAGGCTTCGGGGTATTCTTCTCGAACCTTGCGTGCAAAAACGGGGACGAAGTCCAGAACCTCCTGGAGGCTAGACCAACGAATGGGGGTTCCATCAATTGGTTGCTGAATGCCAATGGAATAGGCTAGTTCAAACTTCACACTCAAGTTCTCGTCGCTTTCGTCAACAATAAACCGAGATGTTGTGTCCAAATAGCGTTGCACTTGAAACAATGCTTGACCTACTTCATCTCTATTACGCGAGTGAACAGTTTCTACACCAGCCAACTTGAATGATAATAAATGTTCAGGTTGCGCAAGAAGAACACCACCCTCTCGTTGACATTCTTGGAGCATAGCCTGTATCCGTTTGACATCAGCCAACTCTGGACTAAAGTCGCGTGAATACGGAAGTTCAAACACGCGACGGCCAACCATGTTCCCCAACCTAGATAGCAAACACTGACGCATTTGAGACGCTTGTGGTTTGCCAACAATGATGCAGACCAGATTTGTGCCATCAGCCAGGATACAAGATGATATTGGCACAATGATAGAGGTTTTGCCTTCTCCCATGTTCAATTGGGTGACCAAGTTATCATTATTCGGAGGTGACTTCAGCACGGCATTGACTTGCTGCTGAACCTCCCGAATTGTCAAATTGCCCTCAAGTTCCAACAGAAGAGAGTCGGGTTGTTCATGAGGTAACCATGATGTATGCCCCGGATTAGATAGTTCACTCAGAAGGCTCTGGCCAATTTCACCGTCGGTTTTCAGGATGTAGCGCATACGTTCAGCCCGTTGCAACAAAGATAAAGAGTGCCCATAGAAGGAAATAGCCTGTTTCCAGGAATCAGACAATGGAACTGTTTGGTTCGAGGTTCGCGACAAGCATGAAAGAATAGAAGTTGGGCTCCGCAGAAGCCGTAGAAATTGGATGTGATGTAGACAAAACGACTCCAAGCTAAAGAACTCTGCGTATAGCTCGGTGAGGAGAGCCTGCATCTCTTGAACCAAGTGTTTACGCACTTCAACCAAGTTGTCCAAAAGTCCGACTGTTTTGTCATAGGATTCTTTGTCAGAGTCATAGAAGTGCCGTAAGAGTCCACACTCATCGCTGAACAACTTGACCTCCCGGGAGGTGGCACTCACACAAGTGTCGTGACTTTCTTCAAGGCGAGAGATATACGCCTGGTGAATATCTCTTTCTGCTAAACTGGTGAGGCCTGCGATCAGGCCAAGAAATGAGTCCCGTGAAGGTCCAAGCCCAGGTGACTCGGAATGACCGATTGTATGGGTCTCTGTTTGTGGAATCATTTTTTGCATTTTGCGTAGAGTATTGGGTGAGGCGGTGGGCGGATCTCGACCAAGTGTATCGTAGCAGAGTGAATGGATCCACGGCCTTGTTAACTCCGGTGATACCCGAATCCACGGGTTGCAGAGAACTTCTGAATCGGAAGCCTGAGAAAGTGCATCGGGCGCGACTCGAACCCCTGACAAAGCAGAGGAGACCCAAGCGAGAAAGTCTTCAGTGTATATCCACTCCTTGTGTTCGGCAGCGAGAAGTCTGACCATGTGGTCAAAAAGGAAACATCCTTTTAAATCCTTTTTCATGCCACAGGCAAAATTGAATTTCCGAAGCCGCCAATTCGAAATCAACTCCCGGGCCCACAGCCTAGAGTATCTACGCTTTAGGTCTTGAAAATATCGTTTCGAGTTATGCTCCCAGACATCGTCCCAAGGCCTGGGATTGTTCATGATTCTCTGGCGTAATGCCTCCCGACTTGGAATATGGTGTCGTGCAGGAGAGATCGAGGCTGCGAGCTTTGCTGGCGTGCTGGGAACCCCACCAGGGTTAATCCAACACAGCACAAGGAATCGAACGATATCCTCGTAGGGATTGACTTGACTCAACAAGGAGAGAATGAGCAACGAGAATGCACTGTCGCAGACTAAAGCGTCGTCTGAGCGATGACGGAAAGCGTGGACCACGCGCATAAAGTTCTCGGCGTAGCACTCGCGTGGATTGGAGACCGCTAAGGATGAATAATTTAGACATTTTGAGGGTGACTGATCACACCGGTCAAGCCCATAGATCCATGATGCTCTTTTTGCGTTGTTGAAAATATTTTTCTTCATATCTTCATAACTATTCATCCAGGTAGTAGTTTGACGCGTGGTGATACATCTTGCCGATGCGAGCATAGTATCGTTGTATGGATTGTATCGACAATCTAAACTGAGATCGTCGGTAGGGAATTCCGTAGGAAATGGCCGAAAACGAACTCCATCTTCCTGGATCGATCGCAACCGCGCACGTCCAGCCAACTCAAGATTGCCTTTGAACTCAGTATTAAAACAGACTCTAGACAAGACGTTGCTGGATAATATACAATCGTACACCCTCGCAACAGCCAAAATTAGACTATCACTTTGGCAGAACGACGGGATATTGGGATGCCAGTTGTCAGTTTCCATTTTGCGAAGTGTCGGCGGATAAAATGTCCTAACCGGTGATAGACTGGCAATTCGCTCCAAAAGGACCTTGACCCTGGGCGGTAAACCAAGAGAAGACAACACGGCCGCGGATTGTAAAATCTCAACAGCTCTCTGAGTACCAACCACGCCCGTGAGAGGGTCAGCTAGGCATTCTGTTGTGTGTGCATGAAGATATGCCAAAAAGACCCTTGACTCCAGAGATTGGTTTCCGACGAGACGTCCTAGATTGAAGTCGACATCAAAACAGTGCAACTTGAAGACGCCATCGGGTTCGATAGCCCAACTGCTAACAAGTCCGTCTTTGTCCAAAATGGGTGTCAATTTGCCGTCTGGAACCAAGACTTTTACTCGTGAAGTATCTCGTATTCCCCGGAGAACCAGTTTGTTTTGCAGACTTACAAGAGTGCCAAGAGGCTCTGGAGCACGGCCAAATTCGAAGTCTGGGTATTTATTACTTCGGAATGTGGATTCCCCGGCCGCAAGACTAAATGACACGCCATATCTTAACAGGTCGACGTGAAATGCAAACGTGGAAGAGTTTTGTGCTACTTGTATGAAGTGGCCATCACGCTCGAGGGACACAAGTGGAGTAACAATCCTCTCGAACAATACACCCTTGGTAACTAGGTTCTCCGCCGTGAAGCAAGTCTTCCATGAGCCTGTGGACGTACGAATCACCTTTCATTTCGGTAGCTGGCGTGCAAATGTTTCTTCAATAAACCGAATCTCAATCGTGTCTGCCTCGTAATTATACCAATGACCCATTCCAGTAATGAGGCTGTCTGGGAATCGACTTTGAAACAAGGTGGGGGGCAACAGTGCTAAACGTTCCAGCGGAGATTCTACAACTGCTATTGAGGGAACCGACTGCCCATTGTAGACCCGCTCAACACAGCTGAGATGGATATTGTGTCCTTTAACAGGCTTTAGAAGCATGTGTGTGTAGCCATCACTAGAAAGTGTCGAAGGAATGACTTCATAGTTGCCGTTACCACATATGTCGACGAAGATGGGATCAGAACGAAACTTGGTAGGTAGGCCATTGACTTGTTCTCCATTCACCAACAAGCCCCCGGTCAAAAGGTTGAGCGTCACTATGCATCCATTGTACTCACTGACCAGTGAGTACTCGGCAGGTGTTTTACTGACCCACCTCTGCTCCAATGGAAATTCGCTCCAGTAGTTACTAACCGCGAGCGATATACAACGCTTCATGGTGTCACTCAAACAAAAGGATCCTTTGGCGAAGACTTGAAGCTTCGTTCGCTCCCAACGTTGACGTGTAGATATCATCACAGGCGTATTATCGTCATGTTTAACATGCCCGAAGCGAATAGACACGTACACCACGTCAGATATCCATTGCGTGCCTTGAGGACAGCCGGTCTGTGCTTCTTGAATATGCTTGAGCTGCAGATTCAAGGGCAAGGCAAACGTATCTGTCATCAAAGTCACAATTCCAGACATAATCTCTTGTGTATCGCTTGGTGCTCCGTTTTCTCGACTGCGAAGCTCCATCTTCTGATACCATTGCTTGCAAACTTCGCGAATAACATCTAGTATTTCAACAGCCCGAGTAGCAATGGCCGGTGCATCGTTGTACAAATGGGCTACTGGGCTCAGTATAGCAATGATAACTGCCATATGAACAGTACAGGAACAATTGTCTTTGATCCTATTCATGGAAAGCTCCGCAGCTCTGAGAATATTGAAAGCCACTATTTGATCCATCGATTCATGGAGCATTCTCTTCGCGCTGTCTCCGCGAGGTCCAGTCCTATACAAACATTGGTAGACTACCAGCCGATTTTCAAGGAGGTTGAGGTCAATAGCAGGTAAGGCCAATTGGAGCAGAACATTTGCCCATGACAGATGGTTTCCGTAACCCATCAACATTGTGTACGTGAATTCATTGGGTTGACGTCCCTTTGGGACTAAATCACGCGAAGTAACAGCTTCATTGGGGTTGGCCCGGCTTGTTTCAGCAGTGTTTATCCATGGCACCTCGAGGAACTTGTCCATGAATTTGAGATCGCCATGCAGGAAAAAGCGAGTTTTCCGAGAACTCGGATTGGATGGCCGTAAGACACCAGGAGGTATCCTCACTTCCTTATTGGTTCTTTGACATAGAAAACTCCAGCTTGCCCCGTGCGGTAACAGAACGTCCGAAATCGAAGAACCGGCAATTTTCACCTTCCGGTAATGGGTATCGTTAAACGCTTTGATCGACGAGATAATTGTCAACTCACTCCTGTGACACGTGAAGACCGGATGCGACGCCATGAATGAGCCAAGTTTAGTCATTTCAGTGGAAGGCCCTTGCGTTTCACAGTTCAGGAATTCATGAATAGCAAGTGTTGAATCAGCCCAAGGACCAAGCCATGAAGGTGGAGATAGCGCGACAATAAAGGCATTCCTCAGTGGCCCAGGGCGGGGGAAGGTCTCCTCATAGACAGTAATTGTCAGTTTCTCGGCCTTTCCTCTCTTTGCACATTTTCGACAAGATTTCGAATGGACATTTTCAAAGAATATAGTGCCAAACCTATCCTGCTTCTTTCGAGAACGTTCATCACAATTCATGCCTTCTGCCTCCAGTATCAGTCTTTCATACTCATCCTGACACCGTTCATACTCCAATCGTTTGTGATCCTGCTTGTCCAAGATGTAATCTTTCACTATGTCGGCCACATCGTGATATGCACCATACTGTTGAAAATTACGTTCATGTATCGCGTTTGAATCGCCAAACTTGCCACATACCAAATTGAAATCGTAAGTAGCTTCGGTAGCACGCGCATCCAGGTATACCTCAATGTCGTACAAAACTTGAAAGTCAACTTAATTGTCGAGAACAAGACGACTGGTCCAAGATAGATCGAATGATGGGGCATAGCTCATTACCATTGGCGCTGCAGAGATAGTTTTCTTGTCTACCGCAATCCAAATCACCATTGTGACGAGAGTCATGCGAGACATCTGTATGGGATCTTTTTCGTATAGGCTTTCAGCCTTAGCGTGATAATCCACAATCCACTGTAGTAAGGTACCTATGGGAACACTCGATAGACTAGTAGCTAAAGGCGTCGATAAGACCCAACTCTCAAAAATCAAGAACTCTTGCATCATCGATTCCTTAAGAACGGACTGAAAGTATGTCGGAGATGTAGAAGCGGAAAATGTTGTGAGGACTGGATCGTCAACGGGATCTGCGGTTGTAACCGTGGGAGGCGTAGATTTCAGTTTCAGAATGAACTCGTCCAGTTCAGGAAAAGCAAACTCTAAACTAGGCGCTTTCGTTGCCTCATAGGTAGCGGCTGGGATTGCATTCTGGGTATGTTTCTCTGCAACTTTAGACATTCGAGAGTGTAGCTCCGTTTGGCATGAGTCGAGACACTCTGTCAACTGGAGGCGTGTCTTCCTTGGAACGAAGGTTTTCTCCTGGTCTAGTTTGTATAGCTTCCGCGAGATAGAGGAAGCGATCAAACTGATAAAGTCGATGTCCAAATCACTGATCCCAGCGCCAAGTGCACTGACGACCTGCAGGTGAAGCATGAAGGTTTTATAGACTGCAAGGCCATTTTCACCTAACTCGAGGTACAGTACAAGACGTAGAGTCACCTTCAAATATAGAAGCATCCGGCTTCGACGCCAGGGATCAGACCCTGAAACACGCAACACATCATGTTGTCGGCGCATTATCACGACAGGGCGATCGGAAGGTTCACCGTACGCCATCAGCATAGTTGTCAAAACTTGGCCGATCATCATTGAAGATGGCGTGTCCCGTGATTCTCGCACTTCCACCCCACATTTCATGATGGACTCATCCGTTCCTGGTCCGGCTTCTACTGACATTGTTGCCAGAAACGAACACATGGAGGATCGTAATCCGGAGGTATCGTTTGCATCCACCATTCTTTCCGTTGGAACAGTGACGGACACATGAGGGTAACAACGCACTATGCGTCCGGCGGTTTCGTAAACATTGGAGTTGGTCGGCTCTAACTCGTAGGTATGGAATATCAGCTTTAGGCTCGTGATCTGAATTAAAATTCCGGCATTCTGGCGGTCGAGGAAGAGAGGCAGGTACATTTCTGTATTCATAATCCAATGTTAGCAGCAACACACTTGTATTGTGTTATTGAATAGTGACTTACTCTGGTTGCTTCTTTGTGCATCCTCAATAGTTTTCACCAAGCACTCCTCCAAGTTCTTGGAAGTGATAACACCGTTCTCGTCGAGTAGTAGATCCAACCGCCCAAGGCCTTGACAAACTGTAGACCAGGCATCCACAGTTTCTTTACTCCTTTCATCGGCAGAGGGAGCGAAGATTTCCGCGGAGCTCTTAACGTATTGTAACATCCATTTTGCTAATTTGGGTAGCTTTTCAGTGCGTGGATGTACTTTCCGTAGACGAAATATATCCGGTAATAATGAACGCCAACGGTTATCAGTAGCTGGCTCCATGGTTGTTGGTGAGAGGGCTTTGGCAATCTTGTCTGTCAAGAAATACAGAGTCATTGAAGTTGCGAATTAGCTGCCTTACCAATGGGCCAATTGTCAGGTATTTATATGACAACGCTATCACAGGCTACAATGCTATTTGTGGACGTTACATCGAATAACCGTAATAATGTTCATATTTGAGAAGTATCTATCTAGGGCACATAAGTCCCCAAACGTCGGCGGTGTGTGTACAGGCCACTAACTTGGCCACAAATACAAAACTCCTGTCGTCAAATACCTTGTGCTTGTATCACTGTTTCTCACGTCAAATCATAGATAATTATATCATGAGAGTGAGGACTTCATGCGGGAGCCTGACCATTACCATCCTGCTCGGATGACTACATATTTCAGATGGTACTATGTCTGGAGACCCCAGTTAGGGTTGGGGTTTCTGCAGAGCAGATATCGTCACCTTATGATCACTGATGACGGACTGGGAGGCATCAACATATCACTGCGCCAAAAAGAAGTGGAACCTTTGGACTTTGTTACTAGTGCTGTTCTATCAGGGTCTATATAGGAGGCAATTCCTATACAGTGAGAAGCGAACACTTAGTGAGTAGCCATCAGACAGGGCAGAGGCTGACAACTGATATCACTACAACCGATCACAAAGACCAAAGAATCCATCTTTCTGGCGCAGTGGTACTGGCATGCCCCCGAAACTTTAGCACACTTTTTTTCAGTGTACGGTGGGTCGTCTTGTTACTCGCGTATTTGGGGTGTACCAGTGCTAATACGTCAAAAACATGAATTCCCTGTGGATTGTGAGCAGGAAACAGGCAATAAAATAACCACTTCAAGAGGTTGATTGATTCATAACACAGAAACATGTTGAATAGTTACCAATTCCACCAACTACAAACAATCAACAGACACCTGTTCGCTAACAGACATCTGTTTGCTCAACCCAGGTCCTGACTATCACCAGCTCTAACTGGGACCTCCAGATAGAGTAAATGTATGGGGCTTCACAGCTTTTGTCGCTCTCACTGTATAACCGAAGTCCTAAATGGGTCCTGCTACACAGCAATGACGTCGCCGTTTGATGCATTTTATGGTGTAACCATGACGCAAGTGATCGATCACAAGGGTTGTCATACTTCTTAACCCTACATGTGACCGCCTATAAGCGCCGCCAACAATTTGATGGATGGTCTGGAAACCTCGACCACTTTCGGGAAACCAGTCCGCGTCATAGCATCGTTCGTTGTCTCGGGATTGTTTGTGTGTGGTGAAAAGGGAGCTCAATCGGAGGTACCGGTCAAGTCGGTCGGAAGGGGCAAGAGACATGAAAACGGAAATAGACATGGAAGCGAGACAATGGTCCCAGGCAGCAATCGGGGACGCGGATACGTGGGGAATTGGATAAGTATAAGTGAGGGTGCATATTCCCTCAATTGTAGATGCTTGGAGAATACAACATAAGTTCAACAAAATTTAACAGTGTTTATTAATTGCATTTGTCCTAACTAGGAATACGGGAACAGCACTTGTGTTCCAGCGTTTACTTATGAACTATGTTCTTTCCCGGAACGTCTGGAACCATCAAGTCACACTCTCCTCCGGAAATGCTCTTAAACCCCAGCCCCTTCATTACTCGTCTCTCTATCTGGATCGTCTACTGCAACCACCTTCGTAGTCTTCCCCCTTACTTCCAATCCGAAAGTCTCTCTCGCGTCCTCCTAAATCTCATCCTCTCTCAAGTCTCCCCTTCCTCCCTCTGGTTGGCCCTGAACGAGCCAGTGGTATTGGGCGGCGTGATTGTGTCAGCCTCTGCCCTTTCTGATGGCCGATCACTAAGTATTCGCTTCTCACTGTATGGGAATTGCCTCCTATATAGGCCCCGATAGAACAGCACTGGTAACAAAGTCCAAAGTTTCCACTTCTTTGAGATCACCAACGTGTGGAGTGCCTCCCCCAAGTGGGCGTATCATTTAACTTTCTAATTGCACACCTCTGTTGGAAATGACAAGCGGGTGGAAAGCTTCACCGAGATGCTGGTATTTCTTCACTTTGGCCTTGTACCTCGAACTGAGTTCCACCTGACCGGTGGTCGCCACGTTCCTACTCACGTCCCGTATAGTAACATCGAAATGGTGGACGACCCCCATCTTGTCGACACACAGATCTGACCGCAGGAGCGTACCAGGCTTGGACGGATCCGGTACCTGGGGCTCCTTCTGCACGGTCTGATTAGAGCTGCGCAGCGCTTCGATGATGGCGTTCCTTATCCCGTTGTGTCGCCGCTGAGACTTGCCCCCATTCTTCTTGATACACGAAAACTCATGATTGAGCTTCCTCATTTCTCCGCACAATGGGCATGGGCCCTCCGGAGGCCGAATGAGGTATCGGCGGCA
>NETU01000617.1:411-38590 GCA_003032515.1 Huntiella decipiens
AAACCCGCTTCGCCGCTCCGGGCCCATACTATTTAAAGCCTGATAACATTAAAAACATCATAGGCTCAGGTGACGCAGTGGTAGCGTGTGAGACTGCAGTTCTTAAAGTCATCGGTTCGACTCCGGTTCTGAGCTTATTTTTTTTTTGCTTTTTGTGTTACCTCCCGCCAAGGCCCTAGCGCGCTGTCACGCAGGGCACGGCGCTTTTTTTTGTCAATCATGCGTTTGTTATGGACGAACTCGTCGGTGATTTTTTGTTGTTTTTGTGTTTATCTGGTATTACGGTTGGCTCTAACGAAGCGTATTGTGAATTTGTTCTATGTTTTGGACAAACTTGTTGTATCCAGATAAACACAAATGCACCTGTTGTGAACAGGGGCTCAGGTTCTAGGCTAGTGAATTTGAATTCTGAGACAAGGTCTTTTCTTCGGATCGTTGGGTTTCCGGCCAACATTGGCAATGGCAGACCGATCCTAATCCGGGCTAGGTTCGCGCTATAATCCCATAACAGGAATTTTGGCTTGCCGCGCTACTGTGTGTGCCCGAAAAAGTTCGCTTGTATTAGAGCTTGTGAAGGCAGGTCGGTGAGTAGCCGGTCTTTGCTGATCAACACACAAGAACGATTGGTGTAGTTTTTAAGTTCATGTCGTTACTATCTAGGAGGGTAAACCATTGTGCTGGCCAACATCTCTTTCATAGGCAACATTTATCGTATTCAAGTCATCTACAGTTGTCAGCATCGTATTCATAAAACGGGACTCACTCGTACTGATAGCCGTCTCAATTGCTATCGCTAGGCTGAAGCGACCCAGTGACACCACTTACAATTACTAGACATCCCTTTGTCAGTTCTTTTCTCAGGGGTAAGCCCGTTTTGATGAGAGGATTAACGTCCTCCCGGCGTAGTCGGGCGTAACAAGAGACAACATGACAGCAATATTGCTAGGATGTTGTGAGAAATTAAGTTAAGGTTGTTTGCCTACTACTAGGATGGACATGTGATGTAGAAAAATATTATAAGAACTAGATACAAAGCTACTTTTGCTGTTTCTTCTTTTCTTCTGTTCTTCTGTCCCGGCGATTCGCGTTTTACGGATTCTTTGTACGTCCGTTTTCCGATCTTTCTTGTTTTATTTGGACTTTTTATTGTTCAAGACGCAGTCATGAGGTTCAACGTTCTTGCGGCATCCGCCGTGATCTGCCTCTCATCTTCGGTGTCTGCTCAGTATGATAGTACCGATGACGATACAACATCATTCTTCTGGACTGTCACTCAATATGTCGTATCTACTACCAGTGTATACGATCTAACCACACGCACTATGACGTACGACGCTGAGGTGACAATGGTACCGGAATATACACCCCCAGCCGATGCCGGTATCTACGATTCAACCACCACGGACGACTATTATGGGGAGTACCGCGTGATCCAGATAACACTAGACTCGACAGTGTCAGTCCCAGCTTCAATGATTCAAACAGACGACGCTTATGACTATGAGGACTACACTTACTACGTCCTCCTGCAAACATTCACTGCCCCGGCCTCTTGCTCCAAAGACTTCACATGGGTTCTGCCTTACAGCGAAAGTTTACCCTATGAAGTGAGAAATCTAGTCACGCCAACATCCACTTCTACCACGACATATTCCGGTTATGCGTCAGATGAAACCACAACTTATTTATACGTCTCAGACGCCGATGTCCCGAGTCCCACCCCTCCGTACGAGTACACTCGTTACATTGCCCGTTGCTCCACACCATACGACGGCTATCAAGTCGACGAGTCTGGCGTACCACTATCTACTGCTACTGCTCGTTCAACCTCGTATGGTTATGGCGATGGCGATGACGATGACAGCTCCGCTCTGGCGACCGCATCTGGGTTCGTCAGTGCGTTCCAAGAGCAACAGGGTCGCTCCGCTGCCTTCTGGAAACTCTGCAAATCCGTCAAGTCTCAGGATGCTCTGGAAGAAGCCATCAACGACGGTAGCATTGACGGACTCTGCTTTGACCTGAAGCCATGGGTCATCGCCATTGCCGTCATCTTCCCCCTCTTCTTCGTCTTCGGCTTTGTAGAGTCCTTCTTCTGGCATTACAGACTCATGTCCGGCTGCTGGGCTCTCCGCCTTGGTACCATTTCCTGGATCCTTATTTGCCCGTGGATCATCCTCTACACGCGCATTTCTAAAGACGTCTCGGACGCAGAGAAGGAGTATTTGCTTGCGAAGCGGACGGATATGAACTTTGGACAGATGGTTGGCCATTGGTTGAAGTGGGGATTTGCTTGGGAACACCCTCTGAATCGGCTGTCTGCGGAGGAAAAGCAGAGCTTGGCTGTAGCCCAGACGGAGCCGGTTGCTGATGTTCCTGCTGTCCCTGAAACTCGTGAGGCAACTGCTCCCGCCGCCGCCCCATCACCATCGACTGACACTCCCGTGTCTCCTATCACTGAGGATGGTGAGCCGTCTAGTTCGAGGGCTATTCAGCATGATGAAAATACGCCTGTTACTCCTGGCCCTTCTGCTCACTAGTATATCAAGAGTCAATGGCCTAATTGAAGTATAAGGAAATGAATGGTACATACAGTATGAGACACTATGACGAAGGTATATATACATACACATAATCTTGAAGCATGATCATTATATCCAAAATAATACAAATGTCACTTAATTCTCTAAACAAACCACCATGAAGTCTATAAACAAGAAAACAAACAGTACGACGTCCTCTTTAAACCTTGATCAACTTATCATCATCGTCGTCGTCGTCATCTCCATCGTCGTCATCATCATCATCTACAACCGGACTATCATCATCATTTGGCCGTCCGTCGGTAACATCTCCCCACCCCTCAGCCGGGACTTCCCCCCAACAGTTATCATCGTAACCCGCCAACTTCTCCATATCCTTCTGTGAATCCAGGAAAGCACCCAATTCACACCACCCATCAACCCTGTCACCACACTCCGGGAGACTCCACCCCAGAGGGATGGTTCTCTGGTTAAGTATGAAATGGATATACTTCGTAGGAGACCCCTCGGCATAACCCTGACGATCAGCCTTCACTGGCTTGGGCGCCTCGATGATTTCGATATCCAGACGAGCACCAAATGGTGTCAGATTAGTGACGGAGAAGTTGCGAGGACCAGAGTTAGCGAGGGGAGACAGGACATCAGCGAACTGGCGGAGACCAAAAGCAGCTAGTACCGAGATGATGTTGCTATCATGAGAGAAATCAAGGTAGAGTGTCTGATTTAGTGGGAAAGTGTCGGTATTGGAATCCAGCGTGATGTTGATTTGCGAATGCGAGTATCCCAAAGTATGGTTCTTCAACCGAGCCATAACTTCTTGTTGATAACCGATACCAATAGCACGCTATTTATGTTAGCCCGGTCATCCAGCGGATATGATGTTGTACAAACTTACCCCGGTTGGGCTTTGGAAACCAGAGGAACTCTGGAACGCCAAATCTAAACTATACGCAAAATCCACCCACTCGTCATATGCAAACAAAGAACAAAACTGGCTGGCACCGTAAGCGACAGTTTCATAGGGGCATAAAGTCTGTGCTGCGTAAGTATCGTCAACTGTCCAGTTATACCCAGTTACCAGCTTGTTAAATCGCTCGGTAGCGTTACGGAGATAGATGGACGCCCAAGTCCCGACTACGGAATTACCGCCGGTCTCTTCCCGGGCGTTAGGGCAGTTCAGGTATCCTGCTAGGGAGTTGTTGAACTTGTCACCCTCAATGATTAACTCCAAAGTGACATTTTGAGCCCTAAAGTTGTATGTTAACGCTGGTTTATCTCGATGTGTGACTTCGGAACTCACCATTCAAGCCCAAAGAATCCAGCCATAAAGTTCTCTGCTGATTTTAACATGCGATCCTGGGTTGTCGTTCTAGCAATGATCTTGGTTTCAGGATCATGCAAAGCGCCGTACATGTAGGAATGGAGCACGCCTGAGTCGAACAACTCCTGGCGGCCCTTGGGCACCAAAATTTCCGCACCTAGTCCATACTCCCAATCATTAAGAAACGCAAGCTCCCCGGTCGCCTTGAACGTCCCCGTCGCATTTTTCAGTCTATCAGCAAACTTCTCGACACCAGCCCCGGTAGTAGGATATCTCGAGCCATGTCTCGATAGCATTTGCAGCTGGACAATCTTGGCATCCGGGGGTAGAGGGTATTCCTTTACCCCAAACCCAGTGGCAGGCTGGTATGGGCTTAGGTTCCCCATGAGGCGGAAGATATTCGACTCGGTGGCATTTTGCGGTGTGTCGCGGATCGGTAGCGCAGTCTGAAGAGGGGTGTTTGGCGCATATGAAAGCGCGGGGTCGAAAGCGATTGTTTGTGCGAGGAAGCCCGGGCTCCCTGTTGCCGTCGGACCAGGCCAGAGTTGGGGGGTAGTTTGGAAATAATCGGGCACCGTGGTTGTCGCACTACTACAAAGCGAGTTTGTGGCCGTAGTAATCTCAGTAACTGTGATTGTCACAGCTTGTGTGCCCAGCGCAGCCAATGAGCTAGCAAGTTGCGCTTGCATACTAACTGCCAATTTAGCATCTACAGGCTGTGTCTGCACAAGCGACGAGATATAGTCGCGGCCTGCGGTATCCAGATATGCCTGTTTGAGTACTATAAAGGCAAGCGCAAGAGCTAGTATGGTGTATGCGATGGATCTGAATGGTCGGTTCTTCCACAGGAGCAATGAGGAAGCTGCAAAGGCCGGCGGTGGTTGCATATCGCCTGGCTTAATCATGAAGCTTTCGCGGGGGAACGGCGGTAGTTCAGGCGATGACAGCTCATCTAATGAATATGGCCGCGCCATTTTAATTGTCGCGCCTGTCAATTGGCCAAAATAGCGGGTAGTTATTGTAAGCTAGCCGTGTCGAGGGATTGTGGGATTATGGGATTGTTTGGACGGCAATGGTGGGGCCGTTGTCGTCCCAATATCTCGAAATGGACAAACAAGCAATTAGGTACGTTGTTGGTGGTATAGGACTTGTAACATTGGGTCGGATGTATTCGTGGTCAATAACTATTGAAGTCGCGCAGTATCTCGATGAGGGAATGACGTCGGGTGGGTATCGATAAGCAAATAAGGTCGCAAATCAATCTAGGCATGTGCAGATTGAACACCTATTTCCACATTAAATCTAGGATGATAGATACCTTGATGGCCTTCCGCCCCCTCGGAAGCTACGACCAAGGGAAATTGTGGTTTTGGCTCACCACAAGCGAGAAGTGACCCAGCACATATGCAATAACCAGCGCTGTTCAGTGAAAACATGCAGCATGTGTTCCTGTTTAGAGGCTCATTAACGACGGAAACCCGGGTACCCCTGCAGCACATCCGAGTAACCGTTGTTCTAGGGTTATTTGCATGTTTACCATGAAGCGAACCCTACCGTGTATCACGTCCCGAAATTGACTTACATCGGCATCCTGTGATAATAGCCAATGGAGCTATAGAAATAGGATAAGGAAAATATGCATGAGACTTACGACAACTATGACGATGGGAAACAAAAGAACCATCAATCAAACCATCAACCAACCAACTGTCAACTGACACAAACTTAAACTCCTCTGCAACTTGGTTGTGAATACAAAGCACAAAACAATACAAATTATATAGTCCTTCAATCTACCCTGTCACAAACGACCAGCCTCCTTCCCCGATAGTTCAGATATTCGGCTCGGCACGAGTTTTATCCAATCAGCATTCACCTGCAACCAGACGAAATCAACCCCCCCATCCAAAAAGTTTGCAACCTCAAAGAGAGTCCAGTGAATCATGTGGTTGTACCTAGGGCCGAGATAACGAAAGGATTAATCCGCGACCACTCGCGATACAATGACTGTCTGGCTTGTAGTATGTTGGGGATACTAAATGATAACTTTGCCATACTTGGATACCTCAATAGCCAGTGTCCGAAGAGATATCATTGCACCACATCTGTCTACATTCTAGTCTCACGTCACACATCATTTGTCACATTTCGGTCCGTTTATGGGCATCTTGGGCCTCGAACATGTCTTTAATTTGGCCCCCCCATACTCTCTGTAGACAGTATAGTCAACCGGTCATGGATGGTAGCATCATGCAGCAGAAGGCCCAATGGTGGATGTTTGTCATTGCACAATGTTTAAGAGCTGGTCGTTTCGGGCTGTCATATCCGGTAAAAAGCCTGCTGCATTCTGGATCAAGCGGTCTGAAGCAGACATAAGTCACGGGGTATTTGCGAATTGTGTAACCACCTAGTTTCAGTGGTCTGTGTCTTGGCACAGCATGGCATTTTTCACATGTGGCTTTACTAATGAGGATGGAGAGAGGTTTGTCGTGTAATTGGAGGCTATATGTATTATGTCATTCTGTTCAAAACGTCGAGGTGCCATCTGATCTTCGGCTTTGCATTACCTAACTCTGTCGAGTCTATGGTTTGGTACGACGTTACCATTGTAGATGAGACTACTAGAGCTATGAAGTGCCTATTGAAGTTGGATTCGCAATGATGAGTGGCTCATGTCAAGCTGAAAAGTAATGCGACAAATGCGAATCCATGTGACTTCTAAAGAGGAGAGAAGGTGAATGGACAGAGAGCTCGGGTAGCAATATGGAATTTACCGGCACCCGGTGTAAATCTGCTTTTGGAGATTAGAAAGATATTAGTAACCAATAGTTCACAGCACAGAACACGGTAATCCGCGTTCCTGAATAACGTAGCTACGGGCATAGGTTGTCGGAGTTAAGTGATGGCATACTCTGTAGACAATAGGTAGATGAGACAAAGAGTACATTCGATGATGTGTATATTCAAGAATATGGAGTAGCGTCTTCATGAGGATCTATTCTAAAGAAACAAACAAGAAATGACCGACGATAACAGACAAAGACAGACAAACAAAAAACAAACAATCAGCATCCAGCAGCCATGAGTACATCCCAAAAGTCAATATAACAAAGAAAAAGCAAGCAAACATAAGAAACCGACCAGCAGCAAACATGATTGAACAAACGCCAGGCTTGTCCAACTACTAAACCCGTTGTGAATAAGCTCAGGGACCAGCCCATAAACACATCACCAGCAAAAAAAGATCTTCTCCTAACCATCTAGTTCGGGTGTGATCTCAACGGGAAGAAGCCTTCTGGCATAGGCTCCAAGTGCCATACCCGCTCACCCTGCTCACTGAAAGCCGCATCCCACTCGGCCTGTAGTTGTTCTGGGATATTGGCACCACGAGTCTGGCATCTAAGGCGCATCCGGACCAAGTGGCGATGCGCACCGACCTCGTCACCATCGACAAAACTGTCGCGGCGGTGCAGAACTGTCAGGTTGTTGATGAAGTGCATGTCACCGGGAAGAGTCTGGATAGACATTTGCGTGGCACGGGCAATGTTCTCAATGGCATCGAGAGCAGACAGCTGTGTTGGGGTAAGGCTGGGAAGTCCAGCTGAACGGGGATGGGCGGCATTTCCAAGAAGAGGTGTCCGGCCGAAGTTGGTCATCAGACGGTTGTTGGAATAGTAAAGAATAGGACGGCAGTGGAAGGTGGGACTGCAAATCAGTGTTAGCCAATTGTTTATCACGCCACATCGTACGGTACTAGCAGTTGGTCCCAACTTGTACCTTGATGATGTGTGGTTGTGACACAAGCAAATTGTGGGAGAAGCAAGACCATTTGTCAGACTGCAACCACATACCGCGTGTCATCAACCAGTTATCGAGAAAAGTACAGGGACGGTCCTGCAGGAACCAATATGCTACATGGAGAAGAAAACTTACAGAGCAAAAGGCCAGTCACCCTTTGAAAGTGTGCGGATCATTGATGGACAAGTCTCCGCCATGACATTGTAAATCTTGTGTGCCGAAGCGATGATGCAACGACCACCTGAAGCAGCAGAACTGCGAGTCAACCAGCTGACGATATCCCCAGATTCCTCGTTGTGGAAAGTCTAGATAGAAGAGAATGTTAGTATAAGCTAGGATCTTGCTTTCTATTTTTATCCGAGGAAACTCACGATTGCGGACTTGCTGTGTCTGTGGTGACCAGCGGCAAGCTCACTGCTGTTATCGGCAATGATGTGCACCATCATGTTTCCCTTCTTGTCTTGGCGGGCGCGCAGGTTGGCAACATGGCTTTGAACACCGAGCCAGATCAAATTCAAGTCTTCGACACAGTAGTTATCGGGCTTAAGACCACGGATGAGACTGAAGCCCTTGCCAAAGTACAGATCGTCAGAAAGAGCAGAGAGCTTGGAAGCCAATTTTGGCAAAGGGAAGGTCTCTGGGGAGATCTCTTCCGCGTCAAGCTCAAGAGCTGTCAAACATATTTGGTTAGATGTGTGTGTATGTAGATAATCTATCTATGATTACTTACATTGGAAGTGAGCCAAGCCGGCCTCCAACTCGACAATGTCGGCAGAGGAAAGGTGGTAGATGTAGGAATCGGGATCCGAGAAGTCACTTCCTTCCCAGGCAAGAGTTGAAGAGAATGATGCCGGGAATCCGGAAGGAAGAGATTGGAAGTGGTTGCTCTGGGCTTCACGTATGCCACCAGAGATGGTAGAGCACGCAGCCGGAAGAGTGCTTAGAGAAGACATATCGAAGATGTGAGTGGAGTAGATGGTGATAGATCGAAAGAACTAAAATGTAAGTGAAGATGATAGTGGTCGACGTCAAAGATGATGATAGAGTATGATGAATGAAGTGATGATGATGATGAGGATGAGTGATGGAAAACAAAAAGGTTGATGACGGAGGATATACTTACCTTTATATACACTCGACTCTTGCGTATCACGACACATCTTTTACAACTAGCCCACAGCTCCGGCTACTTGTGGTATCTGCTCACTTACGGGGACATTGTGTGGGGTGTCATTAGCTAGGGGCGTGCAATGGAAATCAGGGCAGAGGCCCGCTTGCTAGGTTGCAGGTCATTCTTTATTCAAAGTGTGGTAGTGAGATTTGGGGGCGTGTGAATCCGATGTATGATAAAAGTTTAAGAGGGTCTTTAGTAACAATGACCATGCCTTGAGAGGGCGGCTTACGACGAGATCAATTCATCGAGTATTAGAAGGGAACAGGGGATGTTAGTGCACCAACAAGTGAACAAGAGTCAAATAGACCAGGGGTTGGAAAAGGCGTATAAAAATGATGTTTAGGGGTGTGTGCTGATTTTTAGGATTGTGGTGCCGCCATATTTGGTAATGTTCATATGTGGATATATGCTTATGGTATCATAGACATCGCCTATGCAGAGCGTTAAATGAAAGGAAATCCATAGAGACATGTATGTAAGTAAGGCGTGTAAGAAAACGCCTTTCCTTGCTCGTCAATCTACAAAAATAACCACGAACTTGGAAACAAAAGGACAATACATCAGTCTGGTATCTTGTCGTGGCAAGTCCGAAGACCTATCCTACCCTTCCGGCGGGAACAATCCGGGGGGGACTGCAAGAACCCTCGGCGACGCTGACCCCACCATCATGAGGTGCCTCAACAATCAACTCTCACACGCTACAAGACATGTATCACCACCCAAATCCAGGGTGTGAAATACAATAGCTAGTTCGCCCAAATAAGAGTCTTTTGAACCCACCAAGTAAGTGTCTTCTGTCCGAGACAAAGTATCCTTTGGCATTGATGACGGCGGCCGAAGGCCCTGAAGCATAACATCGGGGCTCTAGTTGACTGCTCTCGGGGAATACCGTTGAAAAAATGATGGTGTTGTTGAAAAAAGGGAGGGTGCATGATATCAAAGGTGGTGTGTATGTCCAAGTTAGGCGCAACAAGAAGTGATAGTGGTCAAGTCCGCATTGCGGCCAAGAAACCGGTATGCATCGGTAACGCGGTTCAATGAACGAAGCCTGGTTTTGCCTGGCAAATGTAACCTCGACACTGGGATAAAGCAAACCCACATTGACGTTCGCTGGAAAATACTCCGCAAGAGACAAGATGTCCCGGTGAATTCCACGCTCTGAGTCAACCATAACCCATCCATCATCACATATGACCAGGATTGGTATCTCTATGTATGTGCATGTTACCAGCATCATGAGGCAGCGTCCGGCCTTTTTCGAAACATAAGTCCAGAAAGGTTCCCAAGCCTATAACCCCAAGATAACCCTATACGGCAACTCGTAAGGCGGACCCAAACGCATGAAGCTCGGGGCAGCATGCGCTTCTATGCAAAGCCACAGCTGTATTCCGCCCGACTACGCTGTAGAATTTGTGCCAGGCCGGGGAAACATGTTTTCAAAGAAGAGGTTCTGTTTCGTTGGTTATTCGAAGTACGCCGGTACTTGAATTATCTCCCCGGATATCCCTTCGTGATGATCAAAATCAAGGCTTCATGCAAGTAAGGCGATGGACCTTGGCTGGGGCTTAGTTGGTTTTGGGGCCTTAAGATGACTCTGAAGTGCAAAATTACGAGCACATGCTTCGATTGTTTGGTTGCATGTGTTTTGGTCGAGACACATGCCACCGTATTGACAGCTTTCATGTCTGTACCAACATAATGCCTGGGCTTTCAGGTCCATCCATCTATCCTTGTATGTTGTATGATTCATGATGGCATGTTTGTAAGTTGAGTTGAAATATCACAACGTTTTGACTTACATTGTTTCTGCCTATTTCCTGGACCAATCATAAGCTGTTGTTCAGTCTGAACCCAGGCTACGTCGTGGGTATCACTCCACCTGCCTACCGCAGCTATAGACATTATACCCCAGATTACTCAGTACCTATGTCTGGTCTGGGTTTGAAAACTTGTAGACAATCAGTTGGACTAAGACATACTGTACATACACCACACAACCGTGAGCAGATTTTCCACCAGTAATGATTTCAATATGTTCGAGGGGTGTAACGGGATTTCAGTAGGTCATGATTTACCGTTTCTTGTTAACAGCAAGCCAAATCAATGATCCACATTGTCCTTCAACAGTAAATAAATGACATCATCGTATATCAACAAAAAACATCAGCACGAAGCCTTGCGCCGGACATTTCGGCTCCGAAGAAAATTATACGGGATACTACAGTGGCAACATTTTATTGGATATGCAGTGACATCACTTCCTGCCCCGAGCCACACGGGTAGCTTGCGCCATAACCACTGCAGTGGGCACATCATTGCTGTCTCATTGTTCTAACCGCTTTTTGTCCGTGCACTTATACCACTAACCTGTATTCACTAACTGTCAGGGCAAATTGACATTCAATCCATGTCCTCTGACTACCCATAAGCCACAGTTTATCAGTTCAAATACAATTTTCGTGCAGACAGCCCTTCAGCTCCAGAATCGAACTGTGGCTGAGGGACGCCAGATGCGAGGCTGCGCGACCGGTGTCATGGATAGCCCCACCGGCCAAGATAGAGAATATGTATGTAGTATGTTCATACATACGGACATATGTAGGCGCATTTTGGTTTTTTAGCGACCTTCTAATCGGCTCCGAAAGAAACAGACCCCACGGCGGATTTCCAACCCTACGTCCGGGACAGGCTTGGCAATCCCATTGGTTTGAGATTTACGGTGACTGGCAAGGCTGCCGGGGACACCCCGTGACCAGTACGGAGGAGCTTACATACTTTTTATCCGTTTTCAGTTCACCGGATGGCCGGTCTTGAACTTTTGTTCCTCTCATTACCGAATGACTGTTGATCTTCTATTATATGCCTATGCAGCCTAGTTGTTCAGGAACTCTTCAACGTGAGGCCGCTCTTGATGACCGCTGACATGCAGATTGTTGGTCGGCGATTATGGCCGGTCGGCAAACCTCATATGTTTATGATAAAATCATTGGATCGTGATATACCTGCCAAGGAAACTTCTTCAGAGTTTGGCGAAACGTTTAAACCGGTGACTGTGACTCGCTTGCTGATACTGACATATTTGACATGTTGCCGCCATGAGCACAACCCATGCATTGGATACCTTACTTAACATACACCCTACTGTTGTGTTGCCCCACTATAAAATTCACATCCCAACATGGATAGTTTGCTTATATGCTTCTCAGGCAATAGTCACAAGCTCTCATCTGACAGGTACTTCATCTTCTACTTGGCCAATCAAAGTGGCCAATTCCCAACTTTCTTTGTAATCCGCATGTATCGGAACCTGCACAAAGTGTGTACACCGTCAGTTACTCTACACCATCGGGATTTCCGATGTTCCTTTTGGGAACAGATTGGCCCGAACGGGGCATACATCTCTCATCCGGCATCCTTAGCCATGATGACGCCTCTGTCCCTTGCAGTTGTATGCTAGAATATCCATCTTCATCGTCATAATGATGTTTTTCATGTCTGTATACCCCCCTTAAACAAACGATCCTCTAAATCGGCTAGATTGGTAAACCCATATGTGGGGGGTTTTTGCTGCATAGTACATAAAAACCGGGATATCTATATCTGCCGCCTATGGTCGCACATGATTCCACATAAGCACTACGGCTCATTCACAACGGTTGCCTCCCCCTCTAAATGACAAGTCTCCTGTCTCGTGGCGGTAGATATCATCGTCAATTACAGATCCATACACATTCGGAAGAACCATTTGTCCCAAGTTACAAATCGTCTGTAGTTGTGATGTTGCAGGTTGCTATATCCCCCCTGTAGTAACAAATGCCGATGTGCCTGTGTGTTGCAACTACTGAGTAATACGCACTTGGACTTGGTAGCAACTAGCCAATTATCAGTTCGAACTCTCCAGGTGTGTGACTATCACCAGGCACAAAGGAACAACCTTCGGATAGAAGTCCCAAATTTGATCTGACTCAATCCCAAGTACGAGCCGTTGTTGAAAGATGAAACGTTGAAACATCCGGTTTCCCTGCAGACTTGCCTGATGTATCTTCCATCAAAGACTTAGTACCAGATAACGCGTCCATTCCATGGCGTCCTTCTCGGCTTGTTTCGTCCCACCTATCACCATGAAACAATGTTTCCTTCCCTATAAGACTATAACATATAGAAATCTGCCATGGGGCGATTATTGCCGGTACTAAGTTCGTTACCTCCCCGGTGTCCACCTTGAAACTGCATCCCTATGCCCCCTCGCCGTCTTATCTATGTGATTTGATAACCGTCGTCTGCAAGGTTACGTCTCCACCATACTCACACGCCATGTTGACGTCAGCATACCGAATCATGATCCCCTACTTACCTCCTCTCTTCTCAATCGATGGTTCGGGAATCATCCAGAAGTCGGTTCTCTCGTAGAAATATACCCGAGCATCCGGTCCTGTAGGCTAGACCTTATTCGAACCCCACAAGCTTTCCACGTCCATCCGAGGCCTCACTAGTCACTATCAACCCTTAACTCACCAATAGTACTGGCAACACCAAGTGATTAGATGATGATAACCATTCAAAGGTACCGCTTCGGTGATATCCCCCGAGTAATCCTCTTCAGCCATTAATTGTTACCCATTCCTCATCCAATATGCAAGAAATCTGTTCCTGCATTGCTACCACACAACCACAAACAAAGCTATAAGCCTTTCATCCATCCATCGTCGATTTGCGATTCGACAAAAATACACCATTAGTGGAGCGCCCAGGGAAAGTACTCTCTGTGGGCCTCCTCGATTCATCGACATGGCGTTTTCTAATAATACCTTGGCTTACGCCCAGCGTTCCGTATGTTTTTGATCCAATCCTGTAGCTGTCAGCACAAGCGTAGTTATGCCCTGAGTATCATATTAACCCTATGGTCCTTGTAACCCGATCATTGACCTGTACGCTCTTACACAAAAATTTCCCGATACAGTAAATTTGTGGTGAAACCAATGGTTGTTGAGGCACAAACAAGACAAGCAGTGGTTTGCAAAGTATCCAGAGTGGAATAAATTTGGGTGGTAAATATACCACCGATTCATTTGATTATTTGCCCCGATTTCCCGCCCCGCAGGGTTACGATAGAAATAGACGAAAAGGGACACATTACACTACATATCAATCAGTAATTGTGGGTTGCCTCCAGGCGTTTTCCCAGGGGTTATACATAGATCGGTCTGAGTGTGTAAGCATACAACCCAGAACGCTCAGTCCTTTTTGATGTTGGGATTACGATGGTCATTGGAGCCGGTATGACACACGCCTCTTGAGCAATAACCACAGAATACATTTCACAACATATGATTCTATCTACAACACATCGGCTTGACTCCAGCAAGACTTTTTGTCGTCACTGTCGCAAGTACTGGAACTTCTGGTTTAGGGTTTCATAACATCTAATTTGTTTCTAAGAGAATAATCTGAAGTAATTCTAGGTAAACCAAATAAATTCACTACAAACCGGGCATGCAAGATGACGACGGCAAACCTCCAAGGTCATAATGGAACTTGCGATGAAAAAAGAAAACAAAGGGCAATCCTTAAGGGCTCTCGCATACCATTGAACATGGTGTCCACCCTTGCTTGAACATTTGGCCAATATGGTAGAAGTCATCCTCATACTCTTGGTTCTTGACGAGCTCGTCCCATTTTGATGCTGACCGTGATGTTAGTAACCGTACTTTTGAAATAGTACATGAAAATATCACAACTTACCATGCTCTGATACGTATGCACGTATGCGATGGACAAAAGCTAGCTTTGTCTCATCGAGATCGGCTAGTTCTCTGAGATCACGATCACTGCACGCACTACTGAATGGAAACTTCCCTTTATGTGCATAGTGGAAGTATCCCAAGAGAATGTTCGCTCCCATGTAGTACTCCCTGACCTTTTCTGGTCTGGCGAACCGCTTTCTCAAACCATGCTTCTTCGCATATCCTGCATCATGAGCCGTGATCATTGCAATATTGTGAAGCAGAATAAAGGTAACCAGGAATAAACTGAGCCACACCTTTGGGTTGGCAGTAGCGTTCATTGACTGGAAGATGTCCAACACTTCTTTGCGTAATGATGCCTGGATATCGTCGATCAAAATCAAGTCAATTTGGGCTCCCATCACGGGTGGCAGCGGAATCATGTTGTGCAACGGACTAGAGCTGTCCATGATGTCTCTAGGCATACCAAGCGTTTCATCTCCAACAATGATGCAAGACTTAGTAGATAGACGGATAGCCACCCAAAGCTGGAGAGTCTTTTGTAAGAGTGTCAACTCATTACTCTTATCGCCTCGACTCTGGAGCTCTTTCTGGCGCGCAAAGGCAAAAGAGTAAACATCACTCAGCATCTCGCTCCCGTGACCACACTTCTTGCTTTTGAGAACATTGGCCACACATTTTTCGACACCGGCTTCAATATACCGTTCGTAGGACTGCTTGGCTTCTTTGATGTTACAAAGAGCGTAAGCAGGAATCTTCACTCTCTTTGTCACGCCGTTGGCATCCCAGGTTCGCTCCAGTTTATCTCCTTCCAAAGGCCGGAATTGACGCACTTTGAGCTCAACGTGTCCACCAGTGTAGCCTTCCGCCACGTGAATTGTGCGGACGCCGACTGATTGCCATGTTGCTATGCTATCAACTTTGTGTGACCACCGTTTCGTCCATTCAAGACCAGCAACTCCATTGCTGGGCTTGAATAGCCGGATGTCAGGAATCTTGTATCGGAGACAAGGTACACGCCAGATCTTGGTATTTGGTTTAGCGTGTTGGCAAGTCAGACAGTCCCCCGTGGGGTCGTTCGGATCTTTCTCACACTATAATAGAGTTAGCATTGGACGAAGTCTGCATAGGTAGTTTCATCACGCACTCTGATTTTCTGAATTTTGCAACGAATACAGACACCAAGAACCCGAGTGAGAGCAGTCTCTTCGCGCTTTTTACGATCTTGATACGGTCCTCGACGAGCGGGACCGAAACTCCGGGTAGAGGCTTTTGGAACATTGCAGTCTGAACCGGGCAGACTATGACGGTGGATAGCCAAGTTGGGGTACATCGGTTCTGCTGCAGGTAAGTAATTGGCGTTTAAACAATTTCCGCCCATGACAAACCCTGTTGATTCGTCCTGCCACGCATTCAATGGAGAAGTCTCATAAGATGGAGGAGGCGCGTGAACCAACGGTGAGCTGGACTGGCCAGCAAGATTGTTCTGGGTGAATGGTATACCCAGGGGTGATGGTTGAAGCGCCGGAAACGAATAACCCATATTCGTAGACGGTGACACGTCTATAACACTGAAAGGTTCCATTTCATTCGCAGTATTGAGCGCGGCACCAATAGAATGACCAATGCCGACGGGCGATTCAAGTAAGCCCACTTGCTGCACATTCGAGTTCATCTGGGATGGAAATGGAATGAACGGCGATCCAATGACGGGAGCAGTCATATCATCAGCGGGGACGGGCTGATATCCGGTTTGATTAATGCCCGAAACAGCCAAGCCCGGTGCTCGTGATGTAAGCTCTATAGATTTAGGTCAGTAAGGTCAACTTCATGCTGATGGGATTTACGCACTATTTCCACTAAGCCATTGGAAGCAACTTCCGGGCAAGATGCCAAACGACCCTTGACCGTTATCAATGCTAGTGCCGTTCGTAGTTTCGGGAAGGGGATTCTTTTCGAAATCGTCCGGCTCGGCCTCAGACAGACCGAGTATCGAACAGCACGCCATGGTGGTGGGTGTCACCTCGTTGGATACTCGACGGCGTTTTGTTGTTGGGGCAGCAGGGAACTGTTCCGGGGGGGGATAAATCGCCGTAGTCTGTGGGTAAAACGATTCACCCGACGGTAGAAACGTTTGAAACGAGTAATGAAAAGTCTGCTCGTATAGTGGATTGATGACCAGTGATGAAGTAGTCGGTGTTGGTGGATCGGGTTCCCCAAACGTAACTTCCCACCTTCGCTTTGTTCCAGCAGAGTAGTCACCAGGGGAAAACAGCTATGAGTCGAGAGAGCGTTAGAATATATCGACCGAATCAAGTATCAGCATATAGGAATGTATGCCCAGCATTATCTTGCCCAAGAGTCCGACTGTACATCGTCGTGGGTTAGGTGTGGGTATGGGGTATGGGTGCGAAGAATAAAGAGGAAGAAATAGAAGCACGACAATGGGCACACACTGAGGCCCCCAGGAAAAGTATTATCCGCAATGGGGTGTAAGCACTGCATGTCAGATTCTTGTAAGATGCAAATAACCGAACTGGAAAACGGCTGAAGTGGGTGCCCGAGTCGACCGACTAGAGGAACCTATGAATCCACTTGGATCAAGCGATTTTGCCGATGGCTAGGGTGGTCGGAGTCATGAGTAGCCGATGTAGTGTGGTGACAATCCAAACTTATGAAATAGAGGGATCAGGATGGTAGCAATGACAACATACTAAGTCAAAACTTTGATCTGCCGGACAAGAAAAATGGGTATAGAAGTGCACCTTCGCCTCACATATAGAGATAGTTAAGGTGTACAATGGAACCCAAGAATATTCTGTCCAAGCCAGAAATAGTTAACTGGGAATTGATTGATGTCGAAGCGGAAAGTTTGATGATAGATTTATCAACAAACGATGAAAAGAGTGATGGAGGTAAAAGAGGACGAAAAACAACAACACTTATTCACGGCAGGTGGTGGGGTTTATGAAGAAATGACAGGTACACGGGCAAGTGCAAGATAGTCAAGGAACTTACCGTATTGGGATGATTATCTGAATAACTGTTCATGGTGATCAAATGGATTTTGAACTTAACACTGTACACAAAATATACATGCGCTAGGGCAGGAATTTCCGTATTGCAAGCTGCTTCTGCTGTGGAAGCAACTGCCAGTTGTGTTGTCTGGTAGTAGACAGTTTGGGTAAGTCCAGGGCGCCAAAGCCAACAGTCAGCCTCAGGTGGTATTGCACGACCGCTGAGACAGGCTTCGTTATCCGGCACAGATGTTGTCCTAGGACGTTATGGCGACCGGTAAGAAAACAGATGCTAGTTTGACGGGGTTCAGGACCGGTGTGGGGTTCCCTTGTCGATGGGTTCAGATCGATTACCCTGTCAATGTGGAGTCGTGAGAAACATAGAAGTGGGCTAAAAGAACGCCCTGTAAGTGTGAACTTTACCTGAACCCTGCTGTGATGAATATAATGGAAGAGCCGGTGAACAAATTGGCAAGAAGTCCGCGGAACAGCTCCTGACAAAATATAACCTAAACGAAGAAAAAAGCTGGTCGATTTCACCCACACCGAGTGGAGAAGAGCGATTCTGGGCAAGGCCGGGGGCCGTCGATAACAAGGTTTGAATCAATATACTTCCGTAAAGATTACCGACCGGTATCTTATGTTTGCTATTGGAGTAGCTATTGCAACAAGGTGCTGATTTTTAGCAATCCTAATCTCAGATGTTCGCATTAGTTATGCCCAAGGAAGCACATGAGATTCCACCGGTGCTTGCTGGCTGTCTAGACTGCGCGGTACACTTGTTGGTCCAGACAATGTGGCACTTCTTTGGCTATTGGATAACCAAACTTTGTTTCTCTAACGCAATTCAAAGGGCTAGTTCTCTCAGTTCTCACGTGGCACCCTGAATATCTGCATCTTTTGCATACACTCATGCAAAAGCTTACTCCATAGTGTTAAGGCATCGGCAGTTATCGCACGTCTATACAATGTTCCATGGTGTTTTGCCCCGCTCGAGGACATCAGAGCGGAACCATCAATTTGAAGGTGTAAGACGCATTCCGCGGATAGTTCTTTCACCTACCCAAAAGCGAGGTCGGCTGATGGTCTAAAGGAGTGAGGATTTAACTGAGGAGCATCTTGCATGATAGTGCTGACATCTTGCAAAGAGGGCGCAGTAATATTGCCCTGTCGAGGGGAGACCGATCCTGCTTTGGGAATAGAACAGTGCGTACGTCACATCACGATGCTTTTTGGCGACCGGTAAGACAGCTATCCTTAAAAGGACCCATGCCACGATCAACAAGCGTTGGCCGGTCTATTCGAAAGATATATGGGGCTATGCAACTTCGCATTAAAAGGATGCCACGACACCATACTCTATGTCCTCAAGTCGAACGTATCATCAAAATGGCGGACTGTATGGCGATGGCAATCGTCCTGGTGATATATATCTCTAAATACTTTTTTAGAGACTGAATTGGTAGTAAATCATGAAAATGTGCTACCACGACTGGGCAATTATGCGGGCAAATTGTTTCGTGTTTGGGCAAGTCATGTGACGCGCACTTCAGAATCTGACCATGACATCTGCCAAGTGGAGGCCGCTGGGTGAGAAATGAAGCTATGCCCATGTTAAAGAGGCTAGTATAAACAGCCTTTGGCGCCTGAAAAGTCCTATCATGTGAATTCAGGAAACACACAAACGGAATGCATAGGCCTGTGGTTACAGTGGGATGATCATTTACCAGATTGTCTGGTCGCAACAGTGTTCCACTGATGGTTAATCCAGCGAGTTTGACTCTTTACAGTAATTGAAAGGTGCAAACTCAAAATTCTCGAGACATACTAATGTCTTGAATATCGATCTGGATCGAAGAAGTCCAGTGTCTCGGACAATGCTATCGACATATCGAACTGCCAAAATTTGCGCTAGGGCCCTGACGGTGGTTCGTGGTTGAATGTTGAAGACAGGCTTACCTTGAGTTCAGAACGTCGACTTTAAAGTTTTGAAATCCAAGATCCGTTCCTCTTCGATGTTTCATAGAATTATATGAGGATATGTCGTCAATGGCGCCCGTGAGTGAGCCGGCGAATGAGAGCTCTCGAATGACACTGCAATGCCAAGGTACGTTATCGTCGATGCCCAACGCTCAACGTTGAAATGTTGGTGCTAATTGGAAAGAAGGCGATAAAACCAAGCCGTTCAACAAGTCGCCCTTTTCTCCTAGATTAAACAAATGCGGGGAGCTTGTTACAAATTCCCGACCGTCCGCAATGATAGCTAGAATGTCTCGAACAATGATGGTGGTGTGTACAGATGGGCGATTTGACTGAGATCGCCGTGTGCGTCATGCGGAGAGCCGATTTTCCGATTTCAAAGGTGCGCAAGACCCTTTCTACTGTCGCGAGGATAATTATTCGAAAGAGAGCGATGTCCTGGGCAGTACAGCTGCGATGAATATGAAAGGTCGTGATTTTGAGGTGGCGAGAGATGAAGCAAGCGGGGTTTGAAGGTGTGCGACGTGGAATCGAAAAGAAATATAGGTTGTCTTGATAGGTGCGGAGACACGATTAACAGTTGAATGGCAAAAGATGGCCTTCTGGTCGCAGGTACAACCTAGATGGTAAATCCAGCTCATAAGGTCAAAACGAGTTTCACCAAAAATCGAAAAAAAAAAAACCGTCACGTCCTCAAATGCTCAAAATGCGCGGAGTCGAGAGGTTAACAATGTAACAAAGTCCCAATCGCAATTTTGCCTTACTGACAGGAACACCCGGACTCTCCATAACTATGGAGCATGTTTTCAGTCGGGAATCCGGGGCGAGAATGATAGGGCACAACAATCAGCTGTGTACTATACATTTTACATGTTCTATAGCTACCTCTAAAAGGAGGACAGCGTGAAATGATTTGCTGCATGTGAGTTCTAGTTTACAGGGTCTTGCGACCGCCAGGCCATTACTGGGTAACAATGAAGCGGGTTCATAGCATGAACGATGCAGAGCACGGTTAGTCTTTGATCCGCCGTCCGACAAACTAAAATGAACCTTTGTTAGCCCCGCTAGTCTGTGTAACTTTACTTTGGAAATGTTTGGCGTGGGAAACTTGACATAATGTTCTAGCGTGATCCTAATGACATGAAAACTACATACTAGAACATTGTCTTTCTAAGTAGCTATGAATTTTTCTGGGCAGGGATGACATCTTGCCTCCACATTGGGTTTGTTATGTCAAGGGATGGCGATTGACTTCTTGTGCTGAAATACACAACACTCACGTAGGCAAAGCTTTGTTTTTCTATTACAACTTCCCATGTCACTAACGCTCGAGCTAAACGGTACCTCCCGCCCGTGTACCGCGCCGTCACTCAAGGGGTTGAGTGTCAAGATCACAGTCATGTGCCTTTGCATGAGTCCACTGATATCTATTCCGTTTGATTTGTTGATAACACGTTGTTTTGTACGGGGCCTATCAGCTGACGCCCAAACTAGTTCCAACTGTAACCTTGCTCAGGCGAGTAAGCCACACTCTTCTGTCGGGTTAGCCTCCGGTTACCCTGTTGGACGATAGGTATATAGTCATTTCATTGTCGGGCCAACCATCTTCTGTGGAGCTTTACTGGTTGGGGTCCAAAAGTCTCGTATTTTACATGATCTTAGACCTTCATCGTGTATCACTTGCACCAGCAATGGTTGCTGTTTGGGTGGATCTTTGTACGATCGTATGGGTGGTGTCGCTGCACATACATGAGTGAAACATGATGTGGCTTCTTTCTCATAGTCAATAAAAACAGTGGTACTGTTCATCGACCTAGTCGCCCGAGGACATTGGTAAGTATGGAGGGCATATGTTGTCATAGCGTGCCCATTGTGGGTACCATAAGAAAGGAATCAAAAGGATTTCTGCTTCGACGAAGGACTTTTGCTCTATTGGCTGTAGGTTGGTATCATATGTAAATTACATTGCACCGATGCCGGTTGAGTTTGATATGGTTTAGTAGTGGCATCATATCATTAGAATTGTATCGGATCTCGTGGTCTGTTGGTAAGAGATATTCCAAATAGTAGGAGGCAACCCAGTATGATAAGGATGATGCCATGCGTCTTATATCAGCACACATACAGATATGTGACCTTCTTTCCAATTCCATATGTATGCTGACAAGTCATAGATATACTACAACGAATTAGGCGAATCCCCTCGTGTTGCCAACCCGAGACATAAAGAACAAACAGTAATCATGCGTGCTGAGAACTCTTCTAAGATAGTCTATCGTGATATCTCGTATTTATGTACGTTGGTTCGGGTTCAACTCTAATATTGATTAGTGATATAACCACCGTCAAAAACTGTCTCGCAGTGGGTAGGCTCACGGCCGAGTGCACGACTGTTGGTAAACAGTACCGTTCGCTAGTTACCACGGCAAATATCTCTCTTGAGAGATCAACATCGGTTAGCCTCGTGTGGGGGTTGTCCTTTTCCCATCACATGACATAAGTTTCAGTTATTATTTTGGGCTTGGTCGTTACATTCTCATTCAGCTGTTTGCCTTGGTACCAATTCATGCATACGTCCGTATAGGTGTTTGTAGTACCCATCTCACCGGACTTGGCAAAATTTTCAGGTGCTTTTGAGGATAGTACCGGGTTCGTCACTCGGGCCCGGAGACAACCTTTCATCGGCCGACAAGCCCTCAACCCCTCAACTGATCTTCCGAAGCACACCGGAATCATGTATTCCAAAAAGATGACGTTTTTTACGGATCACACATGGTCCCGTAACAAGGATAATGATGTAGTTTCGATCTCCATTTTCTTCAATGCCCACCACAGTAGAATGAGCAATCAATACGATCACACTGTGTTCAAATAAGGCGTTGGGTACGGCCGCCGCCGATGATGCTGTGCCACATAATTTTCTTGTTCCCGGCCTACTTCCGTGTGTGCCACAATTTCTTAGGGTTTGGGTATATAACCGTTTTTACCGCATATGGTATCGAACTCTGGGCGGTTGGTTTAGGGGTATAACGTTTGCTTCGCATCTTCTGCGAACCTGCGAAAGGTCACGGGTTCGATTCCCGTACTGTCCACTCTTTCTTTTTGGCGATTACTCCCAGTCGTCATACCGGTTGATTTATCCATCTACCTATATGGTGATGTCTCAGAACTACCATGGTGTCTCTATTATGTATACGCTCTGAATATGTCATTTTTATGTACGTACAACAAAATGAGTCCATACGCTCAGTTCGTCATCTTTTGGGGTTTTCAAGATATTTCTCACGAAACTTGAATATTCTGTGTATGAATTTTTTTGGTTCTTCTATTCATCTTCTTTTACTCCGAAGTGCAGTAGTAATCCTGATATAGTAGCTCTATGCGGTTTCGGTACAGATTGCTTACTTCTCCCCTGGTTTAGCGATCGAGAGATATGTAGAATTCAGGGCTCCAGCTACAATCTATCCAAATTTATCGAGATCCTTTCATGTAGTAGGATTGTGTGTGATTTTCCACGTCACTGGCACAGCAGCCAATAGGTGGATGATGGACCGGTGAGCAAGGATGTGAAGAGGGCTCGAATGCAGTGTGTCGTGAGACCACCCAAGGTTGAATGGGCTACTATAAAGTATTGTTTCATTGTTTTCGGAGACTTATGTATGTACACAGCCATATGTACATGTGAACACAACCTTCGAAAGGATTGCTATAGATTGCTATGGTGGGGTTCCTCACCAATTTGTCAAAAAACCATGACCATGAAGACTGTCGAATCTGTGCTTAGTTTTCTCTTTGTAAGTCGCCGACAAATATGTCAGAGCGCTGGTGCATCCCGCCTGCCAATGTCAATTTCATGCATGCATACATGCACACATATAGTTGTGGGTACGCAGATTCTAGGCAAAAATGAGGGGCAAATGGAAGGCGAGTCAGGACGGACCCATTCAGCTCCTGTGTGGCGCGGCTGCACGATAGATTTCGGCCCCCACACGGAATGAGCGGGGCTTTACCGGTCAAGAATAAGCTTGTCCCCGGTTCGTCAAGGTGGCAAAGTTTGGAAAGCTCCATATAATATCCCTGTATTCCATTCCCAATCAGGTCACCGGCTTCCCTAAAAGGATTTACACACCGAAGTCTAGAAGTACCCGCCCCGTTACTTTTTTTTTGCGCTTGTAGCGCCGGGGAGTATCAGGCAGGTTACGGCAAAGCATGAGACTCCCGTGCGTTGGTAAATTTAGGCTCCGTAGACCGGATCGGGAATGAAAGTGTGGTTGCTGGAATATGGAATCTGCAGAAGATAATTTTGTACGAAGACGGCTACGCTGTTACTTCTGACAGGCAGATGACATCATAGCGCCTCAAGATATGGACATCTTGCTAGGATGTTGGCTGCGCCTTTGTCTTCACCGGTCCACTCTCACATGTAAGCCCTTGTATGCAGCTCGAATTTCTATAATCACAACACCACGTTCAAGACATTGGATTATCATTTTGAGACAACAGGGCTTCTTCTAATGGGTGAAACTACTCTTGTGCCGTAGGCACAAGTCTCAGGCAGGAATCTGCCTAAGTAAATGATATGGAGAGCGCTCTATCTTATATGTATACCGAGTTAAAACTTGTAATATAAGATTGATATATATCTATAATATAATGTGGTCGTCCTTGGAAGATTCGGTATATGCTTCAGATATTCTCCATCCTCTATAGCATCAACAAGACATCTTCCAGTTTCATTGTCATCATATGACTGCCACAAATCTCACCCGAGACATCCGCATAGTGTAAACATTATACTATCTCGACCGCTCTTTTCGCCACTATGGACCTAAGTTACAAAGCCGTCGATACAATTATTCATCCCACGGCAGCCTTCCTATCCTGTCCCACAGCCGATTCCTTCCACGACGACGGGGCACCACTATCTACACCATGGTTCGAATCACAACTGAACCCGTCAACCAGAGTTCCATCCTTAGCACCGCTTCCCAATGCCCTATGGGGAATTGATGGGTGTGGAGGCCTCGGTACACACTTCTTCGCCTACCCTCTATTCCTCGACAAAGTCCCGCCCCTCCGTATCAATGTGTTTATTCCACCTCTACCGCAAATAGACCCAAAGTTATGCGACACTTTGCAGCTGAGTCTGGCCTTTCACACCAAGGACCGACGAAGGTTCTCAAGACTTCCGATTCGTAACTATCTAGTACGAGCATTGCAAACTTGGACGGCACAGCACATTGATCCAGCAGCATGGTACAAGAAGCAGGTCTTTGGAAGTCGGATCATCTTTAAAACGCTTACTGCGGACCCCGCAAAGGCGGATATTATGTTCGCCCCTATGCACGCCCTTGAGTCACAGCTTCTGACTCGTTCAAATCTGCAAAGCCATTGGGGTCATGATGTAACCTTACCTCCCTCAATCGACATTGGAGAGATCCATGTCATGGGGCAGTTCCAGGACAGTGTTTCTCTCATTAAGATTGGACGAGAGGATGATCTATACATTCTCAAATCTCTGACGAACTCGCCCAAATTCCTTTATCATGAGCTGGACATCTTGTTGAGACTACCTTCATCGCCCTGGATTAGCCCCCCGCCAATGTTCCTCGTCACCAAGCGATGTGCCTTCGGTAATAAATCTGGGATTATCGGGTTCGTGACCCCCTTTCATGTGCCGGGATCAATTCGGGATATACTTCCGATCCGTCGGCTATCAGGCAAACTGGATTTAGCTTCTCAAATCAAATGGTCTCTACAAACCACGCGAAGTTTACAACATATCTATAAGGCGGGGCTTTATTACCCTGATCTTCGGTTAGATAATGTCCTACTGACAGAAGACGATGACATCCAGCTCATCGATTTTGAACAACGTGGTGTATGGTGCGAGTTTGGACCACCAGAAATTAACTTTGTCGAATACATCCACATCATTGCCACGTCAGACTCCGTACCTGCCACAGTGAAAGAGGATTTTGGTTCTCAGTTAGACGAGTTCTATCCAGGATGGCGAAAGGTCAGTGAGTCAGAGCAGTACCATGGACGGTCTAACGGATATCACCTCCCTTGGTTGCTGTTGAGTTCCAACGAACAGGAGTATGCCATGGTATATATGCTTGGTCGGCTACTATGGTGTTTCTTTGAAGGTGTATCTGCGCCACAAAAGACCACACCATGGCAATCATATCCCCGAGAATCAGACTTAGAGTTCCCCGAGTATCGACGAACACCAGGCCCTATGCGCACTCTGATCGACCTGTGCACTCGGGGACGCAGAGAGACTCTCGGGGGAAGATCAGGCAAGAGGGTAGTCCGAGAAGGGGGTCAGATGGTTCTAAAAGATCCACAGGACTTGGTGATTTCTAAAGATGCTCAAATCGTTCAACAGGTTGCCAAGGAATTTTGGACGGAAGAGGTCGGGGTTTCCGTTGACTGGTTACACAGACGGAAAGAGGAACTTTCCCAGGGATTGCGGGTAGACAACTTCTTTCAACGGCCGACGCTTCAACAGATATCTGATGAGTTGGAGAGGTTTTCTAAAGAGCAGGGCATATCATTACCGCATGATCTTGGATCATAACATATGGAGCACAGAATGGTATCTATGTATTCATGTATGTATATTTACTATTATAGCGCTCAAGTACGTATATGTTCTTCTCAAGTAGTATGGCTCAAGAGCAGTTATGTTCGTTAATTTATCAAAGAGAATGATTGGCTTTAACTATGTAATAGAAATGAGTGCCTCGTCAGTATGAAGCCTTTGATTTGTGATGTGGAAACTACAACGTCAGTAACATGTCGTATATAAGAAGACAATGCAAAAGTCTGACTAAGCTGCTTGAACGAAGAATAGGGTAATGGTTGGGTTTAACCCTATAACATGTTGTACTTCAGATACTGAAACGAAGCTTGGAAGAGGTAGTGATATAAATGTCTAGACTTCATATCTGGTTTTATAATCACCAAAAATGGATAGAACAAACTCATGCCATAAATATTCAACTTCAAATCTTCTGCCAATTCTTCGCCATCAACTACAATGTGAATGAATCCCACCAAATCAAACCTCCGGAATGCGGGGTGATGTCCGGGATTTCGTACTTTTATTTTTGGATCTGTGCATTTTTTTTTTTCATGTATTCACATGTTGACTCCATTCACCATGTGTTTCAGATGTTGAGCGCCTGGTGAATCTTGGTTCTTGCGGGTGTTTGAGACGTGGTAAATCGGGAAGCCTAGGCGTGATTTGGGCTCATGGATACACGCACAGACATCACCCATGGGCCGACGAATGACAACTACAAACATATTCCAGGAACTGTACATTTGAAACTGGATGTACGCATATCTACATGTTTATGCTAAAGTCTAAGTTTAGGGTGGTGAGGTATCATGTGTAGATGTTCGGTTCGTGAGAGATCTACGAGGTGATACTCGCCGGTCGATGAGAACAGGCATGCCCGTTATTTTTACAGTTAGAACTGCCGGATGAGCTTTGTGAAGCCAAGAACGTGGGCGGCGCACTTGTCACATACTCAGAAAAGTTCATGCTGTTATTGCTTCTAGGCATGGTCTATGATATCGGCGTAGTTGCGCAGTGCAATGATGAAACCGGTTCCTCTCACATATTCGCGTCAACTTCATAGGATTGGATACACGTACTCAATATGTGTCGATGCTATAGACATAGGGCCCGTGATGTATCATTCTGGACCTTGACTTCTATCAAACAGGGGTGGGGAAATTAGTTTGCTTGAGCGTTATTCATACAGTAAGTCGAGATGCTTGTTCCATATAAAGACGCAAGTGTTCCCACTCCTCAGAGATCTTGGTTATGTTTCCTTCTTCATCCCAATCAGCATTTCACTCCATTTCCAATATTCACTTCTTTATCATCCCTGGTGGACTTTACTTTCGCTTCTAAACACATCCTTGAGCAGTGCTACTTTTATATCAATTTCCAATTAACAACATCTTCACCATGTACGCCAAGTCTATCATCCTTCTCGCCCTTTCGGCCGGTGTCTCTCTTGTCGGAGCCTCCCCTGTCCGTGGAGACGGTCAGCGCGGTGGATTCGGTAACCGCCCTAGCCAGAGTGTCTCTACCACCAGCTCTGTTCTCGCCACTACTACTCCCGGTGTTACTCCCACTCCGGCCGTTCCTAACGCCGCTGTTACCTCATCAACGACTACTCCCGGTGTTACTCCCACTCCGGCTGTTCCCAACGCCGCTGTTACCTCATCAACGACTACTCCCGGCGCTGTTGTGCCTACTCCTATTGTTTCGACTACACCATCTGCTGGATCCACTACTACTCGTGCTCCTGGCGTTTCAACCACTCCCGGTGTATTAACGACTCCTGGTGCGACCAAGTCTACCTCTAGTGCCACTACTACTAAGGCTGCTACTACTACTAAGGCTACCGCCACCGGCACAGCGGCTGTTTCCCCACACCCCGTTGTCACCCCGTTCCAGTAAATGCAGAATTGAAAGAGTCGGAGTAGCGATGGATAAGCTGTAACGGTCAGCTGGATAACACGGTATGCGCGGAATATGTAAGACGCCAGTGATACCTCTGTTAGCTGTGCGGAGATACATGGCGTTTAATGATATATTCTATGTTGGACATTTGTAGAAATAGTTTTACATATTGAAATGAGACGTTTTTTTGCTTGATAACCCTTACAATGAGTGAATGGACATATGTATGTATATACATACATAGGTGATTGTCACGATGTAGATCGGAAAAGCTATTTTTGTCAACATCACGATGCAGGGGCAACCAATTAAGCGATCCAGCGATCGTTTGCTTTTATACCACGCAAGACCAACCCAACTGTTAGACAGCCGTTGTAGTGGTAGTTTGTGTTGTTTAGGTAGACGGGGAATGATACAGCAACAAGTAACTGTTATATGTACATACATCTCACGATATAATAAAAGTTACGTTTATACTGATTCGAGGTGTACGAGCCGCGGAACTGACCGGTCATAGATTGACTTGGTTAAAGATAAAGTTTAGACTGAGTCGGTGATAACGGCCTAGACAAATCAGACTTGGCAACGGAATCGGACATAGGGAATGGACATCGGTACAAAATGTTCCGGACAAGGTGATAAGGGGCTATTGCAACCCATATCCACGGTAAGGCGCGGATTAAGAGGTTGGGTCTATGAAAATGGGAGGGACGCTGTATGTGCTTCCCGGTATGTTACATAGGAGGTGGGGTAATTTGTAACTTGCCGACTTGGTGTGTAGAGAACAAGTCAGTGGCTCGGTGAATGCCGAGCGGGGAAGAATATTTTTGACGTGGATGCGAGACCTTGGGTCACATTTGAATGGGAGGATGATCTGAATTTATAAACATCGATCCATCCTCTCAGCGCATGGTCGGGATATAAATCCTATAACCCGGATCATGAAGATTTTGCGTGCCACCTGAAAAAAAAGCCATAGGCGGATTTGGAATTTAAAATGTAATGTGGAATTCCACCATGATAAAAATCCGTCGGTATCACGACAAAATAAACGCTGCTAGCGATCTACATATGTATGTATGTACTTTAATAAAAAACTCATGTGTGGCATACCTTGTGTGTAGTTGCACAATATTTTTTTCGGGCTCCATGCCGAATAATACAAGGCACATGTCACAGACAACCCGAATTGGGATTGCCTGAATTGAGTCAGGCGTCAAAAAGTGACAGCCGGTGATAACTGGGGCCTAGCACATATCATCGTTCCCATCGGGTGTCTCCTAATAGAATCGTGACAAGCGGTGACAGATGGAGGAACCATGTCACCGATTCACGGTCTTTCCATTCTCCGACCGCCGTTCGGGCGACTGAGGGCTTTGAAATAAAGAAGCATTTAAACTCGTGGTGGGGCTTGAACTAGGGTGCCAAGAGCCGATTCTTCTTCGGGGTGGCGATCGATCAGTGATTTCTCAGCTTTCCGCTCCTCCCCGCCCCTCCCCGCTGAATATTCGTCATTGGGGAAACACTATTTGACTCAAGTCTGGGTTATTGGCGTTAGAAGGAATTTTAAATGGATGCCATGTGCATGTCTATTTGTAAAGGAGAAGATCCAGAGCTAACGGTAAAAATGAAAGTCCGTTTGGAATAAACCAAGGTTGGAATTCCGGTGGTTAGAGACAACGGACTGGACATTCTAGCCTCAAATAAGGTAAATCCAGGGGCCGCTAGGTTACTGCATCTCGTGATACGGGACAGAACCACTTGTGGCTTCAGCACCCGAGTTCTCGCAACACCTTCCCGAAGACGCAACCATACTGCAGTCAGTGAAATTCCAGCCTTGACGCATGGTAAAAGCGGCAATGACATGTGAGCTTGTGTGCGTCCCATGTCATTCGCAAGGTTTTTCCTTTTATCTCCCTGTAAATCGATCCCATGGATCGGCTCTCGTCCGTCTGTACCCATTTGAAATCCAGAAACCCCCCATGTTGACAAATCCGAAGAGTCCGTCACCGTGGTAAAAAGTGCAGAAAGGCCTCGACCGCTCGGTGTTTAGAAAGCTTCCGATTCGTGGTATGGGAGAATTATAGGTTTTAGGAATTCTGAAGTATAGATAGATCCGGTCATCCCGTTATGGTTTATGTGTTTTGGATGGTCTTGCTTTACACAACACACCATTGTTTGCCCCCTTTACACAAAACGGTCATTCTTCTGGTAAGTTAATTTCATGATTTAGTTGTCAGCACTCACGATTATCACCCACCATCATCACATCCCAATATTTCAGAGTCAGCTTTAATTTAGTCATATCGACGTCATTTGGCTATCCGATAGAAAAATACTTTTCCGGGAATTAAGATCAAGTGTTCTTCTCCAGTCACTCTTTGCCGGATTCTTGTTGTAATTCCGACTATTTAGCCCATACCCTTTTTCGTCCGTTTACTACTCTCCGCCTGCGCATCATTCGGTGGCTTTTTTTCTCTCTAAGTGGATCCTGGTCGTTTTGTTTATAGTCTACTTCCTTTTTAGGCCGAGTCATTCGATCTTGATGTGTTGTCGGTTTTGGATTATGGAGCATTTCTTAAACTTTATGATTTGACCACCACAGACTTCCACAAAGCTCGAATGTCTTCTACAAACGTGTCTGTCAAGGCGTTGATCTGCCAGGAACAGATGTCGCAGAAACCCGAGAAAGCACCCGAACAAGGCTGAAGCGCTCGGTCAGCCCGGATTCAGTGTAATCAAAGATTTACTTGAGTCCAGTAATACTGTCAAAACAAGGCCATAGGCGATTCCTAAACGCCCGGCTAATCAGTTGAATGCCGCCAGTCAGCCTACAGCATTCAATGTCCCCCACATTTCGTTCCTACATTCTTTGTTGTGTGGCATGTCATTGCTGCCATAGCGACGTTACTATGTGGTTGGTCTGCAGTGTAACCCTCTTGTCGAAAAATCCGCAAGTGCGGCTTTCGGAACGGGTCCCCTACGTCCGGTTTAAGAACCCGCTCCCCGCGGCTTTGAAGCCAATTAACACTGAGGGTAAAAAGGAAACGAAACAACGAACTGCGGCACCTTGAGTGGTGTTTGGGGCCTGAACGGCGGAAGAAACATGGGGAATGGACATGGCAAAACAACAAGGGGTTCTATCCGATATTCCACGTTCCGCCGGCTTCCTTTCTCTGATGTCATTTGTCTTGAAGCCATTGATTTGCATAACCTTTGCTTGGCTTTTTACTCTCTACACTGCACATATTTATTTCATGCGGCATTGTTTCTAACATAATTGATGTCTTGATCAACAGAAATATCGCCATTAGTCTTTTACATCCAAAAGGTCATCCCTACGTGTTGCCGCATATTTGTCGTGGCTTAGATACCGCAGAACCTGGTAGTCGGAATTTGTCTATTCATTCACTGTAAGTTTATACATGCATATAAACATATGTACCTGAGCAGGTGGCAACCTATACATACATGTTATCCACATGGCAAGTTAGCCTAGGCGAACATATATGTCATCTTTCTTTTCATTGTTGTCTCTTCTACCTATCCAAATTTCCCACATTCGTTGCCCGATCTCGATTCTGGTGGTTCCCCGGCCCATTACTTGCCACATTTTCTCTGGGCTGCATAGAGTACTTTGGATCCATCCCAATGGTAATTCTCGAATTTCCCCTTCCTACACCGCACGTCTAGACTGATCTACGTCCAACATACCGGTTGTTCATCAATTGGGTCAATCCTACCCTACATTTAGGTGTTGGTACCTCCTCGTCGTGCAGCAATGTCAAGATGGTCATACTACACCAATTGGAAACAAGCTGGTATAATCGACTTTGGAGTGTGGTACGTTTTCCCTTAGTTGGGTATTCGCCGTTCTCTCCTGAGCTTCAGATGACCAATATCCGAGGATCTTGCCCGCAAACAGCAATTCCTGGCAAACCCCAAATCTTGCGTAGGATCTAGTCGTTGGACTTTTCCGCTCGAAAATCGTATCCGATGATACACTATGGTCATTAACTAGACTTTTTGTCTGGCGTACTGCCACCAATGCAATCTCAGCCTTTCGTCAATTCGCTTTCTTACTCCCTTCAGACTGTCAAAGTTGGCAGATTCACCGGTCAAGTCTACGTCACATAAATACTTGTAGTGAACAACCGCTTGCTGCCTCACAAATCCTAATGCCCAAGTTTTGCCTTGTTGTGTTGGCTTATTGGCTTAGTCTGCTATTGGACTCCGCCTCGCTTACTAGGTGTATCTCATTGAAGTTAGCCCAAAAAACAGCAGTGAGGGAGTCCCGTCAGCCCGGCGGGCAAAGAATTTGCGGATGGTTCAATTATTAGGCCGACACCTTATCTGATTGCTCATCATGACATCCCATTGAGCCATTATGTCTATATGTATACTAATTGGATATCTAATCAATTAGACACTTGCCTTCTTTGTCATCCTGAAATACGCCTTTCAGTGACCCATTCGGGCGATTTTTACAATCCTTGGCACTACAGAGCCATTTCCAGGAACGGAAGAAATATCAAAAGTCGATACTCAAAAAATTGTCGCCAGGGAGGCTCATAAAGACTCAACGCAGTGCGTGTCCGTTTCCGGTCAATCGAGATCCTATCGATACATCGTCAACTTTGATCATTCAAAAATTTCGACAGTGACAGTGTCGGACGAGCTTATTGTTTCCCACCTTCTTTTGCGTCACATTTTGATTTTTATCATTTTATCCTATCTTTAAAAACGCCCTGCATCACTTCAAAAAGCGGTGTTCAAAACATTCCGCTTGCACCCGCCATCAATTATTCACGGCATTGTTCCTATAGCGGAAGCTCAGACCTTTACGGCCAAATCAATCCCCGAACCCGAGAAAAAAAGCTACCCTGTAAAGGCACTTAAAGTTCTTCGGATCCTTTGCGACGGCCCGTCTAAATACCCCCAATCTTCTCGTTTTGTGGATATATTCTGGCTTGGCGAACACTATATTCCGCTCTCAACTTATATCTCTATCCGGTTCTCCATTTTTTTTGGTTACAACTTTTTGGCTCATGTGGTATTAGCCTTTACCCCTCACATTCTAACTTGGTCCTTTACTGCCATGTTTTTGGTCTCTGACACTTCAGCCCATAACCGTCCATCTGAAGGAACTCATCCAACCCTCAGACCACTTCGCAGACGTTCGACTGCCGGCCCTCCAAAGTCACCACGTTATTCAATGTTCGGATTCAACCTTGCGTATCCTGGTGATACTTCCGTCCATGCTATACCAGAAGAGTCTGTTGACTATACTCCCAGTGTTACACCACAACCAGACGACCACCGCAATTCCATAATGGGACCATCAACTCACTTATACTCTGGGTCAAACTCACCGTCACCTCAGAAACATCGGTCCCGCCCAAGACCAGTCTCGGATTTTATTCCCCGGAATGGCTTTGCACACAGATTTCATGAGCCATTACAACTCTCCCGCGAAGCCTCGATGGCTTCAACAAACCACGACGAGGACGAGTATCATTTTCCCAGCTATTTCGGCCAGTCAGCAATTACATCAGAAAACACATCTATGGCGCCGTCCAGTGAAGACGAGACACATTCCGAATTCTCAGACAACAGTTCTTCTGTGCCACCATCAATATCCGGTACATCCCGCCGTCGGTCCAAGAGATTATCCAAAACCGGTTCCCGCTTCATCATTGCTCAACCACCACCAAAAGTAGTTAAGAAGAGCCGCCGCTTGATCCAAACTCGTCCTCAGCTTCTTCTACAAATTCAAGCAGTAACAGAAACCCGACCAAAACCTGTGTTCGATGTGTTACCGAGCTCGTTTCTCAGCAATTCGCCCATCTCTGCCCCGCGTTTAGTACGGAAATTTCCCCGTCTTTTTGGTATCAGTGGATCTTTGGGTGTTGATGATCTTGTCTTGGCACGCAGTGAGGATTATGGTATTGAGGAGGAGGGCGAGCATAGTTCGGAGGAGCGTATTGACCACCGAGAGTTGATTGCTGTATTCAGTCCCTCCCCAGATTCCGACAACACTGAGATTGTTACGGCTGATGGTGCGATTTGGACTGCTACCCCGTTACCCAATGGATCTTTTGATTTCCTTCGTGTCGCGGAAGATGGGACCAACACCCGCGCTAGATGGGCGAGACGTCGTGCCAACTCGACCAGTGTATCCACGAATGGCCAGGGTTCGGAAGAGGTGACATACAAGTATACGTTTAGCATTCTTGACCCCACCTCTCGCCGGCACCCTATCATGGCAACGATTACTCCGACTCACCTCGATATCCAGGATTATTGCAACCTACCTGATAGTGATTCTCGTGATTCATCCGGTGCCGCATATCCGAACCCTCGCCTTTCCATCGTTCCTGGGGCACAAGAGCATTGCATCCATGCGCACGACAAGCGTTTCTTTGCTATTGACGCAGAAACGCGGGCGTTCATTGCTATCTCATCTGTTTGGGTGTCTCTGCGGGTCAAGGGACTGACTACCATGACCACTGCCACTCGCCGGGCCTCTGTACGGCGCTCACTTGATCCTTCCATGCTTCCTTCCTACGCCAATTTCCCGTCCGGGACTCCATCAGTCACCATCACCGAGGGCACGCCTCCTCGAGCGTCGCAGTCCAATGTCCCTGCCTCTAGTTCATCTAGACACCTAGAAGAACCTACAGAGCGATCACCTCGCAAGCGCCGTAGTCTCCCCATCCAACCATCAAATGGGCAAACTGATGTACCTCGGCGGAGTATTTCAACCGGCGCTGCTTTTATGCGGAATCGGGTTGGCCATGGTGTGGGGGGTGATGGCGTACAAGACCGTGATGTTATCAATGATCTTGTGGGGAAGAAGGACAAGAAGGGCCTCTTTTCGTCCCTGAAACGGGCTTTCAGTCGGCGGAAGGGTAAAGAATCACGATAGTTTCCTTTGTTTTGACGATTTAAATGGTATTTGTTTAGTTGAGCCTATTGGTTGGGTTGGTTATATATGAGCTCTAGGTATGTTTTTGGATATCGGATTGTGTTTTGAAATTCCCTTTGATATGGCGTTTTTGGGGCTTGGTTTCTTTTTAGTGGATAAGCATAGTTGCATTTTGGTTACATCTCTACTCTGTACATACATACTTTCTTTTGCGAATGAAATTAAGACCAATGGTTTATTGGTTCCTACAACAAACTATGTCCAATACTTCAGATTCATTATAACAACTAGGGGCATCGTGGCACAACAAGCGTCGAGGCAAATGTCTATGTTCACTCGGGTCATACAGGGACATCTCGCTTAAATGTAACATCGGAATGCACCGTCGTCGGTACTTAACCTGTCGATCTGGGGACTACCATTCTCACATGAAAGCGTATGTTGCACACAAGGCTGCAGTAGCTTGATAAGGTCAATTTGCAGGTAATTCCTACACATGATAAAGCATCGGTATTTCCAACTGCAGTCAAAGGCAACTGTAGATAAAACCGGAGCATGACCAACCAATCAAATGTAGCAAGCCATGGTAGATAGCGGGGGAGCCTGAATTTCCAGAAACCAATCAAGCAAAATAGCTTATAGTTCAGGGACCGGGAGAGCTCCAAGCCACTAAAAAGTAGTTTGAGACCTTCTAAAGTAGTGGCATATTCTATGTTACAGAAGCAAAATCTCCAACGCAAGCAGCGATTTACTGGATACACGTGACTGAAAGCGGAGGAAAATGAGCAAATTCGGGGTGAGTCTATGGCGTGGTTTTTGACCGATTTGAAGAGATTGAAAACTCGAGATCAAATTTCCATGTGTGGAGTCTTCAAACAACGTCTCAGCATCGCCTCAAGACAAGCAATCCATTTGAATTGACGTTTCCTTTTTTTTGCCGATTTTTCATCGATTTCCCCACCAAGAAGTCCAACATTCTTCTCGACCTGACCCGACCACTCGACTCGCCCGCCTGCAGACGGATTCACGCGCCACCATTTCCCAACCCACCGTGTAAACATCGAGAAAGGATAAACACACACGAAGCGAAGAGTCATCAACGTCCATCGCAAATAAGTTTCGGCTCATCCCGATATGATCACGCCACCTCCCAACAGCGATATCCCTTTGCCCTCAATTGAAGCCGACCCGGTCAAACCCCGCCAACATCGGCTACTGCACTGTTCCCCGCGTTCATTGCCTGCCTGGATCGCTCACTGTGCAGAAGTCGGGGCCGGTGCACCGCCCGATTTCCAGTCAGTCGACGCTCCACTAGAAGATCCTGCAGTGGCAGGGATCTCTACCACTTTGGCTTTAAAATCCACCTTGGACAGTCAGCAGGGGTTCTGTGTTGGACAGGGGTCTCTTCATTACCCCAACCAACATCGCGCAAATACTGACTGGCGTCAAGTTTTGCCTATGGACAACAACATAACTGGTGGACTTGAGCCGTTATTGCCATCGGTCGAACTTGAGTGTACTGGTTGTGCCGCTCCTTCAGTTAGTGCGTCTGAACGTGGCTCTTTGTATCACGATAGCGACCGATCTTTATCCGACGACGACGACGACTCAGTTGATGAGATTCCTGCACGCCTACCACCGCCAGTGAGAACCGCAACCGGAAAATCGAGTGCTGTTGAAAGACGCATATCTTATGCTAACGCATTTGGAACTTCCACGAATCAACCCAATAATCCAAAACTACTAGCCACAGAAAAACCCCACACACATCGCGACTCCCATATTAGCATTCGCCACGAGACCAAAGACATGCCACACCAAAATATCGCCAGCACCAAGCGCATGCGCTCTGCAGACTTCCCCGTCTTACCACAGCCATCACCCAAGAAGCAACGACATGGACAAAAGTCGCCCTTTCGTGCTGTAGCCGACGAGTCTGTATGGGACATTCGCTCATCTGACCAAGGCACACCCCCTCGAGCCCAACATAAAGATCCTGTTACAAAGTCAAAACTGGACTCCCAGACCGAGCCCGAGGTTGAAGCCGCGCCAGAAAGTGAAGAATGGTCAATAGACATGCAATGTTCACAATTCCCACTATTGCAACAGGCAACTGGGAAGGCTTTAATTGAAGAAGCGGCAAAGGACCTTCAGCTCCCACGGTGTCGTCTTGCTTGGCCTATTTGGCGTTGCTTGTCGTGGTTTAGACGAGCTTATATTTCACATCCCGGAGTTGATGCGTCAAGTACAGATCGGCAGTCATGGGAGGAAGAGCATTTACAATCTTTCAAAACTGTTCTGGATATGTTACGCGAAAAGAGTGAGGATTGGTTCACTCTGCCAATAGCATCGAGACGGAATGAACAGTCTAAGTTCTCGGGTGAGGTCATCGGCAACGAGCAGTTCTACACCGATCTAGATGAGCTCATTTTGCCAATGTTGACTGGTTGTATACAGGTCATTCTTCAGAAGTGTCGTATACAAAAAGGTGGGCTCTCTGAAGGTGGTGCATTCTATCGCATGTCAAAACTCAGTGTACAAGGTACTGCTAGACTATTGTTTCTGCAGTTATCATTAGCAGGTGCCTTGGACAATGCAAGAGCTGTGGAAGATACTCAACTGATGGATGGTGATGAGGATGAAGATGGATTCATGCCTGTGAAAGGCTTCGACCCTGCAAGAAGGTTACGCATATACAAAGTGACGCGCGCCTGGTTGAGCGAACTCAGAGTTGCGATTCATTTTGGGAATGATGCCTATTGTTGACATTGATTGGGTTGGCGTTGGTCTGTTTTCATGAGGCATGGAGTTTTTGTGGATACTATTTGTAAGGTTGATATTTATGACGTAGACTTAATTCACATCCCAAGATGATTGTAATATTCTCACAAGAAAAACTGACAAAAGAAAGTATCCTCTATATATCCATCCTCGCAGGAGGGGAAAGAGGTAAAAAGTGAATGGAACTCCGATACGGGGAATCGAACCCCGGCCTTCTCGGATCAACTTAGTTACAAGATGAGAGCGAGATATCCTAGCCCCTAGACCATATCGGATTTGGATGTTTTGGAAGTCCCTTAACCAACTCTATGATTCAAAAATTCTTGTGTAACTTTGGCAGATGGGCAACAACCTTCTTCCTTAATACCCTCGGAATGGTACCTTCGAGGTTGGCGATGCCATTTCCAT
>NETU01000618.1:0-21774 GCA_003032515.1 Huntiella decipiens
CTATATACAGAGAGAGCCCGTTGACCAGCTTGCTTTCCTTCACTCCCCCCTCATCCATCGCGCCACCGCATACACGAACTGGCCCAATTGTACAAATCACCGTGCGTGCCTTGCGTAACGGGCCTAAAGGAGTCATTTGCCGCTTCAGGTGGTCTGGCCACACGGATGGGGACGATCAGGTTCGGTTGCGTTTTCGGGTCTTTGTGCATTTGGTTGGATGGAGTGTGGAGGATATAGGCGATTAGCATGACATAGCATGTAGCATGACATGGTCCGTTGGTCGTGTTGGGCGGTATTTCTCTCGCGCATGTTCTTTCGTCATCTATTATACATGAAGAACATGGATGGATGAGTGGATGTGTTTCCACGAGACAACTTCGTATTATTCCTTTTGATGACGAGTGAACGAATCCAGAAGAGAGATGACAACGAGACCACGGGAGCTGGGGAATGGAAAATGATACTTTTCTTGGCTCGTCACTCGCGTTGTCTGCATTGAATGGGTGTGAAGGGTCTTTGGGACTATAGCTGTGGTGGTGGGTTGCTGACATGGCAAGACGAGAGCCACTGGTTTCCAATACTAACGTTCCAGTTTCCAACATCCATAAGTCAAATGTTCCCCGTACTTCCTCTTCCAATCGCAAGCTCCCGATATTCAAACATATGTACCTAGACACTCAAGCATGTTACCTAACACTGAGAAATCTCCCTAATCCCCGAAACCCTTCCGTCCAACCCGTATCTGCATCAACCCCTTCCATCAAGTCTCTCTATTGTTGTCCATCAATCTATTTCAAAGTCTCTCCAAGTCTCCATCTAATCCTCGTCCACGTAACTCGACCATCTCATCTATCACTCTCCATAATTCCCCTTTTTTGACTAAACACCTCCTTATCCCCACCCTCCCGCTTCTATCTCCATGTCTCGTCATAAAAAAGACATGCGGCCAAAACACATAGACTCACACTTATTAAATTTCCGTGTCTTGCCTGCGCCAATACCTGCGTCAATGTATCGAAACCTCTTGTGTAACATCGTTTCTAATTAGGGTGCAAGAACCCTGCAGGCCGGGTGGCAAATGTCTGTGCTGACTCAGCTTGTTTCCATTGAGATAAGGGTTGGTTTATGTTTACCTTGTCTCTGAATCGAGATAGCAAGGATCTGGGGATTTGGATCACGGGTAGGGATTTTGATCCTACGCGATGGTTTACTCGATGACATCGAGTAAGTGCTTTGGTTTTGAGCGGGGGGACGGCTTTATCTATATGGAGACTCGGGAGTGGATATTCCTCGGGAAACATGATTTCGTTACAACTTATTTACTTTATCATTACTTAATAGACAAAAATCCTATCAACAGCCATGTCTAAATCTTCGCCTTGAGAACCTCCTCGGCCGCGACTTGCGCACCAGGCTTGGCAATCTCCTCGTACAAAAGTGTTGTCAAGAAGTCAGCATACCCCTCACCCGTAACCTCGCCAGCAAAATACTCGGCAGCTTTTCCAAACGCATTACCCTCACCAGCGGCCTTTTGCGCCTCCTCTGTACACTCCTTCAAAAGACCAAGCACAAAGTCCTTGGTGACCTTGGTGCCCTCCTGCGTGGTAACCCCATGGCGTGTCCACTGCCAAAGTTGTGACCGGGACACCTCGGCAGTGGCAGCATCCTCCATGAGTGAGAAGATTGGCACGCAGCCAGTGCCACGAAGCCATGCTTCCATGTAGGCAAGACCAATTTGGATGTTTTTCCGGATACCGTTGGTGGTGATAGCACCAGAGACATTGGTGTTGAGAAGATCCTTAGGGGTGATAGTGTAGTCGGGGCGGAGAATGTGGATCTGGTTAGGCGTAGGCATGTGCTTGTTGAAAACGGCAGTGGCAATGGGGGCGAGAGCCGGGTGAGCGACCCAAGTACTTCAGTGACATGTTTGTTAGTTGTGTGGAATATACATATGCTCCGAGAATAAAACTTACCCGTCATGACCGGCCGTGACCTCGCGCAACTTGTCCTTACGAACACCCTCCATGGCCTTCTCGTTAGCCGCCGGGTCATTTTTGATGGGGATCTGAGCCGCCATTCCGCCCATGGCGTGAACCCCGCGCTTATGACAAGTCTGAATGAGAAGCTTAACATACGCCTCCATAAACGGAGCTGTCATGGTGACATCAGCACGGTCAGGCAGAACAAAGGCAGGGTTCTTCCGGAACTTCTTGATGGTGCTAAAGATGTAATCCCATCTTCCACAGTTGAGACCTGAGGAGTGATCTCTCAACTCATAGATAATCTCCTCCATCTCAAACGCCGCCAGGATAGTCTCAATCAAAACCGTCCCGCGAATGGTCCCGCGCGGAATCCCCACAACGTCCTGTGCCACATTAAACACATCGTTCCACAAACGCGCCTCCAGATGTGATTCCATCTTGGGCAAGTAGAAGTAAGGCCCAAAGCCCGCCTTGATAGTCTCTTTAGCGTTGTGGAAGAAGTACAAGCCAAAGTCGAAGAGAGACCCGGAAGCTTCCTCACCGTCAATGAGCACGTGGGTTTCGTTGAGGTGCCAGCCGCGAGGACGGACGATGAGAGTGGGGAGAGTCCGGTCGCTGCGGAGCTTGTATTCTTTGGGTCCGAGGGTGAAGTCAATACGGCGGAGGTTGGCATCGTGGAGGTTGACCTGACCGTTAATCATGTTATCCCAAGTGGGAGCGCTGGAATCTACAGAACAAATCCATGTTAGTACTAATCGCCTTTCGTGGTAAAAGAACGGCCCATTAACATACCCTCAAAATCCGCCATGTAAGTCCACACATCCGAGTTCAACGCATTAACAACCATCTTCCGATCCGTCGGTCCCGTAATCTCCACCCGGCGATCAACCAATCCGGGTGCCGGCTTCGCACCTCTCCAGCTAACATCCTCTCTGATAGCTCTCGTCTCCGGCAAGAAATCAGGGAGTTTCCCCGCGTCCAGTTCCGCCTGACGAGCCTCACGGGCCTCGAGAAGTTCCAGACGGCGCGCGTTGAAAGTACGGTGGAGAAGAGCGACGAAGGAGAGAGCAGCGGGAGTGAGGATCTCGGATTGCGCCGAGGTTAGAGGGGTCGGTGGGCGGAGAGTGATTCCGGCGAGAGTGATGGGTTGAGGAGGTGCCATTTTGATGAATTTTTTAGATGTGAGGATTGTTGGATTGTTAGAGTTGTATTGTTTAGAATAAGTTTAAGACTGTATGAGACTATCGTCTTAGCTTAGACAGTAAAAAACTTGATATTCTTCCTCAGATGATAGCTAATTCCCAAGTTGGCGGTTGGTGCCTTTTTATATTCCTAGGGGCAAAACAAACCCCACCTTCAATTCCTATGCTTTCCACATGTGACAATCTCTCCAGTGTAATGCGCATGCGTATTTACCTTCCTGCTTCAGATAACCCACCTATCTATGTGTATATACTGTACCCCTACCCATCCGTCCGATCTAACAGGGGTCTCAACCAACCCACCAACCAAAATATTCCTCTCATCCGCGGCCAACTTATTTTCGTCCATGACCAATCAAACGACATGATATTGAGTATCCATATCATCCCGAAATGTCTCACATTACGGAACTCTTCATTCCCGATCTTAGGATATCCCCCGTCCTCTTCGAAAATCTCCGTCTCCTCAACACCGTACAATTCAATTCACCAAAAAAGTCATTGCCCCGCACATCGGCCACTTCCGATACCAACAAACATAATCGTCAAATATATCAAAGCTCCCAAGTAAGCTCCCATGTAAGCTCCCCACCTCAATGCATTCACCCCTCTTCCTTTGTCCTCCGTGCCAACATCAGATCAACCCAGACCCTAGAAACATACACGTGATCAAAACCTTCCCAAATCCGGCATCAATCTAGTGTTTCCATCATCTTTCTTCGCAGAATATATCCCCTCACTAAGATCGACACGACGTCACGCGCAGATATCTAGGTGGCAACAAACTACAATACACGCTTTCCATCCTCTTCCCCGAATACCGGGCGGAACCCTAATCGCACTATCCTCAATTTGACCCTCTCGCCCGCCCGATATTTATTGATGTGCAACCATGAAGAATTGAATACCGAGGTCCGGTGATTTTCCCCACATTCTGTCACTTACACAGCACCAATTTTCCGTGTTCCTTTTCCCCAGATTTAACATGGTTCCTTAATGCAGCCTCGGTGATCTGGGAACGGCACGTGTTTGTGGGGATTCCTTGTTAACTGTCATGTTTGCCGGTTGCCACCGTCGTTCTTGTGATCCCTTATGCTGTATGCATTCCCATTGGACACGTGCCGGGATTCTTCGGCGGAACGGAGCTTTCACTTAGTCATATTACCCGCGGCGAGTAACCACGATATGACACAACCCATGACCACGAGACTTACGAGACTTCTTATATTGACAACTGTGTGAGATACAAATTGATCCACCTGTGTGAAGTAACAAAACAAAAGAAACTAGCCAACCAGAACAAAAGAGCGAAAAGAAAAAAACAAACTCAAAAATATAACAAACCGGTTTTCAACAGTCCCAGTAACTCTCCCTAAAATCAACCCGATGCCACGCCCCGTTGATTCGCCTTGGCAGTCAATGTGTGGACCATCATCCGTCTCTTCCGTTTATCCTTGACCATAGTCCCACGCCGTTTATACACCTCCTTGATCGTCTTAATAGTCCAATGGAATGCGCTAGCAGAGCCCTGCTCCTGCTTAAATCGCACAATGCATAGCGGCGTGGTACAACCATGCTCAATCGTCTTGATAACTTCTGCAGAAAATGAGACAGGCTTTATCTTGACCTCTATAGTAGTTTGTTAGTAATATGTCTTTATAGCTTCAAGGTTTGACTGCTTGTAAGACTTACCATTTTCTTCGGAAACATGCGCATGAACAATGTTGCGCTTCTTATCCACACAATCAATCTCAACTCCAAAAGACTTCCACTGTCTGAACAAAACACACAGACTCAAGCGAGCATCACGATCAGTCAATTCCAAGCACATATAGGCTTTGGCCGCCTTCACTTTGAACATACGAGAAATCCAGCTTTCCTGCACGGGATCGCCTGAATCCTGTCCACGGGAAGGTAAAGGCAATTGGTATGACTGACGTGGCGGCTCAGAATCACGGCCATTCTTCCAGAACATGAGGCCAGATTTCTTGCGGTTGACGCCACGTTCCCCCTCTATCGATGACGTCTCTGATGCAGCGTCCGCGTTGACACTTTGTGAGAGTCGAGTACCTGTCTCAACCATATCGCTAGTGTGAGTGTAACTGGAGAGTCTTTGGAACCAACTCAGTTTGCGCTGCTTAGTCACAGCAACCACGGGTTCGGGAGGAACATATTCGTGGTTGGGTAGAGGCGAGTTGGGTCGTGATTGTTGCACCGTGCTGCGAGAGTCGCGTTTGCGTTCTTTAAACCGGTCGATAAAACCGGATCCCGTGAGTGGCCGTTTGGGAGAGTTCACCACGCGAATGGTGTTCTGTGCTTGGACCAAAAACTCAAATCCATTCTTGTCCGCCCTGCCGCTTTGCCGGTGTGACATTTGGGCTTTGCCGGCACTGGTACCAGGTCTACCATTGGGAGAATCCATGTCAGGAGAAACATTGGATTCCGCACGAAGTACCTGTACATTCGTGTTACTGCGTTCCAAGGCCTTGGCTCTAGCCATCTGTAGGGCAAGATCAGCCGTAGTCTGCTTGGCCATAGCCATGTCACCAGGGGGTAAAGAGGGAAGAGGTCTCTCCTGCCACGAGCTGCTGGTGGTATCTTGAACCAATGTGTCCGCATTGCTGTCATAACTAATGGGCGTAATGGGATCATGCGACTTGCGCGACGTACTTGGAAGAGCTTCCCCGGTTGGCGACACAATGGATGAAGTCTCGGAAATGGTTGAACTGTTAAATGCAGTATCAATGTCCATGACAATCCGAGAACGGAAGTCTCTAATCTGAGCTTCAAGGAATGCTGTATCTTTCGCCTCGGCAGCACTCATAACGCCCGACTTAGGAACATGAACTGTAGGACGTCTGCGCTGGTGGTGCGTACCAGGAGGGTACTGACGCTTCTGGCCATCCCGTCCGGAGGCATTGGTCCCTTGATTGAGAGACTTGCGACGAATGTTGGTGAAGTTGACTGGACGTTTGGTTATGACAGCAGTGCGGGCGTATTTGACTCCCTTACCGCTGTGCATAGAGCCGATAGAGGTAGTACGAGGACCAACTCTACTACCGCCCCGGTTGCTATGGAGAGATGCCATAGTGTTCCCAGTGCGTCTCATCCGAGTTGCGTTCGATGCAAAGCTAGCATCCTTGCGAAGGCTACAACTGGGGCCACGACGAATAGTGACCTTGGTGGACGAGGCTTCCATTGAAGGTCGCTGACTGTAAGAGTTGACATTGTACGGGTCATAACTGGCCAAGGTGTCGGACTCTGAGTCAGGAACCTGCGAAATGACGGTGAACCTCGAGACATTGGCACCTGATGTGAACTCACACGTGGAAACCTTGCGACGCCAGGTCGCAGGTGCCAAATGATGATATTCACTACGAGAGTGAGGTATGTCTGGAGTAAAGTTTTCGCGCTGTTGCTCGAGATACTCCTGGAGAAGCCAGTAAAATGCCTGTTGAGCAGAAGGACTGAATGATGTTAGTACCGGATCATCAAATTGGAAAGGTAAAAAGGCACTCACGTTTCATCCGTCAAGCAACGAATAATGTCTTCTTCCTCAAACATGTGCCAAAGGGTACGCAACTGCCGGACAATGGAACCGTTGACTTCTGATCGGTCAAGGGGTCTAGGGTGGAACTCCAGGCTCACCTCTGGTGGTTGACCAGTGACAGGGTTAATATTGTCGTATGCTTGGTAACGCATGATGAGGGGGTGTCTCCACATGTCGTACATTGAAATACGCTTTTCGGGATTGATCTCAAGCATGCGACGAATAAGGTCTTTAGCTTCGGAGCTCAGAAACTCGGGCATTGTGTATTCGCCACGCTTTGTCTTTGCGAGCATGTCAACCATGCTCACCTCATCGAAAGGGAGTCTAGCCGTCAACATAGCAAAAAGGATGACACCCATACTCCATATATCGGCTTGGTGGCCATAATATGGGCGGGCCCAGAGTAACTCGGGTGCGGCATAATGAGGACTTCCGCAGGCAGTATGAAGCTTGTGGCTCTCGGTCTGGTGGAGCGCTGCCATACCAAAGTCAGTAATCTTGATGTGGCCATTGTTGGTCACAAGAATGTTCTCGGGCTTGAGGTCACGATGGCAAATTTTGAAGGCATGGCAGTATGTCATGGCGGACATGATCTGACGGAAGATGCCGATCGCTGTGTTCTCACTAAGACGGCCATGTTGCGTGATGAAGTTGAAGAGATCGCCATCATCGACAAGCTCAAGTATGAGGTAACTGAATAGCCATTGTTAGTACAGATATTCATACTAGCAAATGAGTGCAACTTACATGTCTTTCTTGTTCTCCCAGATGTCGTACAACTTGACAATGTTTGGGTGTTGGATGAGCTTGAGGATAGCAACCTCTCGCTCAACCGCAACTGGTACTCTTGACTGGCCACCGAAAGCGCGAGCAGCTGTAGTATCTATCCGGTCGAGTGCAGCCAAACTTCCGGCTTGTACTAGTTTGCTAGAACACTTGGAGACAATCTTACAGGCCGCTTGTTGTTGGGTGACAGAATGTCTGCAGAGACGCACCTCAGCCGAAGCACCCTTCCCGAGAACCTGTCCTAGCTTCCAAGGGCCAATTCTCTCTTTGTAACCACTACCTGATCTCTCTTGTTTATCCTCGGGTCGGTTTTCTTTAGCCCTTGGTTGTTGGACATGGTTACCGGTGGCTGTGGATGGCCGAGACTCGGTGTGTGAGTTGTGGGTGTTGTGCATTCCTGCATTGTGTAGCGCCCGGTGGCGTAGTGAATTCTGAGCCCGCTCCTGACGCATAGTTTCTTCCGGTCTGGTATTAACTGAATGACTTGTGCTGGGGGTCTCTGTGGTAGGGGCGCGAAAGGTTCTCGGAGCTGATCTGTTGTAACCCGGAGGGATGTGTGTGTAGCGGCCGCTGGTCCGATATTGTGAGGTCTGGTTGTTGCGTGATGACTCAATCATATTGGTCGTCACTGAGTGTGAAGGGTATATAGAGATATCGAATAGGATGGATGATGTTGGATAATACAATCTTTGATAAGCAGAAGACTGGTAAACGGGTAGACGAAAGGGATATTGAAGTTGAAAAGCAGTGTTGCAAACACTGCCAAAGGTGAGAAGAAAAGCAAGTCAAATGATTGTCACAGTAGACATCTAATGGTTAAAGCAAACCGATTTGATGAGGTTAAATAAAGTCGAAGCTTTAAGGCTGGTAGTAGAAGTGAAGTCAAAACGGAGTGAAGAAGTGAAGATGCAAAAAAGATGAAGCGCTATGGCCCGAGAAAAAGATGTGGTGAGAAAGATAGAACAAGCATGAGAACAGTAACCATGCGGTGTTCACAACCACCGAAAAGCTGACCTTTTAAGCACGTCAGTCGATATAAACAAACCCGACTATCACAACATACCTCGTGATTAAAGGCCCCGGAACAACAAAGATGCGCAAGATTCCAGTCATGCAACCTGTTAATTACAGCAACATGGACTAGCTCCATGGCAGCATTGGCTCGAGGAATTACTCAAAGGGGAATGGTGGGACCGCCCTCCCACTTACACAATTGCCCCTCCAGTCGGCAAATTAAGAGGCCCCTCTTTACCGGCTGTAGATTCCGCCAGTCAAGTGCAGCGGGCCCGGAGAGGAATAAACAAAAGTTCAGATATACCTGAGCAACCGCTGGTCTCCAGAATTCCAGTCCAGCCAATCGTCAGGTACCTTTTTTTTCTGGAGTCTACGAAAGCTATGTGGGAACTAGGTAGACAAATACTTCTACAAAGGGAGGGATGCTGGAATGTGTAGGCGAACAGTAAAGTCTTGACCCTCGTATTTTTTTCATCGAGGCATTGCGGTGGCATCAATTAAATTCTATGTCATTTGTCAAGATCTAGATAGTTCTTTGATCGGCATAATTGCCTATTTGTCTAGTTTTTATATTGATTTCATGTCGTGATGTCAAATGTGCATTGCCTAGGGAAGCAAGGTGGGGGTATAGCAAGACTACAGGCAGTGTGAACTTTCGTGTAACAGATAATGTCTCATTACTATTCATCACTAGACTTTCATGTACAATCGGAAGGCAAGTTTCATCGCCGCGCTTTACATACCGATCTCCTACACGGCCAGGTCATCCCGCCACTCTCCACTTTAGCGGCCCGTCAGCGCCATCTCAAACACGTCAGGAATTCGATTCCCACCCTATTCAAAATCCAGTGTCCACCAAAACCACGGCTACCGATATAATGCAGGAATGTATCCCTAGTTATCCCATGTGTCGCCACACCAGTCTGGCTGGCATGTCGCCGGGCTGTTGATCAACAACTGCTGACTTTTTATATTGCCGCAACTTGTGTACATTTCTCGACAAGAGGAAACTGTCGCAGTGTGAGACAACGGGTATAACTGGTTGGCTGTGAATTGTTCATCCGGGTTCCGGTGAGAAAAGGTAGATAATGTGGATGAATTGGTCAGCGGTGTACCTGGAAGGGATGTTGTGAGATTATTCTCTTAGTAATCCCTGTCTTTACAATTAACCCTACCGTTGCCCATGATGTAGACCCTAGTATTGCTTCTCACCGAGCGCGACTAACGCGACAAACTCACAAATTGCGATGACCATCATATTGAAAACCCGAAAATAGGTATAGAACATATAGAATCAGCTAAATTTAGTTGAACACCATCCATGAATTACGGCCTTTAGAAGTAGCCAAATTTGTCATATCAGTCAATCGTTAGCTGCAACCACTCTAACGACCTGCATCTTGGGTTACATAATCAAAGGCAACAAACGACCCAGATAATCACAAGTGCAACTGTGATAGTTGGTCAGTCAATTCACATGAGCTTCATTCCTTACTCTCAGCTGCTAACATATCAATAGACTTATCTACAAAATGTCCCGGTCGCAGACAAATGGCGTCCGCAGTGGTAATGGGTCATGGTCCCGTGCCGACTACCAAGTCGGTGCTATCATGCGGGTGTATCTGGAGAACTTTCTGACTTACGACAAGGCTGAGTTCTCACCTGGTCCATATTTAAATATGGTCATTGGTCCAAATGGTACGGGCAAGAGTTCTTTGGTCAATGCTATTTGCTTGGGTCTAGGTTTCTCCCCAAAGCTACTGGGTAGAGCAACAACCATCGGCGAGTTCGTCAAGCACAACAAGAGCTACGCCGTTATCGATACGGAGTTGCGCGGACAGGGAGATGAGAACGTATGCATAAAAGTCAACATCAACCGAGAAACCAATCAGACCTCTTGGATGCTGAATGGGCAGTCGGTTAGTCAACGGCGCGTCCAAGAAGTTGTAAAGTCATTACGAATCCAAGTCGACAATCTGTGCCAATTCCTTCCTCAAGATCGTGTCGTTGAATTTGCCCGCCTTAACGACGTCGAACTTCTCACCGAAACCCTCCGCGCCGCAGCCCCAGAAGACGTTTCAGAAACACATAGATACCTCCTTGAACAACACAAGGCCAAGGAGGACCTCTACAAGCGCATGGCTCTTACTGAGACCGAACTTACCAACAAGGAGCAACGCCAATCTCAACTACAAGACGAAGTCGACCGTATCAAGGAACGTGAGGCGATTACCGATCAGATCGGTAGACTTGAAGCCGCCAAAGTTTGCGGCGAGTATGAGAAGCTATTGCAGGATTTCCAAGATGTCAAGAGAAAGAGGAAGCGAGCTCAGGATAACCTGCGGTTACTTGAGGCCGAAGCCGCTCCTTCAACTGAGGCTGCAGATGAGAAACAGGTTCTGTTAGGAAAGATTAAACAAGATCTCCAGACTGCCAAAGAGAATGCTTCGCAGGCTGAGAATAACATTAAGCTCAACTCGAAGCAGGTGGACGATTTAGTCAAGGGATTAGCGAAATTTGATGATGATATCGCGCATTGTAACAACGCCTGCAATGTTGCAAAGAAAGAAATTCTCACTTGCAAGCGGGCGATATTAGATCTCAAGGCACAATCTAGAAGTGACTTGCCAGAGGTGGATGTCAATGCACTCAATGAGCAGATTGTAAGTCTTGGCTTCTGTTACCCATTTGATGTAACCCCACTAACAACTCAAACAGCGCATGCACAACCACAAGAACCGCGAACGTGAAACTGAAGTTGCCAAAGTCCGCGCCCAGGCCGATCGCATTATTGCCGTCCATGAAAACACCAAGGTGGAAAAACAACGCCTTCAGCAAAAGCTCACTGCTCTTGATACCCAGGAAGGTCAACGCATGTCTATCCTTCGTGGTATAAACCACGAGGCTGCCCGTGCTTACGACTGGCTTACCAAGAACCAAGACGAATTCAAAATGGAGGTCTTTGGTCCAGCATTATTGACGTGCTCGGTAACGGATAACCGATTTGTGAACCAGGTGGAGTCACTTTTGCAAAAGTCGGATATGATTTGTTTCACGGCCCAATGCACGGAGGATCACAAGAAGCTGAGTGACATCTTCTTCCGCAAGATGGGTATCTCGGTCCCTATCCGGACAGTGGCCTCAACTCTGGATCGTTTCAAGGCACCATTTTCGCCAGATGATGTGCAGGCTCTGGGTATTGACGGGTTTGCGAAAGACTTTCTCACGGGTCCGGAGCCAGTTTTGGCCATGCTGTGTGGTGAACGTAAGCTTCATTCTGCTGTAGTTTCCATCCGAGATGTCGGCGAGAGAGCTTTTGAGCAAATGGAGAAGAATGTAGCCATCAACACCATGCTTATCGGCAACCAATCATATCGTATCACTCGCAGACGCGAATATGGAGATATGACCACCACACTCACTAAGGCTATTTTGCCTGCTCGTTGGTTGGTGGCTCAAGCCGGTGGTCTTGCCACCGAAAAGGCTGAGCTGGAAAAGAGGTTGGCGGAACTTGCTGACGATGAAGATCAAGCTAAGGCTACCCTTGTTAAGCTCAAGGCAGAGAACACCGAATTAAAGGAGAACATGAGACTTGCCAGCCAAAAAGTTAAAGAGCTTGAGGCGGAAAGAAACGAATACCAGCAAGAAAAAGTGCGGCTGGAAAATATCCCCAACAAGATCGAAAAGGAGACTTTACGGCTCAGAAAGAACGAAAATTCTCTTGTTACGGAGAAAGCCGCCAAGCTCTCTTTACTCAACCAAAAGCGTCTTGCTACACTAGAGATTGCCCCCAAGGCTCTTGAGGGGGCTCGTTACCTCGATGAACTACATAAGGCCCTCCAGCGTCGTGCACACGTAAGCCTTGCGCTTATCGAGTGTGAAACTGACTTGGCTTTCTTAAAGGCGCGGGCCGAGCAGTACCGCGAGAACCTGGAAAGTGAACGGAAGAAGGTGGAGGAGCTTACGGAGAAGAACAATAGGATCAAGGATGAAGGTAAAGTAGCACGGAGAAGGGTTGATGAGATCAAGGCACAGATGGACATGGACAAGGTTGATCCATTGTACAAGGACAGGTCCCTTGAAGAGATCGAGGGTGATCTAGAAGCCGAAAAGGCCAAAATTCTGATGCTCACTGCGGGTGACCCTGGAACGTTGGACATGTATGAGAAGTTGACGGATGAGATTACGCGGTTACGGGCACAACTGGACAATTCTAAGCGACGCATGGAACAGTTTGTGGATACGATTTCCAGCAGACAAGAGGATTGGGAGGGCAAGGTGGAGGAATTAGTGCATAAGATTAGTTTGGCGTTTGGAAACAACTTTGAACGGATCAGCTGTGCTGGTGAGGTTAGACTGCATAGGGCTGAGAGATTTGAGGATTGGGCTCTCCATATCATGGTGTGCTTCCGGTAAGTTTTAATGGTCTCTGATTATTACGATGATATATAACTAACACACACTGTCTAGTGTCTCTGAGGCCGGTGCTGAACTGGTTCAACTCACGGGCAACCGCCAGTCTGGTGGTGAGCGCTCCGTCTCAACTATCTTCTTCCTTATGGCTCTGCAAGCTGACGCGCAATCACCTTTCCGTGTGGTTGACGAGATTAACCAAGGAATGGATCCTCGTAACGAACGTATGGTACACGACCGTATGGTGCAGATTGCCTGCCAAGAACACTCTTGTCAGTACTTTTTGATTACGCCCAAGTTATTGACCAACTTGACGTATGATGAGAAGATGACAGTGTTATGTATTGTCAGTGGACCTAAGGTGCCAGCAGACGAGGTGAAGTTGGACTTTGGGGAGTTGCTCAAGCGGAGAAAGGCTTTGATGGCCACAGCATAAGCTTGTGGGGGTTTGGGAATTCGTGATGGTGGGGTATATCTGGCGTACATATGTATAAACAACAACGGTTTTTTGTTATCAGATTGCGAATCTTATGTCGGATATTTACGCGTGCATGTTCTGACTGCAGACGCAGTTTCATGCTGCCAACCATGTATCTATCGTCCCTTCTCGCCCCATCATCGTGGGTTGGGTATCATGTCTATCTAGGGTTTCTTGTTACACGACACGCTGGCCGGACCCGGCTTGGGGACTTTGGATGGGGAAGGAGGATGATAAGGAAGAGAGGAAAGAGAGGATACGGACGAAGGACAAAGACGTCATGAGTAAGATTGTGAAGAATATTGTGGACAGTGAGATGCAAGTGCCTTTGGAGATTCTGATCAGAGTTCTGATGATGGATGTATACGTTGTTTTGTGTAGGAAGGAGGATCATTTGGTTTTTGTTTGCATGGTCACGGGGCATTTATGGTGTACGCAAACGGGTTCGTTCTCGTTCTTTCCTCCGAGTCAGAATCGGGGCCGGCCGTTCTTTTTCGTTCGGGGCATTCGGATACAGACATCTGGTCACCTTGGTCTCTCTCGCACTCTCTTCCATTTCGTGTACGTAGGTCTGGTGTTTACGGCGCGCGCGGGCTTCTTTGTGGACGGTTGCCTTGCGCTGCGTGTTGTGGTACATACGTGGGGTACTTGGGTTTGTATCTGCATATGTAGAGATACGGGAAATAGAGATATGATGTGAGGCTGACGGGGCCCCGTGGGGTGGTGGGGTAGTACAAAGTTCTGAGATGGTTGGCGGGCTATCTAAGTCGGGACGGGAAGATATTGTCTGAGTTGGCGTTGATAAGGGACATGTATGAATATCTAGTGTGTGTTTCTTCGTGAATTAAGCAATAGTTCCACCGTCTTTGCCAAGCCTAGAACACATCGTCCTTGACAAATTCAAGGTCTTTAATCGTCAATATCATGTAGTGGCAATACACTTTCACCGCCTATGTCACCGACTAGTCAATCCACCAGCAATGCACGTCAACACATGGAGACCGCAAGAGCCCCGTTTTCTTGTCGATGAATCCATGGCCAGCTGGAAGGGAAATGGATCTCTGCACAGGCTTACATCCGCCAGGAATCCAGCCAAGAAAGAAACGAATTTATCAGGGGCAGCAGCAGATAGAACTTCAACTGTTGATTTCTCAGTAAGCCAGAAAATCCACTATGGGTATGTGGGTTGTACAACTTGTCTAGATTTTTTTACATTCCCGCTATGTGCATCAAAAAATGGATTTCCAAGCAAGAAAATTCAGCCACGGCCTGGGGAATTAAACCTCTGTATGTCGCCCTGTTCTATATTTAGACAGCGGCATGAGTACAACACACACACACACGTAAAAGAAAAGAAAGACACGGATGCATATAACAGAGCACAGGGAAATTAGAAATTGTTGGTTGGTCGGATGTTTGGAAAGATGCGGCTGTAAATAAACAAGCAAGAATTTTATTCCGTGGGTTTGGAAAGATGCATGGGATGGCGGGTCCGCGATAGACTTGATAATCATTTTGTTCGTACCGGGTACGAAGTTAGGGCCGTGAGGCTCCGGGTTTAAGGCCGCTTTGGTTCGGAATGGATTTTTTTGTTGTTTTTTGTTTTCAATATGGAAATACGTTTATGCGGGATATGTGAGGTTTTTTCTCATAGTATCTTCAGCTTGGCCCTGATTTTCAAAGACATTGTCCTATAAAGTAAACACCTTACATAACGCCCGGAAACAACCATTTAAGTCCGTCATCAAGCCACCAACCTTTCTAAAGACGGTCTTGTTCGCTCGCACCGGTCAACCAGCCCCTGTTCTGGATATGGTCATCATTCATCCATCCAGTGCCGCCGCTCAGACCATAGACTTCTTCCAACGGATAAGCCCAGCCTAAATCAAGTTTATTCTTCAAGTTCCACTCTATAATCAACCATTCAAGACAGAGAAAAGCTTTCTCAATCATGTCTCGCTCATCCGACTGTGAAACAATATGTACATGTGTATGCACAAAGTACACATACATATACATTCACATATACACACACACAAACTTTGTCCCACGGAACTCAAATCACTAAACAGCCCGCTCGCCGCCTTCCGTCTCTCCTTGTTAATATTTGCTAATATTACTGCTGACTATTTTCTGCCTAACGGCCATGTGAACTCCTACTGTAACGGGACAATCTCTTTTTACTCGCTTGCTTGTCGGTTCATTCGCTAGACTTACCTCTGTGCCGCAAGAACCAACACGGATTAAACAAGATTACTGAAATGCACAACTTGGAGGAAACAAATCAATCCGCTTCCCTCGATGATGTCATTTATATACACACATTCCTTTGATGTCCAGATTACAAGTCTCAGTATACACACCGGCGGTCTATCAACACGAGTCGTTTGGTTTGAGAGGCAAATCACCTCGTATTAGCCACATGGTTAAACTTGAGAGACTACCGTACATATGTATTCCGCCGGCGTCTGTCAAGCCAAAAGGAACACGCAGTTTTCACTCGTGACGGGTATATCCCACCCGTTTATACATTGTATGTATGTCCATTCGTACATACATATGTAGAGAAAACAACGCCACATCCATAACCAAGTTCGCATCATGTTCTGTGGTACACACATACGCCACTCCTCGGATTCCTCGCTACTCTGGGTTAGTTTACTATCATCCGTTCATCTCATATGTATGTGCCATATATACCGAGCGAGCTTCTGTAGATTTCTCCGACTCTCGTGCATCAACAAGTTGACTTTCTCAAGGCGAGAAAACATACTCCGCTCTTTCGGGTTCCCTTTCCATCTAACTCACTCCCTGTGGAAGGAAAGAAAAAAAAATGACCCGAGAGTTAAATAAACCACTCATTAACTAACTCACTGCGCCCACGCCCCGTCTGTTTTGAAAAAAAAAAAAAAATCCTATGCTGACAACTTTGTTCTCGTCTGTCCATCTGAGGGTGATTCGTCATGGCCGCATCCTTCATCGTATAAGCCTTCTTTTTACAGTCAAACTTGATGTCGTTTGGCGGAAATCCACTATGGTCGTGGTCGCTAATCAACTAAATCGTTTTCCTCTCCAAGCCACTATTCAAACGTCACTTTTTCTGGCTGTGTTCCTACATGGTTAGGGTTATGTTTAAAAAGACTGGCATGGGCGCTGGAATCTGTTGTAGTGGATTACAGGGGGTTTAGAAGTAGCATTCCGGGCAGGAATGTCTGTCGGTCCCTTTTTGCCCTTGTCTTTGACAAACATTTTGTCCCTGAGAAAAGACAAAGTAAAGCGAATACTCAAAAGACCATCTCAATTGCTCCATTGACGCTCTTATCATAACCACTAGATATTTTCAATTTTCTACATTTCTCCGATTCCCTTGGGAAGAGTCTCTTCTTCTCTGTATGTAACAAACATCACGCCCTCGTATGGTTGCCGGGCACCGTCCCGTCCATCATAAACACAAGGCCCACAAGTCTGTGCTGTGCCTTGTCGGTCAAGTCCACTGGTGGGTGGATCTCATGGATATTCCGTGGGTGGCGACGGCCTTCGGGTTCGCAACCGAGAAGAGAGCCCTGACGGCGGGTTTTGCCCAGCGTGCCCTGGCTAGCTAGGTTTATAGTGGGGGCTGGGACGCTGGAGATCTGATGGACCACTAAACTGGTCTCTATGATGATGTTGGTACCTGGATTCTGGGACGCCAGTCAATCAAGCAGATGGAATGTATCAGTTTCTCGCCTTGATCGAGTCATGTTGGAGATTGTTAGAGAATGGAGCATCCGATTCTTTTGTATGCATACATATAGTTCCAAACCCTGATATTGGGAAACCCGCCCTTGGGCTGTTCAAACATCGAACTTGCCGTATCAAATCCCCACTAAAAACAACATGAAACTGTCCGGTCGTCCGGTTCCTTCTAGAAGATGGACACTGACCAACTCTTTTCTTCTATAAACATCACCACCCACAATATGACTGGAAGAAGCTTCACTATGTTCACTCATCGACAAACAGTAGTCACGGCCTTGTGACGTCCGACGTCTCCGATATTTTAGGTCCATGTATAATGTGTGGATCCCGCGGCTTGTTCCAAGGACTCCGACACGGACCGACCGTTACTTCTATCAAGCTAGGACATGGGTGTCCAAGTCCCCTTGCAACATGAAAGTTCAAGTGGTTTCCAACTGACTTAATAATCCAACAAGGGAAGCCAAGCTATGAATGAATGAGGCGGTTGTTGTCTCTCGAACATTGATAATGGACCTTTGGTATTGCTCGAATATGTGCAAAGTCCGTCGGTACTTGTCAAGTGTTGATCTTGACTTGATGCGGCACCGGTGCCAAAGAACCCGCCACCAATTCACATGTGCAACAATTCTTACAGGTGCCACTTGCACTGTAACCACATCTATAGCCTGATGATCAAGTAGCTCCTTGTTTGTTTGCCACATCCATATCCACATCCTAACATCCTAAAGAGCAAAAAATAGACCATCGACAGTACCGTTGCTTTGTCTGTTGCCCTTGTCAAAACTGGGTTTGCACGCCCGATAACTGCACCATATCTATAAAGCATTTAGTGTGTAATACACGTCAATAAACGATGGATTCCACGTCTATTCTTCCGGGTCTGCGCCTCGTGTTGCGTGTTTTGGCCCAACTTGGCGTAGTGTGGTGGCGTGGGAGTGGGGGCTTGTTAATAGAGTTTGCTCTTGGCCTTAACTGATGTTTTTTGTCATGATTTTCGTCGATTTGGCAGGAAAGCATTGTGAGATACCATAGGGTTATCATAAACAACAACCCTATTTGGACTTCCCGATGAACAATCCCCGAAGCTTCCACTTTTTGCTGCCTCGTTTGTCATTATCGACACTGTTGTCTCTTTCGTTTTCATTGTCACAAATGCATGACGGCCGTAGCAATATATCGCCTTAGTCTCGGGTTTGCTATCTTCTTTGCCCATGTAACAAATATACACATGTATATACATTCTCGCCACAACACCCCACATACCGCCGGCTCAAATTTGTCCCAAGTGCAACTGACAATTCATCGATAACCGACCGCACTTTCCTGAATCGTTTGATTCGCCCTATTGATGCAGTTGGAATTCACGCAATAACGTAGAACCAGTTTAAGCATTCCTCACATCACTGGGCCTTTTCCCCTACTCTATCTTTCAGTCACCCAGCCAGTCTTTTTTTTCGTCTACATGCAGATAACAAAAACAGACTCGCATCTTTATCTTTCCCCCACCCGCCTCCTATCACCCCTTCCCCTTCGTCATCACCAGAATCCCGATTGCCATGTCTTTCACCTAAGAGCCTCCTTCATCTCGCGAACCTAGATCCTCACCTGTCACCGTTGACGCCCCTGCCGATTCACACAATTCTACATAGGTCTGTACACTATACTTTTACTACTTCTACACAATTATGCACCATGCACGCTATGCTTCTGCAACCCCCATTCAACTGCATCTCTGCCTACGACGACAGTCACCGTCCAGCCCATACCACGATACTTGAACGCACACCCTAGCTCGAAACAGACGACGTTGACCACCGTGCTTCGTCAGCCTGTTCACGATACACACTCACCGTGATGGTGGACCAACGACACCAACATCATTTCGTCGTTGTCCTCGCGCACAATGCCAAGCACATGTCATTCAGACCTTGGAAAAACCCCATATATCCCAATACAGCCCAGCCTAACTTTGCGCCGTATTATTTGCCTAACCTGGTAAAACTACTGGCTCCTTCGCCCGTCATGTCCACAAGGCGTGCGTGTACGACGATATACGGTCTCCATATGTCCAACTTCAGTCCACTCAAGTTTGGTGTGTCCATGAGCTGAGCCATCGGACTAGTCGTTTGCTTGCGTCGTTCCCCACGGTTTAGTCAAGCGGTGTTGCCACGTCCCCGGTCAGTCTCCTTTTGTCTCCTTACAGACAAAAAAGAAGATTCCGGAGACCATCCATCCATACACATCTATACTCGATTCGACTGGGAGTACAAACGTGTTGACAACCCAGTTGCCTGAGAAGCCAGTGTTTTCCTGATCATACACACAGCCCAACATCGAATTCGTCATTGTAGCCGTCATGTAGCCGGATCGTCAAATATTCATTTCTACATACCATGCGTCTAATGGCCTCCTGGAACGCAAGATTTCTATACTTGGCCGTTGAATGCAGTGCATTGACGATGATTCTCGATTCTCATGCTCGATTCTACTCGTACATACACAACTCTCCAGAATCACTCTCAAGCACAGAGACAGCAACATGAGCCGCACTCTCAGACTATATACACACGCCCCCTAATCTTAGTTCTACACCCAAATTCCCCCCTTCGCCAGTAATTCTCCCTCATTTTTGGCCTGTCCTGTCCGTCCAAAGCCGGTATGCTGGGTTCACTGAACTGGCACTGGCGTTCCAGTGTCTGCGTTGGATCTTTACGCTATGTTTCTTCTCCCAACGGCTAACGCCTCATAGCCTCAATCATTGTGGCCCCTGCTTTCAAGTGGTCGCAGCCATTTACATACACACAATACAATTGAATGTAAACAGACAAGCCAGATAGACTTGGTTACTGACCTCCCGTGCAATTAAAGGTTCTTTTATCTCTTTATACGACTCTGCCACAATCAAATCGTCCTATAACGTTTGATGCAGCTTCTTTTTGTCCTTTTGCATTTCCATCTTCTCTTTCGTCTTCCACGGACTCTGTGTTTGGAACATCGATGCAGATAGCAGATACGCCGCTCTTTCATTGCTTGAATAATACCGCCAAAACAGCCAAATCGACATCCGCCGACCTTTACTGCCTCGCCCTTGTCGCAGCTAATCTCTTTCTGTTCCGACCGACCCCATTCACTTCTCCGCCGCCACACAACCTTCGCTCGTTACTTTGATACTTCTTTTTTTCCTATTCTTCCTTCGACCTAGCATTCCGCCCAACGTGTTCAGCCATTTTCTCTGCCGATCCCGTTTATATTCACAAGTACGTTTGTTAGTAGAAGTCGTGACAGCGCTCTTCCTTGCGACGCCCGCCATACTGCAAGCTTCCGCCCTGAAACCTCCACCAAATTCATTGGGACTGTCAAAATCCGTCTCGTCACTCCGCTGCTTGGCTTCACGCCATCCAGATTTACCCGCGATAATCACTTGTGAAGCCACACACTTTTGCGCATTCACACGCCCTCCCACCAGTTGGGCGTACCTGAACATCCAACCCTTTTGTCGGAGGAAACGCAGGAGTCAGACATACTCAAGACATCTGCCCATCCATCGATTAAAGGGAGAACGGACGGATAGACTTTAGCTTTGGGTGAAGGCGTGCCACTGCGACATACAGCTACACCACCAATCAAACCAACCAACTGTACACAAATCTAACGTCAACTTCTCTTTTTGTCTTGACAGCCATAGTTCTCTTCGCCGCTCGTTGCCTCAGACCGTCATCTTTTAAACTCCGCTTCTACGTCTGTCGATAGCCGTTTCCGAATCCGTCGTACACAAGTATACCCCGGATTGTGGATACATTTGGCATTTAACAATTGCCGACCCAGGAATCTACATTGGACGTCTTCCTGGATTCCACATTCAGCTACTGTTATTCTCGGATCAACGACAGCAAGTCCTTTGCCTTAGTCATCCCATTTTGTACTAAACCGACAGCACTAAAACGCTCGTTCGGTAGCTGGAAATCGCGGCTCCAGTTATCTCTCGTTCCCTCATCGTGACGTCGTTCCAGTGTACTCCCGGAAGCTGGATTTAATCCTGCGACCCAACAACGTGCGACAACACTCGAGCTGAAAAAGAGGAACCACTTACCCCCAGCCAGTTCGGATACCTTGTCGACAGTTGATAATTTTTCCGCCGCGAGCCCATCGCCCGTCGTCGATAAACTACAAGACGTAGGCTTGCACTAACTCCAGGAACGCTTCTGTGGTCCTGACTATTTTAGTCGATTAGTACTTGCCACTCAGGTCTCAGAGACCAATTAACACACACACACACAGCTAAAATGGCATCCAATAAACGCCTTCAAGTACTTGCTGGTAAGTTTATATCAATCCACCAATCGACTGACGACCCACAGATGTAGTGTATATGTTTGGTTCTCGCTTCGGATTCTTGTACCGCCCTTTATTGCGACTGTATTCTTGTATATCGACTACTAAATCAAATTACGGCGTGTCGCGGTGAAGCGACCTTCCTATAACGGCAATATAAATGAGCTAAATGTCAGCCGGCTTTCAAGTGACGACAACTGGATATAGTTGGAAGCTTTCAAATTCTCTCCGGCTCCCTCTTTCTTACTTTCTTCAGGCTACGCCTCCCCCCCCCCCCCC